>CM055125.1:114164821-114745658 GCA_029206835.1 Rana muscosa
TTCAACTGATCCTTCACTGCTTAGCAGACCCCAATAGCTGCTACTGCTGGTTGTATCACCAAGCAGATTTTCATAAGGACTCCAATCTTTTATCTATTGGGTTCTTGAACATTTGGACATTATCCACTGGACATGTCAGTGATTTATACATACAAGAGATGGCTGCGTCCATTGTAGGGACCTTCCATTTTTTTTTTTTTGATGAACTTATCCTCCATGGGATAGACCACCGGAAATCTCTTGGGGGAATAAATATTTTCTCAGGACGTTCCCAATCCTGGTAAATGAGCCCTTTCAGTAAAGGGTGAAGTGGAAAAGAACAAACAGTCTGGGGGCTTCTAGCGACCCCAACGAGGATACAGTAGTGGTTGATGGTTCCGCAAGGTGCATTTTTAAATGCTGATCGGACCATGTTAGTCAGAGACTGAACCCATAATCTTTCAGCTTGAGATGCTGAGAAAAGGTTCCCCCACTGTTGATTCCTCTATAACAGAATCAACCTTATCCTGATCCCCTTCAGGCAGGTCGATCCCTGTATGGGACTGTTGCTCTGCTAACAGGCACTCTGAAGGAGGAGACGGAGATCGGGCGTGCTTTTCCTGACAGGGAGGCAGCGATAAATTTTGACAATCTCTCTCTAATCCTCCCAGAGCTGAGGAAAAAACCTCCTCTGTTACATACACAGGAGCAGGTGACTGAGGACAGCCACAGTACCAAGTACCCCTGCGGGGTCTCTACGGTCACTTACCTCTGAACTTCAGGGGAGACTGGTGCAGCAGGAGTATGCCCAAGATCCTCCGAGCCCGATGAGACCCCCTTCGCTTCCTGGAAGATTCAGTTCCGGAGCTTCTGGACGGCATATTCCTAAGCCTAAAGCTGAGGTATTCCAGCCGTAATACACCACTTTTACTGAGAATAGTCTAGCACAATTGCTGCTATATCACAGTTGGTGTCTACTAATGTGCCTTTCTAGGGGATGCCTGTATTAACCGCTTGCTGTATGCCTTTAAAATGTTGCCAGCTCTGTCTCTGTACTTCATAGCCAGCTCACTACATATTGTGTTTTTTTTAAAACTGCTGGGACGCCCGCACATGCGCAGAAGCGCTGCGGCGCGCACAGAGCGTCATCCCTCAGGCTCCGCCCCCTTTCCCGGCTCACCTCTATATATAGAGGCGCGTGCACGCGCACGCGCGCGGGCACGTGCGCCTTCGGCGCTAATTTCAAATATGGTAACAAGGGACAGGAGCCAGGGCCCCTCTTTGCCGCAGGCCGGGGGATGGACGAGCACTGCAACATGGCAGAGGAAGCAGTTCCCTATAAGAGAACTCACCATCTGCCTGGACTTTGCTCTGCTGAGAAGAAGCTAGTCCACATGACAAGAAAACATTCCACAGCGGCCTCTAGTGGACAAACACAGGTACCGCAGTCTAATATATTAAATATATATATATAAAAAAAATTTTTTTTTTTTTTTTTTTTTTCTTGACCACCATTACAAATTATTACATTTTTTTAGTAGTTACAGGCATGCACAGAATTTTGCGGGAATACCATTAGGTAACAGACAGAAAGACAAATTAGGCTTGGGGGTCCCCCAATAGAACCAAGTTCCTGGGGGCCCCCCACTTACCTGTTCCCCGCCGCAGGACTTTGTTTGGTCCACAAAAGCCCAAACTTCACCTATCACGGCAGGCATTGTAATCAAACCTTCAGGGACCGGGTTCCCAAGGATTCCACTCCCCTGGACCTGTATAGCACCCTGCACAGAAAACATCTTGGTCGTGGGTATGACCAGAGCTCTGGATCCCAGGGTCCAGCTCTCCTAAGAGAAGCATTACAGGCAAAACCTTGCTCTTCTCTGCAAGGCCCGGGTACCGACCGTTTAGCTATGAAGCTTTTTTGGTCGGATCCGGAATAGCTTACTGAGGCCCAAAAGAACCTGTACGCAAGCTCAGTGAAAAACACATGTTTCTTCTTGGCCAACACCTTAGACACTGGCAAAAAACTGAGGTGCTCCCGGATGGGAGGGGCTTATATAGGGGAGGGTACTTCCGGTTTTGGAAGTTGCCAGTGCCAGCACCTGACGGTATCTATATAACCCATTAGTAATGACTATGTCGCTCTGTGTCCCGTGATGTACGAGAAAGAAAATGCGTTTGAAAAATCGCTGCGCAAATACTGTGTAGAAAAAAAAATGCAACACCCACCATTTTATTCTGTAGGGCCTTTGCTTTAAAAATATATATAATGTTTGGGGGTTCAACATAATTTTCTTGCAAAAAAAAATATGTTTTCATGTAAACAAAAAGTGTCAAAAAGGGCTTTGTCTTCAAGTGGTTAGAAGAGTGGATGCAAGCTTCCTAATGTTGTGTATAAAATGCCAGAACAGTTCAAAACCCCCCCAAATGACCCCATTTTGGAAAGTAGACACCCCAAGCTATATACTGAGAGGCATGTCGAGTCCATGGAATATTTTATGTTGACACAAGTTGCGGAAAAAATACAATTTTTTTTTTTTTTTGCACAAAGTTGTCACTAAATGATATATTGCTCAAACATGCCATGGGTATATGTGGAATTACACCCCAAAATACATTCTGTTGCTTCTCCTGAGTACGGGGATACCACATGTGTGAGACTTTTTGGGAGCCTAGCCGCGTACGGGACCCCAAAAACCAAGCACCGCCTTCAGGCTTTCTAAGGGTGTCAATTTTTGATTTCACTTCTCACTGCCTATCACAGTTTCGGAGGCCATGGAATGCCCAGATGGCACAAAACCCCCCAAATGACCCCATTTTGGAAAGTAGACACCCCAAGCTATTTGCTGAGAGGTATTGTGAGTATTTTGCAGATCTCGCTTTTTGTCACAAAGTTTTGAAAATTGAAAAAAAAAAAAAAAAAAACATTTTCTTTCTTCATTTTCAAAAACAAATGAGAGCTGTAAAATACTCACCATGCCTCTCAGCAAACAGCTTGGGGTGTCTACTTTCTAAAATGGGGTCATTTGGGGGGGTTTTGTGCTATTTTGGCATTTTATGGCCTTCAAAACTGTGATAGGTAGTGAGGAGTGAAATCAAAAATTTGCGCCCTTAGAAATCCTGAAGGCGGTGCTTGGTTTCCGGAGTCCCGTACATGGCTACGCTCCTAAAAAGTCCCACACATGTGGTATCCCCGTACTCAGGAGAAGCAGCAGAATGTATTTTGGGGTGCAATTCCACATATAACCATGGCATGTGTGAGCAATATATCATTTAGTGACAACTTTTTGTAATTTTTTTTTCATTATTCAATCACTTGGGACAAAAAAAAAAATATTCAATGGGCTCAACATGCCTCTCAGCAATTTCCTTGGGGTGTCTACTTTCCAAAATGGGGTCATTTGGGGGGGGGGGGGTTTTGTACTGCCCTGCCATTTTAGCACCTCAAGAAATGAGATAGGCAGTCATAAATTAAAAGCTGTGTAAATTCCAGAAAATGTACCCTAGTTTGTAGACGCTATAACTTTTGCGCAAACCAATAAATATACGCTTATTGACATTTTTTTTACTAAAGACATGTGGCTGAATACATTTTGGCCTAAATGTATGACTACAATTGAGTTTATTCGATTTTTCTTATAACAAAAAGTAGAAAATATCATTTTTTTTCAAAATTTTCGGTCTTTTTCCGTTTATATCGCAAAAAATAAAAATCGCAGAGGCAATCAAATACCATTAAAAGAAAGCTCTATTTGTGGGAAGAAAAGGACGCAAATTTAGTTTGGGTACAACATTGCATGTCCGCACAATTTACAGTTAAAGCAGCGCAGTGCAAAATTCTGAATTCACCTCTGGTCCTTTAGCTACCAAATGGTCTGGGGCTTAAGTGGTTAAGCAGCAACTGTGCATATCAGCATCTGAGTTTCAGCAACTGTACGATTTTAGCAACCGTGCATTTCAGCATCTGTGCGTGTTAGCAACTGTGCAATTTTAGCAAACGTGCATTTCAGCAACTGTGCGATTTTAGCAACCGTGCATTTTAGCATCTGTGCGTATTAGCATCTGTGCGTATTAGCAACTGTGCGATTTTAGCGACGGTGAATATCAGCAACTGTGCGATTTTAGCAACGGTGCATATCAGCATCTGTGCGTATTAGCAACTGTGCGATTTAATCAGCTGTGCCTTTCAGCATCTGTGCTTATTAGCAACGGTGCATTTCAGCAGTACAATGCAAGATTTAAAGTGGTTGTAAACCCTTACATACCACTTTAACCTACAGGTAAGCCTAGATTAAGGCTTACCTGTAGGTGCAACAAATATCTCCTAAACCTACACGGTTTAGGAGATATTTGCTAAAAGAAAGGCTCCGCTGTCTACGGCGCATGTACCATAGACAACGGCGTGCAGGCGCACTGACCGTGAGTCAGGAAGCCGTGAATGGAGCCACGGTCGGTCACAGAGCCAGAGTTTGCGGCCCCCGGAAAAGAGGGGTGAAGATGGACACTCAGTGCCATGGAGGAAGACGGCGACATTGCGGGCTTCTACTGCAGGTAAGTGTCACATAATGGGCTACTATGCGATGCATAGTAGCCCATTGTTTTCCTGCAAAGGTAAAGCATAAAGAGGAAGTAACACCCATCAGGGTTTACTTCCTCTTTAAGTAGGTGATACCATATGTGGGATCTGAACCCATGGCCTTAGTTTTTTCAAGGTAGGAGCGCAGACCACCAGGATACTGGGCCTTTGCTTAGCAACTGTGCGCTTTAGCAAGTTTGTAAGCAAGCACCTTCTCAACTGCAGTTGGTCCTATACTTTAGACCTGTACCAAGCACATATGCACTATGCTCATGCCTTTCAAACATGTATTATAAATAAAAAAAACATGCATTTAAGTCATAAAACTGCAAGCACGTATATTATGCTGTTCCTGCCCACAAGCAGATAATGACACTTTTAAAGTGAACTGCTAATCATCCAGGGGTGTATCTACTACTTGCAGCTGTACATGCCCCATGGATAGGCAGAAAATATGCAGCATGTAATCATGACTTGTCTGTACCCGTTCCCAAGCCAGTACTCACACACTCACGGCCCACTGTTCTGTCTCCAAGACCTATCCAACCTGTCAGCACCAAGGATGAGCTCCGGTGTGTTTGCATAGTACACGTGCAGAGCCCGCCAGGAAGTTGGCACTGCGCTGCGCTAATGACAGGCAGGGAGACATTTCCCGATGCTCGGCTGCAGAGATAGGGAAATGTCTCCATGGCTGTGATTAGCGCAGCGCAGTGCCGACTTCCTGGTGGGCTCTGCACGTGTTCCTTGGGAACACGCCGGAGCTCATCCTTAGTCAGCACATGGTAATGGCTGCCCTTCTTCTTGCCTACAATAAACAATAGGCTAGGTCTTGAGCAAACCTGCGCCCTCTGGTGGCTGGGGAAAAAACAGCAGCCTGCCTGAGCAAAAGTACAAACATGCAAGAACAGCACATTGCTCCCAGTGGCCACTGGGAAACAGACAGTCAGATCCCTCTCTTTTAATAGAGACACTGCAAACAAATGCAGACTCACCATTCCTCGCTGCAGGGTACTGCTGTAATATCACAGCGACCCAATCTTCACCCATCACGGTGGGTTGGTGTCATGCCAGACCTTCAAGGACGGGGTCCCCTCTGAACGTAGGGTCCACTGCCTTGGACCTGTATGGCGCCCTGCCAGAAAACCGTGGTATACCAATGTGACCAATGGTGCTGGATCCTAAGGCCCAGCTCTCCTAAGAGAAGCATTACAGGCAAAACTTTGTTCTTCGGTACCATCCACTTTGCCTTTGTTTTGGCTCTTTGAACGGATCCGATAGCGTAGCTCCCTGACCCTGTTCAGGCCATCTATGGAGCACTTTTCAGCACATCATTAACCGTGACCAACACCTTAGACACGGGCAAAAAAAACTGAGGTACTCCCTGTATGGGAGGGGACTTCCTGTCTTGATTATGCCAGTGTCCATCACCTAAAGGTGGGCTTATAACCCATACAGTAATTACTATAGTGCTCTGTGTCCCGTGATGTACGATGAAGAAAGAAAAGTTTATATATTTATTTTTATTCATACTTACCTAGGTGGAAACAGCATTGGTCCGATGCTGCATCTGTCCCCCAGTGCCTCTACACTGAGCGATCGAACACCGCCGATTTCTCGGTTCTCACAGTTTCCCGAGCAGAGAGCTGGTGGCTGTCAGTGGCTCACTGGAGCCCTGAGCTGTGGAGTGGGCAGCAGCGGCCGGCTCAGGCTCTCAAGAGGTAGAGCCAGGCGTCGGTCCAGGGATCTAGGTGGATCCCGACTCTGGTTGTGATGACATGGGGCCTGGACCGACTGACGTCAGAGCGTGGACTTTATCACGCTCTCTGCTGAAAATGGGTCACAGGAGTGCAAAACGAACTGCACTCCTGTGATCCATAGGAGAAGTACAGCCAAACAAGCTTTGGCTGTACTTCTCCTTTAAGTCCTTTAAGTCAAACAAATAAAAATGTCAATACGTAAAAAAAAATTCCCCCTTGATATTTTTCCTTTAGTGTATAGTATATAAGTCAATAACTGGGCAGCAGACGGCAATAAAAACTGACAGGTGTTCCAATCCCTCGCCACTGTATCCAAAACTTAAAAAAAAACAGTTTTGCCTTTTTTTCGTTTTGATTGGGGAAGGGTTAGATCCTCTGTCAGGTTTTTTATTTTTTACTGCTGTGTCACACTGGAGGGATTCACCCCTTAGTAGTACTAGTAATTATTGCCATCAAGAGAGAAAGTGATGAGAAATTAAACAGGAGGGAAGGGAAAATCTTGCATTTAGGACATCTGTTCTGCACTTTGGGAGATTTTCTCTAACTTCCTGTTGCATCTCTGGAAAAGGAAATAAAGAGAAATTTCCCCAACAGCACAACAGTCTGCAAAAATGACACCAACAGGGGGGTTTAAGGCCTCATGTACACTGCTGCTGGTAAACGGACGTTTAGGCCCCTTTCACACTGGGGCGGGAGGTGCGCCGGCGGTATAGCGTTGTTTTTGCCGCGATTTTAACCCCCGCATGCGGCCGAAAAAGGGTTAAAACCGCCCACAAACCGCTGCTGCAGCAGCGGTTTGCGGGTAGTATAGCCGCGGTGTCCCATTGATTTCACACCGAGACTGCAGAGGAGCCGTTTTTCAGGCGGTATTTAGGCGCTATTTTTAGCGCTAAAATGCCTGAAAAACTCCTCAGTGTGAAAGGGGTTTAAGGAGCAGTTGGGCATTTTTTTCATCTGCTCCTGAACCCTCCTCTATGTTATCTTATCAGTGCATGTACACTGGTTCGTTTATAGTCGTTTCTAGGCAGATGTGTTTAGAGGCTTTTTCTGGAACCCAAAAAATGCGTTCAGAAGCTGTGTTTAGAGGAAGTTGAAGCGCCAAACGCGGCTAAACACAGCAACTCGCGTTTAGCAGCGTTTCGTTTAAAGATGTTTTCATTTTAACAAAAAAAAAACAAAAACAAACAATTTCCAATGCTTCTAGACGCAAACGCGGCTAAATGTGGCATGTAAACGCGGCTAAACTGACTTTTTTTTTTTTTAGACACTGGTTTCTAGCTGTCAAGTTAAATCGTTCAGGAGAGGTTGAACAACGTGCCGTGTACATGAAGCCTTACCCTTCCTTACTCCATCTAAAATAAAAAAAATAAAAAACTAACACATACATTTTTGTCTGGTGGCAACCTATATCTAATATATAAGAATGGAGCATGTAGACATCACTCAGCATACCTGTGTAACCACATGCTTCAGCCAGAAGAAATGTGCTCCACGACATCAAGAAAAACAGGCCGGTCTCCAGCAACTGGAACTCGCGCAGTTTGGTGAACTTTGTGACGTAAAGGGGTGTTAAGGAGTAGTCACTGTAACGTTTTTGGAAAACTTACCATATGCTTCAAATTACAAAGAAAAACGTACATCTGCCGCATCGGTTGTAATTTAAATATATCACATGTATACATACTGTATATACAGAAACATATTTGTTAAACTACATTATGGAAACAAATGCAGTAACACAGTAAAGGATATCAATGCTGTGACCACTCCAGTGGCTGCTCCCATTGCAAAGGATCCACTAAATATACCCAGGAATATCCCTATTGACTTAAACATAGCTGTGATGTCGAATGTGTGACTGTTGTCTCCAGCTGGTTGATAAGCAACAATTGACCTGCAATAAAAAAAAAAGTTTCCCCTCAAATCTGTTCCAAGGCCTAAAGTACAATATAACTTTCACATTTTATTATCAAGCTCAGGTAATCGCAAGCGAATCCAGCCGGTTGGTTGTACCAAAGTTGATCGATCAATCAACTTGGTACATTTACAGCCTGCCCATTAATGTTTTAAAACTTAGTGGGTACAGCAGCAATTCGAGACAATGTATGGCCGGCTTAAACTAGCTGGTTGAAAGAAAAAAAACTGACAGATCCCCACATCAACACAAACGATGTTTGAGGCAGGGATCTCACCTTCCACACTAATGTATTCTGACAGCAGGGACTCCCAACCCCCCCCCCCCCCCCCTCCCCAGAATACACAGATGCAGGCAATGGCTGCAAGCATGGATGGAATGCTGGTTTTCCAGCAGGACTGTTCGATCGACTTCTGTTGAGCAGACAGGAGTACACAGACCAGAAGTCAGCCAGTTTCTGCTGAACCAGCTGATTTTCGGTCTGTGTATACCCTGCTTCAGCCTGACCAGATTCAGTGTACACACAGGCTATGCATGGTATCTGGATATGTGCTGGGTGCGACCAACAGAAGTCTCTGACACTGGAATAGTGGTGGCAGTGCCTATATTGGCAAATGGCAATGCTGCACAGATAGATTAGTGTACAAACTTGACTGAACCCAAGGACATGTGTAAGCCAATGTAACACTAATACTGATCAATGCAACAGTTTATTTATAAATGTCTTAGGACAGGTTTTCTTTTTAGAAGGTAATCTGAAAAAATAGGATTTTTTACTCACCGTAAAATCCTTTTCTCTGAGTTCATGGACGGACACAGCTTCCTATTGACAAGTGGGTATTATCCTTCATTTAGGAGTGACTAGGCAGAAAACTTGTAGAAAGTGTTAACACACTACACCCTCTACAGCACCTCCCAGGGGGTGGAACCTCTGGGTATAATCGCTCTCTCTGCACCTCGCAGATCAGTTTGTCAAAAAGCAGTACAAACTTAAAACGAGGGGTGGGTGCTGTGTCCGTCCATGAACTCAGAGAAAAGGATTTTACGGTGAGTGAAAAATCCTATTTACTCTTTCATTCATGGACGGACACAGCTTCCTATTGACAAGTGGGATGTCCCAAAGCAGTGTCAAAAACGAGTGGTGGGAACAGCATTAAAACAACTTCACCCCAAAACAAAACAGAGCTCCTCAATGGAGGAGTTGCAACTCGAAACAGCCGCCTGCAATACCTTGCGGCCGAAATAAGCATCCGAAGATGCACACACATCAACTTGTAAAGTTTAGCGAAAGAGTGAACGGACGAGCAGGTCGCAGCCTTACACACCTGGTGAAACAGACGTTTTATGCTCTCAGAGCTCGAACAGCGTCCAAAAATACGTTGTCTCCTAGGATTCGACGGATGAGGACACAAGGATGGCAGTACAATGTCTTCCTTGAGATGGAAGGTTGAAACGACCTTAGGAAGAAAAGAAGGCTGCGGACGCAGCACCACCTATCCTTGTGGAAGATCAGATAAGGAGCCTTGCAAGACAAGGCTGCCGGCTCAGAAAACCATCTTAACTGACGTAAACCAAGAGGCACCTCTTGCCCTGGTCGAATGCGCCAGGAAAGGGAGGCGCCTGACCCTTCATGGCGTAAGCCTGATCACGATCTGTCAGATCCACCTAGAAATGGTGGCCGACGAGACCGCTGGGCCCTACTTGGGACCAGCCACCAAAACAAACAGTGAGTCTGGACTCCGGAATGGAGCAGTACCAGACAAGCATACTCTCAGAGTTTGGACAATGTCCAAGAAATGCACGGTCATCTCCTTAGGATTCGACGGATGAGGACACAAGGATGGCAGCACAATGTCTTCCTTGAGATGGAAGGTCGAAACACGACCTTAGGAAGAAAAGAAGGCTGCGGACGCAGCACCACATTTTTGGACCGTTGCCTGCTGAGAACAGCAGGACTCTGGAACCAAACAAGTATGCGGATGCCACCTCATTTCCTCACAAATGGATATGCAGGTCTTCCAAGTGCAATGGTGATCTTCCTAGGGGATGATTTCCGAGCACTCCTCATGGTAGAGATCACCGAGTCTGACAGGCCCCGGTCTCTTAGCACCTGGCTCTCAAGCCATGCCGTTAAGCCAGTGGCTGGGAAAAAAAAAAGGATGGCGTATGGGACCTTGCGACAGCAGGTCCTTCTTAGCGGTAGCTGTCAAAAGGCGTCGGTAGCAGACGCACTAGATCGGCGTACCAAGGACGCCGAAGCCAATTCAGAGCAATTGGGACCATTGTAATCCTCCCTGCCTCCAGTCTGCGAAGCAGATGAGGAAGGAGCTTCCTAGGAGGAAAGGCATAGATTAGCCAGTACTGACTCCACAGTGCCATCAACGCATCTGTCGCGTTTGCCCATGGGTCTCTTGACCTGGCCACAAACCTCAATACCTTCCGATTGAGTCGAGAAGCCAGAAGATATACGACTGGCGTGCTTCCCCTCTGGTAAAGGAGCTGAAACGCCTCCGGGTGTAAAGACCATTCTCCTTGGTCCAGCATCTGGCAACTCAGGTAGTTCGCCTGCCAGTTTCCCACACCCGGAATGTATATTGCCGACAGGCCTGGTATGCTCCTTTCTGCCCCCCTTAGGGGGTGAGCGACCTCCGATGCTGCGGCAGAGCTGCTTGTACCTCCTAGAAGATTGACATACGCCACCACTGTGGTGTTTGTCTGACTGGATTCTGACTGGACGCCCTTGTATCTTCTGAGACCATGTGGAGAGGCAAAGCCAGATTGCCCGGATTTCAGGCCAATGATCTGCAAGTGGGATTTCTCCGGAGTCCAGCGACCCAGGTAGACTGAGCTCCTCAGACTCCTCTGCAACCGGGAAGACAGGCGTGACCCCCATCCAGTAAAAAGGAAGAAACGACTTCCCAGACAGAAATGCCGGTGATGTCGGCCACCAACTAGGGAGATCCTGATTAGGTGGCTCACCCAGATTTTGATAATCCAGGGATGAAGGGCACTTGACCCTTCAGGACAATGTTACCTTCTGTAACACTTGCGTGTGAAATAGTGCCTATGGTACCGCCTCGAAGGGGGCTACCATGAGGCCCAGGACTCGCCTGCAAAAGTGGCGTGACAAACATCTTTGGGATGTCAACTGCCGCACCGCAGCCCAAAGGGTCTGCAACTTTCCCATAGGGAGAGAAAAAAAAATAAACTTTCGCCTCTGAGGAGTCCAGAATCAACCCTAAATACACTAGGAGTTGGGACGGTACCAATACTGACTTCTGAGTGTTCAGCACCCAACCAAGTATCGGCGGGTCTGACAGGTTATAGACACGCTCACTTCTAATTTTGAGTTTGAAGTGACCCTCAGAAGAAGATGGTACAAGTTGCCCATGATAGCGATGCCACGCTGTCTTAGTAGGGCCAGAATCGGGGCAAGTACCTTGGTGAACACCCTTGGTGCCGATGCCAGGCCAAAGGGGAGAGCCACCAATGGTAGTGGTCTTCCTCGACCGCCAACGCAGACATCTGATGCCTGGTGCATATGGAGACATGCAAGCATGCGTCCTTGATGATCAAGGATGGCGGAAAATCCCCCAGATGGAGGGCAGTGACAACAGAGCGAGCCAACTCCTTTCCGGAATCTTTGTACCTTCACAAAGCAGTTGAGGGTCCTGAGATCCAAGATTGGACGAACCCCCTCCTCCTTCAGCACTATAAACAGATTTTAGTAGAACACGTTTCTGTACTAAGACAGGAAGGCCCACCCTGCGTATCAGCAGGTCTTGGACCGCCCCCTATAGGGCTTCCCGACAAGTCGGCTGAAGCTGGCGGTTTAGAGGGAAAAAAATCTGTTCGGTAGGCAAGCAAGGTTGGGCCTGCGAACCCAAGGACGCTTCTGTCCCTCAGCAGGCGCTTTATCGGCCTGGGGTCTTTTACCTGCCGCACTAGGCGGATGAAAGAACCGCTTGTGCGCGGTGAAGGAGGCCCTTGCCTATGGTGTGGCTCCTTACCTTTTTTGGATTGCGGAAGCAACGTGCTCTTACCTCCTGTGGCATCTTTCATGATGTCATCCAGAGAGGCCCCAAAAAGTCTGTCGCCCTAAAAAGGTCAGATCCAACAGGGCCTCCTTGGAAGATTGGTCCGCAGACCAGCACCTTAGCCAGGTCAGGCTGGGTAACGCCACCGCATAAACCGAGGCCCAAGACAGCAAGGGGATAGTATCCATGTCTGACTCGCAGACAGACTTAAGGCCCTGTACCAACTGGTCGGCCAGAGCTACCTCGTTCGGAGGAGTCTCCCGTGCTTTTAACCCCTGGAGTAGCATCTTTGCCTACTCAGTAAGTGTCTTAGACATCAGAAAACCCCAGCCAATGCTGGACGCACCGCTGAGACCCCCACTGTGTATAGGTAGCGAGTGTCACTGAAGACAGGAGCCCCTTCCACTGAAATCGTGGTAACTTAAATCTGGACACAGGGAGATGCACTATTGGGGGAGAGGTCCATTTTTTCAGGAAACTCTTCTCAAGGGGTATCGAACCGCAAATTTTTTGGGGTGGGAAAAACCCTCAGTGGGTTTACCCACTCCTTGTACAAAAGCTTATCAAGATAAGACACACAAGGAAACACCTTAGCAATGCGAGCTGGTTTACGGATCCCAAAGGGGACCGTTGTCTCTGCTGCTTTTGCAGCATTCTCCAATTTTAAAGTGATAAGGTCAGATACCAAAGCCTTTTCTCGTGCTGACCTGGACTTGGAGTCATTCTCACTGTCCGACTGGTCACGGTCTGCAGTCTCTGATGCATAAGAATCCGGGCCCTGAGCCACAGCCGGGCCTGATTCTGCATCAGAATTATCCCCAGAGGATGGCTGGGGACGGGGGCATTTACCACCCCCCGTGTTCCCATGCACCGCTTCAACCTTGGCAACAAAAGCCTCCAGGGGCACCAGCTGCCAACTCAGGTGTTTCCGGGAAGAAGACGTCTCTTCTGACGTCATGCTGACCCACGCGCCTGACCCACAGGGACTCCAGGCAAGGCATCAATAGGCCACCCTCCTAGCTGCCACAAAGATGCAGGGTCTACCAGAGGACTTACCACCCTTAGAACGGTACCACTATTGCTGCCGTCTGCTCCCGCCTGAGATGCTCTCCCACTGCTGCCTGTGTCAGTCTGATCCTTATTAGCATGTCTCTGTATGATTTCGCGCCAGTGAAATGCACCCTAGAGGCCGAGACTTCTGCAAAATGGCAGCCAAGCGGCCGTACTGAAACCAGTGTGGGCCCTAAGAAAATGGCTGCCGAGCCGTCAAGAGGCAAAAGCGGGCACGAACCACAAGAAAATGGGCGAACAGTCAGAGGCCAAACAGGCGTGGACCACAAGACAATGGCCGCCGACAGCATGGAGGGAGAAAGCACACACAGGTAAGCAGCAAAATTACATTTCTAATGACAGCCTACAGCGCAGTCCCACTCCAGATGGAGCCCCCTAGGTGACCCCCAGCACCCAGCCTTAGCTCAGAGCCCAGGGAGGAGGGAAGGCCGGGAGAGAGGAAAGAAAGGGCCACAACCACTTACTTGATCTCTCCAGGAACGTCCAGCTAAGTCACCCTGCTGAAGCAGGGGAGCTACTTACCTTTTCTGCATGAATTATGCTGAAAGACATTCCAGACAGATCATCTTCCTCGCACAGAGGTGACTGTCGGCCCGGCCTGCTGTGTTTGAACCCTAGGGAACGATCATATGCCTGTCCTGGAGCGCAAAGCTCACTGGCCACCCATGGAGCGACGGGCATGTCGTGGAAAACCCATCGCGTAGCTAGGGTCGGCACACGCTCGATGGCCAAAACTGGGGAGACTACAAGGATCTGGGATCCAGCCTGTCACCCAGTCGGCAGTTGATCGAAGATCGCAGGAAACAAAAACCAACATAGAAATGTAGAAAAAAATCCCCGGGACCAGTGAGCCCGAAGGGAGCCATGTCCTTCTCCTTACTAGGCAGAAAAAAACTGATCTGCGAGGTGCAAAGAGAGGGATTATACCCAGAGGGCCCGCCCCTTGGGCGGTGCTGTATAAGGTGTGGTGTGTTAACACTTTCTAAACGTTTTCTGTCTAGTCACTCCTAAATGAAGGATAATACCCACTTGTCAATAGGAAGCTGTGTCCGTCCATGAACGAAAGAGTAATATATATGGCCAACCCACGTGAACAAGGATGTTCTCACAGCTGTCCTTCATTGCATGTCAGTCTGGAATATGCACTACACATTGAGCTAGTTATAGAACACCAACAATAAACCTTTAGAACATGTACCAGAGGACTTACGAGGACAATACTATGGCAACTGCATCATTCAGGACACTTTCACCAAATAGAAGGGCGTAGAGCTCAACATCAACTTGCAGCTCATGAAATATGGCAAGGACAGTCACTAGAACAAAAAAGAAAGCATAATACATTTATGTGTGTAGCACATTATAGAAATTTTAATCATGAAAAAAAAAAAAATTTGTACAGCCCTAAACAGATTTTTTGGCAAAGCACAGACAAATAAACAGACAAAATATTTTCAATAAAGTAAATGCAATATGGATCCTGGAGGCGTTCTGTACACAGCTGGTGTACAAAACACCCCCAGAAATATCATTACTCGTTCCTCTAACTGAAAAGAGGATTTGAAACAAATGTAAAGTATAAGCCCAAGCATTCAACCTGAATTCAAACCTTTGGTATATAACCTGTCAATATCTTTATTTCTCGATAACTGGAACTACTATACAATGACCATGTATAATATCTTAAAAGTATTAAACCCTTGGAGCTATTTAAATTTTTCAATTGAGGTTCACAAAAGGAAAGTGCCACAAGAACTTTTCCTCAATGTGCCCCAAATCACTTAGCTTTTCAAGTTCCCTGTTGTGCATCTCTCAGCATTGCTTCCCCAAACCGCTAGTCGGGGAATGCACACTGCTTGTGTCACATAATGAAAACACGCCCTCATATATCAGAACTACAAGTCTCATAATTATACACAAAACAGGTCTGCCTCATCTGTTTAAGCTCTGTGATGGTAGCTGTTGTTAATCAACACCCTTAGAGGAGCAGCAGGGGAATAGCTTTAAGGCTGAAGTCCAGGGATGATATAATTTGCATATTTACATTGGGCCAGCTTGGTCCACTCTAAGTATGCATGTGTGATACCAGATCAGCCTCTGTGTATATTATATCACTCTAGTAGCCCAAACTGCTACAGTGATAACTGCAATATTTTTGGTGCCATGTTGAGTGGCTGCCCCTCCACATAGTAGCCAAAGGGACTCTAACTGGATTGGCCACCATTCAGAAAATACCTTTCATTTTCCTCAATGAATGAAATACTATTTCTGAAGGGACAAGGTGGAGATCATATCATCAATGCCTTCCTCTTCACCTTCAGTGAGAGAACACTTTGCATTTAATCGAGAAAAATGCAAGGCCCATCCAGAAATGGAAGTATGTTTACATCTGCAGTTCTGCACTCTTATAGTCTGCCAATGTTCACCCGTGGCCAATGACATGTTGCTGGAACAAGCTTGTTAGGAAACCACCCACTATTAAAATTCAACATAATATGAACCACATGTACATTTACCAGGATCGGTAGCAGAAAGAATGGCTCCAAAAAAAAGGCAGTCAGTGAAGTAAAAATCACCACCAAGTGTTCCAGTGACCTTCATTAGCGTCACACACCCATATATAAGAGATCTAGGGAAAAAAGAAACAGACTGAATTGTTCATAAATTTTTTATTGTTCAAATTCCTGAATTTCCCAGTAGGACGTTATATTCCTACAGCAATTCTACCACTGTATTGATTTTGTAAAGAAACATTCACTGCGATATCACATAATACTAGAGTGAAAATACAACATAGCATAATTCTGCATGTAAAGGAAGCTGTTCTCTGGTATAAGGCAACACAAGCCTTTCTTCAGACTGATCCTTACTTGATTCTCACAGAGTGCAGAGGACCATAGTGGTCACATGTTCCTTGAGTGAGCATCACAGCATCCCATCACTCAAAGCAGACAGTACAGCAGGCAAGCGAAGCAGACTATCACGCAATATAGCAAATTTATTAAAAGGAAAATATACGGTAACAAACAATCAGCACCTCAAATACTCCAAGTTGGAAAATGGGATTTTTGTACTCACTGTAAAATCCATTTCTCTAAGATCGACGGACACAGCGCCTCTTAAATCTTGACCATTGGGTTATATCGCCTCTGCAGGAGTAGGACTAGGCAGAACAAAAAACACCTGGCTACGCCCATGGGCTGTCCTCAGTCAGTATATAACCCCCTCCCTGCTCTAGGTATTCAGTTTAGTAGCAAGTAGAGTTGGCACCTCATCCCTTTAAACCCGAACACATATGAATTACACAGGTTCTGAGGCTAATTAAAGGCAGATAAGGCACCAAGTGAGTTTAATTACCACCTAAATCAGCCACATAACCTGTGTAATTAATATGTGTTCGGGTTTAAAGGGATGAGTTGGCAACCCTAGTAGCAAGCAGTAATAGAAGTATCAAAAACTCCATAGAGGGGTGGGTGCTGTGTTCGTCGATGAACTCAGAGAAATGGATTTTACGGTGAGTACAAAAAATTCCATTTTCTCTTGCGTTCTACGGACACAGCGCCTCTTAAATCTTGACCATTGGGACATCCAAAGGCAGTGCCAAAGAAATATGACGGGTGGGTAAAATAACCCAAGGCTAACCACAAAAGCCCTAACCAGGACACAGGAGCCTTAACCGGGTCACAAGAGCCCAAGCTGAAATAATATTTTTTTTAAAGAAAAAATACCCCTCAAGAGGGAACCCCCCATCTTAAACAGCAGCCTGCAAAACCTTGCGGCCAAAGGAAGCATCCGTGGATGCCAAAATGTCAACTATATAGAATTTAGTAAAGGTATGCACTGACGACCAAGTGGCCGCCTTGCAAACCTGTGATATCGACGCCTGATGACGGAAGGCCCAAGAAGTACTAAGCGCCTGAGTAGAATGCGCCGTGACAGGGAAAGGAGGAACCCGATCCTTAATAGAATAGGCCTAAGTCACAGTCTGTCTGATTCATCTGGAGATGGCAGCTGAAGATGCGGCCAGCTCTTTCCTTGGTCCCTGTGTGACCTCCGGAAGGACTCAGTGGCTGCGAGATACACCCGAATCGCACGAACCACATCCAAAGTATGCAAAGCAAATTCCTTGGAATGAGCCGGCTTGGGACACAAGGACAGCAACACAATGTCCTCATTCAAGTGGAAGTCAGAGACAACCTTGGGCAGAAATTACGGACAGGGACGAAGAACCACTTCATCCCTATGGAGTACTAAATAGGGACTACGATAGGATAATGCCGCCAACTCCGAAACCCTGCGGGCCGAGGTAATAGCCACCAAGAATGCCACCTTCTGGGACAACGTAGGTAAGGGAATCTCCCGAATATTCTCGAATGGAGGTTTCTAGAGAACTGATAGCACTAGGTTTAAGTCCCATGACGGCAAAAGAGACCGTACAGGCGGAGCCACATGCCAGACTCCTTGGATGAAGGTACGGACTAAAGAGTGAGTGGCTAGGGGTCGCTGGAAGAAGACTGCTAAGGCCGACACCTGGCCCTTGATGGTGCTCAAAGCCAACTTCTGCTCAATGCCCTGTTGAAGAAAAGCTAAGATCCAAGCCATGGGTGAGAGCAGACCTTCATGCTGAAGAAGTGGATCCGGAGAAGCCTGCTCTAGGCATATGTGTTGCTATGGCAATTTCTATAGTGACTTTATTGTAATATAGAGTTTAGGTAGTAACAGGATATGTGTACAGAGCCCCCTTCCCTCCCCCTCCATTGATCAGGAAACAGGAAATGGGTGGGAGGGGCTTGGAAAGGGTTTTTGGAGACACGTGTTTGAACAACAGTTGGTGTTTGGGAGGACAAAAGGAAGGAGACATGACTGCCTGGAGCTGGAGAGCTTTGAAGACGCTTTTGGGAGTTGGACCGAGCAAGGAACTATGGACATTACATCTTGACCTCTAAGTTGAGTAATTATTTAGTTTACTTAATGTGATATTTTGTAAGCTAAGTATTGTGTTGTGTTGTGAATCCTACAGTTGTATGTGCAGATTGTTTCCTTGTTTAGTAAAGCATTGTTACACTACAGAAGTTTAAGCTTCCTTGGTTTTAACCACAAGAACTTAATAGATAGACGTAAAGCAATACAGCATACCAGACCAAGATTGCTTGGAACATCCCAGGGAAGCCTTGAGAGATCGGTTTTCCTTTATCTGCAGTTCCGGGAGCCCGGAAGAATTTCTTATGGGCTGAGAAGGAAGGCCCCCATCTGCGACGAGGCTCCTTACCTATCCTAGATTGAGGCAGGAAGGTACTCTTTCCCCCTGTGACACCCTTAATGTCATCAAGGGTAGCCCCAAACAGGCAGTCGCCTTGAAAGGGAAGATCAATGAGAGCTTTTTTAGAGGCTTGGTCTGCTGACCATTTCTTAAGCCACATCACACGTCTAATCCCCACCGCTGAAACAGAAAGTTTGGACAGCACAGGAGCTGCATCAAAAAAATATACTGCAGCCCATGGACCAACTGGTACGCTAAATCAACATAAGCATCGGGAACCTGCTCACTAACCAGACCCTGACACAAAAGCTTGGCCCATTCAGTTAGGGTCTGTGACACCAGGGCCGAGGCCAAGACTGGACGCAATGCCGGCCCAGCCATAGTAAACATGCTGCGTGCCACAGCCTCCGCTTTCATGTCAGCCGGGTCCTTAAAGGACGGGGATTCCTCTACTGGGATCATGGTTGCTTTATTCAACCTAGAAACAGGAGGGTCCACCACTGGTGGGGTAGTCCACATTTTTAAAAGTGATTCTTCAAAGGGGTAGCGTACTAAAAAAAGTTTGGGGACCTCAAAGAGTGACTTTGGTTGTTCCCATTCCTTATAAGTAAACTTATCAAAATAAGGCAGATAAGCAAACACCCTTGGTGTGCAAAGTGATTTATGCGTACCAAAGGACACAGCCACATCTGTGGCCCTGACAGCCGCATTCTCAATCTTTAGAGTCTCCCGCACCGCAGTAACAAGTGCGTCAACTAGCGCTTTTTCGCTCGCTGCTGAGACCGCAAAGGACTCATCCTGACGGGTCAGGGGGCGAGAAATTAAACCCCCCTGGACGGGCCACATCTCTGGTGGCATCAGGCTCAGAGTCAAATGAGACAGACTGAGCAGGAGAAGGCGGGGGACGCTTCCTCTTGGGTCTTTGCCGACACGCTACTTCCACCCGGGATACCAATGACTCAAGGACCGCCGTCAGAGCAACCATGGGAAGCTGGGGTTCCGAGGGACCTGCCACCTCCATGAGGGGGATCAGGGGGTGAGGTGTGACGCTAAGGCTCAATAAGGAAACAAGACTCTGTAGTTCAAAGGCACTTGGCACCACTAAGGGACACCCCAATAGTCAGGGTACCTTGCAGCAGAGAAGGAGATACACAAGGACCCCCAAAGACTCACCCTACCAAACGGAGGAGCGCCGCAATTCGGACCCAGCAACACCAATATCGGCATCCATTTCATATATCCCGGGACAGGAAGAGAAGCATAGGGGAGGAAGAGCTCTGGCATCTCCACAAGGTTCCGGCCGTCTCTAGCTTCTCCATAGACTAATGAAAAATGGCCGCCGTGACCTAATCGGCTACACAAACATGGCCAGAGATCAGCCAGACCACGGGAAAATGGCCGCTGTGATGTCATCAGACCACCCAACCATGGCCACCAGCCGGAGATCAGCCAGACCACGGGAAAATGGCCACCGTGATGTCATCTGACCACACAAACATGGCTGCCGGCCGGAGATCAGCCAGACCACGGGAAAATGGCCGCTGTGATGTCATCAGACCACCTAAACATGTCCGCAGGCCGTTTGACATGCTGAAGCATGCTGCCAGGATCCTCTGTGCCTTCAACACCGCTGCACTCTGCAAGGGGACCCCCTTCCAAAAGGGTACTGTACTCTCCCTGGGTGAACATCTATTGGGGACACCGCTGTGCACTCTGCACCGCTGTGCTCTCTGCACTGGGACCCCCAAACTGCACATTACCCTTATACTGCACACACACAGCAGGGCATGTGCACTTGACCCCCCCCCATACTGCCAGGGCAGGCCACACACCACCCAGAAGGGGAATGGCGGGGGAGACCCCCAGGGGTCTCTGCTGCCTGCCCTGGGACTCCCACCAAACCGTGGTGGAAGGGGGAAGCCCAGTTTAACCAAGGGACTTTAGGATGGGAGGAGGGATCCTGCAGGCAGGTCCGACCATCCCTGGAGGGTACCCGCGTCCATCCCAAACCGCCAAAGGGGGAAAGGGGGGACTGTACTTACCAATCCATGGTGCGGGTGACCCTCCAGACAGATCTCCTCGCCACCGAAGTAGGGGGCTGACGGCTAAGGGACCGCTGCAACTCAGACCAGAGCCTGTTCGTATGGGACCCGTTTAACTTGCGGGCCAGTCTCATGCTTGCTGGCTGGACTGGGGAGACCACTGGATCTAGATATCCAGCCCGTCGCCCAGCCCGGCAGTTGATTGCAGATCTTCATGGATAAAAGTGCATGGAAGAAAGAAACAAAAAAAAAAAAAAGGTAAAAATTTGCTAGGACCAAAAGATCCCAGCAAGGAGCCTTTGTCCTTACTCCTGACTTGACAGAAAAAAATTAATACCTAAAGCAGGGAGGGGGTTATATATTGACTGAGGACAGCCCATGGGCGTAGCCAGGTGTTTTTTGTTTTGCCTAGTCCTACTCCTGCAGAGGCGATATAACCCAATGATCAAGATTTAAGAGGCGCTGTGTCCGTCAATGAACGAAAGAGAAATAAGAATTCCTATTGGCTCCTGTTGGAAACACCTCCATTTTCTTTATCGTACATCACGGGACACAGAGCACCATAGTCATTACTATGTGGGTTATGCGTCACCTTCAGGCGATTGGACACTGGCATAATCAAAGACAGGAAGTCCCCCTCTATATAACCCCTCCCATACAGGGCGTGCCTCCGTTTTTTTGCCAGTGTCCAAGGTGTTGGTGACGGTTAAGGAAGTGCTAAGAAAAGCTCCGCAGGTGATCCTGGATAGGATCAGAGGGCTATGCAATCGGATCCATTCAAAGAGCCAGAAAGAAAAAAGGCTAAAACGGATGGTACCCGAGCCTCGGAAGGGACGAACAAGGTTTCTGCCTGTAATGCTTCTCTGAGAGCTGGACCCTGGGATACAGCGCCTTGGTCACATATCCATACCACAAGTTTACTCTGGCAGGGTGCTGTACAGGTCCAAGGGAGTGGACCCTACATGCAAAGGGGATCCGGTCCTTAAATGTCCATCATGACAACCCGCCGTGATGGGTGAAGATTGGGAGGGTATAGCGGTAATGGCATACCTAGACGACCTGCTGCTGATAGATCAGTCCGTAGCATGGTTGGATCAGAATGTGGTCAGCACAGTCAAGTATTTAGAACATCTAGGTTGAATTCTCAACTTAGAAAAATCGTTCTTACGACCAGCAAGAAGGCTGGAGTACTTGGGTCTGGTTTTAGACACAGCCCAAAAAAGGGTGTTTTTGCCTCAAAGGTCAGGGCTATAAGAGAACTGGTTCATACGGTCAGGACAAAGAAGGGTCCTTCCATCCGCCTTTGCATGAGGTTGTTGGGGAAGATGGTAGCTTCGTTCGAAGCAGTTCCCCATGCTCAGTTTCATTCAACACTGTTGCAAAACAGTATTCTGTCTGCTTGGAACAAAAAGACCCAAGCCTTGGATTACCTGATGTATCTGGCCCCAAGGGTGCGCCCGAGTCTCAGTTGGTGGTTGATAACCAAAAATTTGGGGAGGACCTTCAATTCCAGTTACCTGGAAGATAGTAACGACGGATGCCAGCCTCTTGTGCTGGGGAGCAGTCCAACAACATCCAGGGGAAGAGGTTGGAGTCCAAGAAAAGCTTGCCCATTAACATTCTAGAGATTCGGGCAGCACGTCTGGCGTTAAGGGCCTGGACGGACAGGTTACAGAATTGTCCTGTCAGGATTTAATCTGACAATGCCACAGCAGTGGCCTAAAACAATCATCAAGGCGGCACCAAGAGTCGCACGGCCCAGAAGGAGGTGAACCATATTCTGGCTTGGGCAGAAGAACATGTACCTTGCATATCTGCAGTCTTCACTCCGGGAGTGGAGAATTTGCACGCAGATTTCTTGAGCCGCCAACAAATGCTCCCGGGAGAGTGGTTTCTACGTCCCGACATTTTTCAGGCCATATGCCAGAAATGGGGTACCCCAGACGTAGACCTATTGGCATCCAGGCTCAACAAGAATGTGGACAGCTTTGTATCAAGGACAAGGGATCCGCTCGCTTGCGGGACGGATGCTTTAATGACTCCTTGGGATCAGTTTCCACTGATTTATGCGTTCCCTCCAGTTCAGCTGCTACCGAGGCTTCTACGCAGGATCAAAGAACGGAAACCGGTAATCCTAGTGGCCCCGGCATGGCCCTGGTATGCAGAGATCCTAAAGAAAGCAGTGGGGGGTCCTTAGACTCTTCCATCTCGGCAAGACCTGCTTTCACAGGGGCGGGTGTTCCATACTTCCTTACAAACGCTAAGTTTGACGGTTTGGCCATTGAAACCTACATTCTAAAGGGTCAGGGCCTTTCAGGCTCAGTGGCAACTACCCCAATTAATGCAAGAAAGCTGGCCTCTGGGGCCATTTACTATAGGGTCTGGAAGGCCTACATTTCCTGGTGTGAAATCAAAAGATGGCATCCTCGTTAGTATGTCACAGGTAGCGTTCTTGCCTTCCTACAGTTAGGAGTGGAAATGAAGCTAGCCTTGAGTACTATCAAGGGTCAGGTCTCGGCCTTGTCAGTATTTTTCCAAAGGCTGCTTGCTTCGCATTCTTTAGTCCGGGCCTTTATACAAGGGATAACGCGTATATATCCGCCGGTTAAGTCGCCCTTGTGTGCCTGTGGGATTTGAATCTAGTCTTGTTGGCTTTACAAGGACAGCCTTTTGAGCCGATGCGCCATGTGCCCTTGATCCTTGTGACAAGGAAGTTGGTATTTTTGGTTGCGGTAACCTCTGCAAGAAGAGTTTTAGAGTTGGCAGCTTTCTCTTGTAAAGAGCCATACTTGGTTATTCATAAGGAAAAGGTGGTGTTGCGTCCTCACCCGTCCTTTCTGCCTAAGGTAGTATCTAGTTTTCATATGAACCAAGATGTTTCCCTCCCTTCATTTTTTCCAGAACCCCGTTCTGCAGAACAACGATTATTACACTCTCTCGATGTAGTGAGAGCGGTTAAGGTCTATCTGAAAGCAACTGCTCAGATACGACTGACGCTTTATTTATGCTGCCAGATGGCCCCAGGAGGGGGCAGGTAGCGTTGAAATTGACTATTTCTAGATGGATTCGTCAGGTTATTATTCAGGGTTATGATTTAAAAGGAAAGATTCCACCTTTTTAGAAATAGATGTATGAGTGCTGCCAGCATTGCTGCAGAGGTTTAAAGGGTGGGGGGTCAGTCCATCAGTGCTCAGACCATACGCCGCACACTGCATCAAATTGGTCTGCATGGCTAAGCATCCAAGAAGGAAGCCTCTTCTAAAGATGATGCACAAGAAAGCCTACAAACAGATTGCTGAAGACAAGCAGACTAAGGACATGGATTACTGCAATGGCCTGTGGTCTGATGAGACCAAGATAAACTTATTTGGTTCAGATGGTGTCAAGTATGTGTGGAGGCAACCAGGTGAAGAGTACAAAGACAAGTGTGTCTTGCCTACAGTCAAGCGTGGTGGTGGGAGTGTCATGGTCTGGGGCTGCATGAGTGCTGCCAGCACTGGGGAGCTACAGTTCATTGAGGAAACCATGAATGCCAACATGTACTGTGACATAGTGAAGCAGAGCATGATCCCCTCCCTTCAGAGACTGGGCCGCAGAGCAGTATTCCAACATTATAACAACCCCAAACACATCACCAAGACGACCACTGCCTTGCTAAAGAAGCTGAGGGTAAAGGTGATGGACTGGCCAAGCATGTCTCTAGACCCAAACCCTATTAAGCATCTGTGGGGCATCCTCAAAACGGAAGGTGGAGGAGCACAAGGTCTCCAACATCCACCAGCTCTGTGATATCATCATGAAGGAGTTTGAAGAGGACTCCAGTGGCAACCTGTGACGCTCTGGTGAACTCCATGCCCAAGAGGGTTAAAGCAGTGCTGGAAAATAATGGTGGCCACACAGAATATTGACACTTGGGCCCAATTTGGACATTTTCACTTAGGGGTGTACTCACTTTTGTTGCCAACGGTTTAGACATTAATGGCTGTGTGTTGAGTTATTTTGGAGGGGACAGAAAATGTAAACTGTTATACATGCTGTACACTCACTACTTTACATAGTGGCAAAGTGTCATTTCTTCAGTGTTGTCACATGAAAAGTTATAATAAAATATTTACAAAAATGTGAGGAGTGTACTCACTTTTGTGAGATACTGTATATACTCCAACTTTTTCTAAAGGACCATTTAGAAAGCTACCTCATTAAGAATAAACTGCTTTTCTGCAGGATGTCTAAATCATTAGTAGCTAAAACTAAGCCATGGGCCGAATGCAAAATCAGCTAGAATTATAAAAATAATTAAAATTTGCCTTTTTAGATTTGAGAACTGTTACATGGGTGACCAGAATGCAAAACATTTCATATACTGCTCTAATTCTAGAAATAACTTTTTAAACCATATGAAGAAGTGGTTTGAGATTTTGGAGACAATTCAAAACAAAGCATTTTGAAGCATCTTTAAAAATTAGAGATGTGAAAACGAGAGAGCGGGCACCAATCATTGAGCAGTGTGAGATAAGGTTCTGTCCAGCCAATGCTGCCAAACCACAAGACACATCTGTGTTAGAACAGCAATTCAAAGATCTGGTGGATTCAGGGAAACTCATGCAGTAGAGCACGTCCACGTGGAGTGGAATTAGCCAAAATAAAAGCAAGAAGTTGGTTGCAGAGGGGCGCCAAGCTGCACAAGGATGCCATCTGTAACATCAGGTCCTCAGTGCTGGGCTGGTAGTGTTATAAGACGGAGCAGCAGTATTCTTCTGCCTACAATGCAGCTGAGTGTGTGTACTTTCACCCCTGGACTCTGCGTTACCTACTTCAGACCCCCGGACTCCTTAAAACCTTCCTTCCCTTATAAATCAGGCCTAACTATGTTATCTCCTTTGCAATCTTAATTATTTAGTTAGATCTCCATCTCTCCAAGGTTGCCTACCCCTGGTTTACATCCCATCATTCACAGTTCTGGCAGTGTTAGCATCGGTGCTTCAAACATCATAGACACTAAAACATCAGACAAAAATTCATGCAAAATTATGAGCCGATATTTCACAATTTCATACCGGTGTTACAGCCAGACAAGAAATACTTACCCTATGACAAAACAAGAAATTGCAGTTCCTAGGAAGGCATAGGCCAAGATAGAGCCCAGATTTCGGAAGAAATGCCTCTGAAAAATACATTATATGTCAGAATAGTTTATTACATGATTTCCCACAGTGAATAGGAATACTTTACTTCTACATTTCTGAATCTGGGTGATCCACCGGCAAGTGGCAACAATATAAGTTTTATTAAAATACATACTCAAATACCTTGAAATATGTAAAAGGGACATTATCATTTGATCTTATATTATAAATTAGTATTCACAATTAGTTTTTATCCACATTCCTTTTCTTATATAAAATTAAATAGATATTATATATTTTCAGTCCCCTGTGTGCTGTAACATAGGAGGTAGTCCTATTAGATTCCTATCTTCACCCCTGGATGTAGAGTAGAAAGTCCTTGCTGCAGAGCTTTTTCTGTTATTAAAATTTACACTTCACCCATTGGGACCCGAGTTCTGCTACAAAATTGTTTTGAACGCGCTGTTCTTTTTCCACTGTTAAGTTTCGTACACACACGATCGGATTTCCATCAGACAAATCCGTGGAATTTTGTGCGAAGGGCGTTGGCCGTGAACTTTGTATGCATACAGACGGCAGAACTTTTTCAGCCGACATACACGAAACTGTTTTTCAGCTCTTTAGCACCACCATATGAAGAAGTGGTTTGAGATTTTGGAGAAAATTCAAAGCATTTTGAAGCATCTTTAAAAATTAGAGATGTGAAAACGAGAGAGCGGGCACCAATCAGTGAGCAGCGTGAGAGAAGGTTCTGTCCAGCCAATGCTGCCAAACCACAAGACACATCTGTGTTAGAACAGCAATACAAAGATCTGGTGGATTCAGGGAAACTCATGCAGCAGAGCACGTCCCTGTGGAGTGGAATTAGCCAAAATAACAGCAAGAAGTTGGTTGCAGAGGGGCGCCAAGCTGCACAAGGATGCCATCTGTAACATCAGGTCCTCAGTGCTGGGCTGGTAGGTTTGCGGCAACTTCTGCTAATGTTATGCTATGGTTAGCATTAGTTCGGAGCATGCGTGTTTGTACTTTGGATTTTTTTCTGATGGACTTTTGTACACACGATCGGATAATCCGACAAGACACATTTGTCGTCGGAAAATCTGAAAGCATGCTATAAAAACATTTGTTGTCGGAAATTCCGACAACAATTGTCGTATGGAGTGTACAAACGGCCGGATTCTCCAACAAAACCCTGCCATCACACATTTATTGTCGGAAAATTCGATTGTGTGTACGAGGCTTTAAGGTGACCAGACGCTAGACAATCTGACTGTGCAATCTTTTTTTTTTTTTTTTTTTTAGATCTATCATCATTTATATAGTGCAAGAGCCTGCCTGATTTGATACAAATTGAATGGGTTGTTTCGGTGTGACCTTCTATTACATAGTTTTGAAAAATCTAAAAAGGAGATTGTGCAGAGACCGTACAATCAGTTTGCATAGTGTATGGCGAGCTTTAGCAAACTGTGTGCTTTGTGATCTAATAAACATTTCCAATTGAAATAATTGAACACAAGAGTGTAACAGATGTAATTGTTTCTTCGCAGTTCTAAAGTGACACTCTAGTGCAGCCTTTCTCAACCAATTTACCCCAAAGGAACCCTTGCAATCATTTTCAGGTCTCAGGGAAACCCTGCCAAATGTAGTCCATTGGTGGTCTTTGGGAAATTGCCCCCTCCGTTTGCGGTGCACAATGGGAAGAATGCTCCCTTTACAGACATGGCTCTGGCTATGCCAAGTGGTGTTGCACCTGGAACTATGCAGGCACCATCACATGATGGGTCATTTAGCCACAGCTCAAGGAACCCTTAGCCACCTCTGGAGGAACCCTAGGGTTCCATGGAACCCTGGTTGAGGATGGCTGCTCTAGTGTAAGTACAATTCAAGTGTGGGTGGAGAGCCAAGCTGCTCTATCCAACTATAGCAAGTGTAATTGTCAACAGATCAAGCATAGGAAAAAAAGACATGCCAACATGAGAGCAATTATATTAAAATAAACTAAAATTGGAAAATACACATTCGTTATTTTGGTTATCATGCCCTACTAAATTTGCACAAAATTCAAAATTACCTGCTAGAACCTCTATCCTAAGTTACTCATATGAGACACTTCCAAAGCTCCCAAATTTAACAGGACCCAGGGTAGGAGTATCTGATTTATACCTGCAACACCACACGCCGAGTCCCCGATCCAGACAAATCTCTCTGCCCAGATCATATTTTAACTAAAGTCCAGAGAATGCTGTACAAAACAAGCCCATGGCTGCTATTGCAGCCATAAGCTTGTTTTAGCCTCTTGAATGCAAGACGTTACCTTGGTAGTGAAAGCCCAACTACAAGTAGGTTATTTAAATAGCAACTTCTGCCAGAACAGTGGTTCTCAACTCCAGTCCTCAGGGCCCACCAACAGGCCAGGTTTGCAAGATAACTGAAATGCATCACAGGTGATATAATTTGCTGCTCAGGGATTGCAGTATTCTAGTCTGCATCTCACCAAGGTAATACTTAAAATCTGGCCTGTTAGTGGGTCCTGAGGACAGGAGTTGAGAACCACTGTGCCAGAAGAAAGGTGGAAAACGACCCCAGGTGTAATCTGACTTTCAGAACTGCAACAGAAGAGCTGTGGCTTTGGCTCTCCTACATAGAAGCCATGCTATTCAAGAATACCCTGTATAGCAAAATTCTAAATAATACTTGTCAATACCCAAACACTACTCGACATGCTCCACAACTTCAATCCAGGCTTGAGTATTGCCTGCCCATAACATTAGTTAGCACTCCAAGTGTTGAATGCTCACCTGCCTCCCACATGCTCCTATAGGACACGCATTACAGTGATGGGCCAGTATGAACAGTAAAGTGTTACTAAACCCACAACAGTAAAATCAGTCTATATGCAGTAAAGCATGCGTGTTGTACTTACTGTGGAACGTAAGGGGTTAATTCTCTGTATTACGTAAAAAGGCCATTTGATCCTGTCTTCTCTGATCCTCTCCTTCCACAGTCCCCAAACCATTTCCTGCTAGTACAGAGCCTTGGGAGCACTCTGCACAAGTTGGTGTGTATTGCTATAGAGCTTTTTTTCCCCTTGGGAGGGTGCATGTGATCAGCACAGAGCCAATCAGCACTGTCCAGACAGAGGGTCAGGGGTCCTGCAGCCTCATAGGACAATCAGGGGAGAATGAAAACTCCTCCTACGAGCTTAAACCAGACACTGATAGAAGTCACAAGACTGCTATATACTGGGAATGAGAAAAGCCATTTAGCAGTTTATATTTACCAAAACAATTGCATTTCCATGTTCTGTGGGAGACCAGATATAGTGAATGCAGTGTCCTGGATTTAGTAACACTAAGAAAATGAACAGCACTTCATGCTACCAGGAAGAGTAGATACGCTTTCATTATATCACCCTGGAATGTGGGGCACCCACAGTGCTGAAAAAAGCTTGTAAAGGTATGCACAGGCACCAATCTAAAGCTTGTTCTGTCATATTGGGGTACTGGCATTGTGATTTCAAATATAAAAGATTAAAGTAAGCCTAAAGAAGAAATGTGATATATTGCAGCTTACCAGTCAATAGAAACTTTCTACGGACTGACCTGAAATCTCGACCATCTTCTGTGAAGTACAAAGCAACACTGCTCTATGATATGGAGATGACGAGGGGAGGAAGCCTACGGCGACAATGCTCCCCCTTCATAAATACACTACAGTGAGTAGGAATTGTTACCTTAAACTGGTTGTAAAAACCCTCATATACCCAGTGAAGCGATTGGCCTCAGGTGATACACAAATTAAATGAATGCTCCTACATTCAATATATAGGTATGGTACTCTGGCAGCCAGACAGTCTGCTGAATATAAGGGTCATGCATAATCATTTAAACTAGAAAGGGATTAGCTAACCTGTTGTCTTCTAAGAGATGTGTATTGGGAGACAGAAAGGTCATGTGTCTGAGTCAGCAGCTGTAGTTAATTGGCTCATGTAAATTGGGTCTGGTCAGAGGTGTATTATGGTAAGAGGAAAATAAGAAACGCCTCTCTATGTGTACATAAGTTGCAGTGTTTTGCAATAAAGAGTCAGTCTATTTTGGAAAGATACAGAGCGTGTGTCTCGTTCTTTTGGAAGGATTATTCCTATGGAAAGTGGTCGCCTGACTGTGGAGGATCGGTAGCGAATGTGTGTCAAGGAGAGGGAAGGTCTTAAACAGTGTTAACCCCTTTCATATTAGGGGTGCTGTTACAGCCGCCATTACTTGTAAAAAAAAAAAAAAACTTAATAAAAATGCCATAAAACTATCCCCTATTTTGTAGATGCTATAACTTTTGCGCAAACCAATCAATAAAACGCTTATTGCCATTTTTTATACCAAAAATATGTAAAAGAATACGTATCGGCATAAACTGAGGAAAATTTTTTTATTTTTTTTTATATATTTTTTGGGAATATTTTTGTTTATAGCGCAAAAAATTAAAACCGCAGGTGATCAAACACCACCAACAGAAAGCTCTATTTGTGGGGGAAAAAAAAAAAGGACGTCAATTTTGTTTTGGAGCCATGTCGAACAACCGCGCACTTGTCAGTTAAAGCGACGAAGTGCTGTATCCTAAAAGTACTCTGGTCTTTGGCCAGCCAAATGGTCCGAGGCTTAAGTGGGTAAGATGGCAATACATTTATATTTTGGTTTTAGGGTTTAGGTACACTTTGTTGACTGAGAAAACTTCTATACTTTACCCGCTTTAGGCTATATCCTGCGTAAAATATGATTGGCGGAAGAAGAATGTTGAAAAAAACTTCAGGATCAAATGTAACCTGTAAAGAAAGAGAAAATGCTTGATCAATAACCCTGCCAAAAATAAGTTATATATTTTTAACCAATATTGACACTGCACACTGACACCATTATGTTTACCATTTTAATTGGGTAATTGCAGCAGTGTTAATTTCATCGACTAAGGCCCCATGCACACGAGACGCTGTTAAACGCGTGTTCAGAGGCAGTTGGACACTTTTTTCAACTGCGCCTGAACACATTCAATGTTATCCTGTGTGTCCATGCACACAGTCTCGTTTATTACCATTTTTAGGCAGTTGCGTTTAACCTCTTTTTTTACCAGAAGCAAAAAAATGGGTTCAGGCGCAAACGTTTTCCACGTTTCAGACGCCGCGGTACCGGCGTTTTGCCGCCTTTTCGTTTATAAGCGTTTTTAAAGGTGACCTATTTTTTTTACATTAGAAATCTCAAAAATGCCAAATGATGTCCGTGAAATATTCGGACGGTGGCCGTGCAGTTTTAAAAACTCACGCTCCTCCTTGTGCTGTTCCGTGATAGTGTTTTCTGGGAAACAGAGTGTTCCGACTATCACGAAACAGCACAAGGAGGAGCGCTAGTTTTTAACACTGCACGGCCACCGTCCGAATATTTCACGGACTCGGGTACACAGATCGGATTCTGCAATGGGCTCAGTGAGGTCAGGCTGCAAATTACCAGCTGCAAATAGGCCCTTGTAGCCTCTGAGACCATCTGAAGAGGCACAGCCTGATCGCCCAGATTTCCAGGACATTGATCGGCAGGCGGGATTCCTCTGGGGTCCAGCGACCTTACGCCGACTGAACACCCCAGACTCCCCCCCAACCTGTAAAGGCTGGTGTCCGTCGTGATCAGTATCCAGTAAACCAGAAGAAATGACTTCCCGGCCAGAAGAGCCGGTGCTGTCAGCCACCATACCAGGGATCTCCTGACTAGGTGGCTTACTCGGATTTGATAATCCAGAGATGATGGACATCTGTTCCATGTGGACAGAACTTCTTTCTGTAACACCCGAGTGTGGTAGTGAGCATATGGGACCGCCTCGAAGGAGGATACCATGGAGGCCTAACACTCGCATGCAAAAACGGAGTGACGACCAATTCCTGGAAGTCAGCTGCCGCACTGCAGCCCGAAGGGTCTGCAACTTTTCCACAGGGAGGAATACTTTTGCCTCTGAGGAATCCAGAATCAACCCCAGGTACACTAGGCGTTGAGTCGGCACCAATACTGACTTTTGCGTGTTTAGTATCCAACCACAGTCTCGAAGAGTCTGACCGGTAATGGACAAACTTACCTTTAATTCTGAGCTTGAAGGGGCCTTCAGAAGAAGGTCGTCCAAGTAGCCCACGATAGCGATGCCCCGCTGTCTTAGAAGTGCCAGAATCGGAGCCAGCACCTTGGTGAACGTCCTGGGTGCTGAAGCAAGGCCAAACAGGAGGGCCACAAACTGATAGTGGTTCTTCCCGATTGCAAATCGCAGAAACCTCTGGTGTCTGGAGTATATGGGAACATGCAGGTATGCGTCCTTGATATCCAAGGAGGCCAGAAAGTCCCCTGGATGGAGGGCAGTGACTACAGATCGAACCCGACTCCACCTGAAATCTTTGTACCTTCACAAAGCAATTGAGGGCTCTGAGATCCAAGATTGGACAAACCCCATCCTTCTTCGGCACAATGAACAGATTTGAGTAAAAACTAGGGCTGGGCGATTTTCCCCCCAAAAAAAATCTGCGATTTTTTTATAAAAAACTTGATTTACAATTCGATTTTTTTTTTTTAATTATATTAATTAAAGTGCATCAACAAACAAAATTGCAAAGGCAAACCCTTTCTCTAACTGCAAAGTCAGTGTGCAACAAACACACAATATAATCCAGCGCTCATGGAACATACATTATTAACTATTGAAAACTCTTGAAACTCTGTGTGTGATTCCTTCTGTCCCGGCCTTGCTGCGATCCTGGCTCTGCATCCTTTTGGGTTGGAGGGCCCTCCACACGCTGGTCTGCCTGTTGTCCATCATTCAAGGTACTGTGCTCACACGGAGATCATGCCACAGGCTTTGTTTTGACTTTTTTAACCCCTCCTTGCTCCACGGATGTCACTGCAAGTTTAACAAGTTTGTCACCACTGGCAACTGGAGAGTTAAGATTCATTTGCCCTCTGCACATTTGGGATTGGATCCCTCTCTTTATTGTGATTAATAAATGGACTAAGCTTTTTTATCAATTCTTCAAGAGTTTTCAATAGTAATAATGTATTTTCCATGAGCGCTGGATTATATTGTGTGCATGTTGTGTATTTTGTACTTCTGGGTACGGATTTTTTCTTGCTGCGCTGGATCCTGTTTTTTCCCCCTTTCGGATACTTTGTACTTCCCAAAATATTTGGGATTTTTTTCTTATTATTATCATCATCCATTATATTTTTTTCTTTATCCACCAATTTAGCGCTTGTGACCTTTTGTTGTTTTTTGCAGTGTGCAACAAAGATTGTTAAACATCCAAATTATTAATACTGTATTTGGATTTAGCTAATAAAACAACAAAAAATCATGAGGTTACTCTTAGTTGAATTGAACTGTGTCCATGCCTCACTGTGCCCGTGTCTCACTGTGCCCATGCTTCAATCACTGCGCCCGTACCTGATGCAGATTTTCATGGTATATATACGGATTTTACTGCTACACCGGTGGCCATTCCAGTATTCAAAAGCCGCGCCTCCTCCTCGTCTGTGATAGGCGGAACACTCAATTTCCCAACATTCAGTGTTCCGCCTATTATTGTCATCCTCATAACACAGACGAGGATGAGAGGATGTCCGTGATAGGCTGAATACTGCCTGCTGTGAAATTGAGTGTTCCGCCTATCACAGACGACGAGGACTCGGGAGGCGCGGCTTTTGAACACTGCAATGGCCGCCGTCTGTCTGCAGGACACGCTGATCAGGTAGGCAGACGGCGGCTGCAGCGAGTAGATGTAATTAGGGTAACGCTGCCCAGTGCCATTCCGGATACGCCCCCTGCAGTCCTGCTACGGAAACTTTGAAGGTAAAAAAAAAAAAAAAAAAAATCTAAAAAAATCGATTTTCTTCAAATCTGAATCGATTTGAGCTCAAAACTCGATTCAAGATTAAAATCGATTTTTTTCCCAGCCCTAGTAAAAACCCTGACCCCATTCCTGTTCTGGAACTGGAATGACTACCCCGCATTCCAGCAGACCCTGGACCGCACCATACAGGGCCTCCCGACAGGTCGGTAGTAGCTGGAGGTTGGAGGTGACGAATCTGTGCAGTGGACAAGAGAGAAATTCTATCTTGTAGCCTGAGATTACTTCGCAAACCCACCTGTCGGAGACTAGAGCTGTCCACTGAGTCGTGAATTTGCAAAGACGTCCCCCCACCCGAGGGCTGGGTGGGGGCGGACCTTCATGCGGATGCAGATTTGTCCGCAGGCTTGTTGGGTTTGCGGGACAAAGGACGCTTTTGTCCTTGAGCAGGCGCTTTGTCGGCCTGGGGTCTTTTCCCTGTCGCTCTAGGGAGACGAAAAAAACGCTTGCGTGCAGTAAAGGAGGGCCCTTGCCCTTGGCGTGGCCCCTTACCCTTGCTAGTTTGAGGAAGCAATGTGATTTTACCTCCTGTGGCTTCCTTGATGATGTCATCCAGAGAGGCCCCAAAAAGTCTGTCGCCCTTAAAGGGCAGATCCAACAGGGCCTTCTTGGAAGTCTGGTCCGCAGACCAGCCCGCAGACCAGCCCTTTAGCTAGATCAGGTGGCGTATTGCTACTGCATAAACCAAAGCTTTTGACAGCAGGGGAATAGTATCCATTTCTGACTCACAGACAAGCCTAAGGCCCTGGACCAACTGGTCGGCCAAAGTTATCTCATCAGGAGGAGCATCTCGCTCCTTTAACCCCTGGAGTAGCAATTTTGCCCATTCAGTAAGTGTCTGAGACGTTAAGGCCCCCGTCAATGCCGGGCGTACTGCTGAGCCTACCACTGTGTATAGGTAGCGAGCGAGTGCTTCAGCCTTCTTATTCACAGGGTCCTTGAAAACAGGAGCCCCTTCTTCTGGAATTGTGGTAGCTCTATTAAGTCTGGACACCGGAGGGTCCACTATAGGAAAACTCTCCTCAAAGGGGTACCTTACCGCAAACTTCTTTGGGGCTGTAAAAACCCTTAGTGGGTTCTCCCATTCCTTGTATAAGAGCTTATCAAAATAAGACACACAAGGAAACACCCTAGCAGTGTGGGCAGGTTTACGAAACCCAAAAGGGGACCGGAGTCTCTGCTGCTTCTGCAGTATTCTCCAATTTTAGCGTATCCTGCACTGCAGTAATAAGGTCAGATACCAAAGCCGTCTCGCGTACTGACCTGGACTTGGAGTCATCTTCACTGTCCGGTCACGGTCTGCAGTCTCTGATGCGTCAGAATCTGGTCCATGAGCCGTAGCTGGACCTGGTTCTGCATCAGAATTATCCACAGAAGCTTGCAAGGGACGGGGGCGTTTACTACCCCCTGTATTCCCGTGTGCTGCTTCCACCCTGGCAGCAAACGCCTCTAGGATTGCCGACATAGCATCCATAGACACCTCAGGGGCACCAGCTGCTAAATCTGGTGTTTCAGGGGAGAAGACATCTGGCTCAGATGCCATGCTGACCACCCGCTGACACCCACAGGGCTCCAGACAAGATATCAATAGGCCACCCTCCTGTGCTGCAGAGATGCTGGGTCACCCAGAGGACTCGCCACCCTTGGATCGGTACCGCTATGCTGCCGTGTGCTGCGCCTGTGATGCTGTCCCACCGCTGCTGTGTCAGTCTGCTTCTTTTATCAGCGTTTCCTGTGTGAATTTCACGTGCCAGTGTAATGCACCCTAGAGGTCGGAGACTCACGCAAAATGGCCGCCAAACGTCTGCATGGAAGATAATGTGGGCTCTAAGAAAATGGCCGCCAAGCCGAAGATAGAGTCCAAAGCAGCCGTAGACCACAAAAAGATGGCCGCCAAACGGCAATATATACATACAGCGTGGATCATTACAAACATGGCCGCCGATCAATCAATAGAGGCCAGTGGGTGTAGAACTCCAAAAAAATGGTGCAGAAACCACAGGAAGATGGCCGCCGGGCAGTCACTAGAGGCCGAAACCGGCATGGACCACCGCAAAATGGCCACCGACAGCATGGAGGAGGAAGCACATACAGGTAAGCAAAAATGACATTTCTTTTAAATGTTAGTTACAGCCAGCCCCGCTCCAGTGGAACCCCTTAGGTGACCCCCAGCAACCTTTAGCTAGAAGCCCAGGGAGGAGGGAAAGGCAGGGAGAGAGGGAAGAAAGGGGCCACAACCACTCACTTGGTCTCTCCAGGAATGTCCAGCCAAATCACCCAGCCGAGGCAGGGGAGTTTACTTACCTATCCTGCATGTATCATGCTGGAAGACATTCCAAACAGATCATCGTCCGCGCACGGAAGGTGACTGGTGGCCAGGCATGCTGTGATTAGACCCAAGGGGACGATCATATGTATGCCCTGGAGTGCGACGCTCACCGGACAGGCTGCTGCGACTCGGCCGTAAGGTCAGCCGAAGCTGAGCGGTCCGATGCAGACCCTGGAGCGTAGGCTCACTGGCCACCCGTGGAGCGACGGGCATGTCATGGAAAACCCAGCGCGTAGCTAGGGTTGGCACACGCTCGATGGCCAAAACTGGGGAGACTACAAGGATCGAGGATCCAGCCTGTCACCCAGTCGGCAGTTGATTGAAGATCGCAGGAAACAAAAAATGTAGCAAAAAATATATTTTTCCTACTCCTTGCTAGACAGAAAAAAACTGATCTGCGAGATGCAGACTGAGGGGATATACCCAGAGGGTCCGCCCCCTGGACGGTACTGTAGAAGGTGTGATGCAACACTTTTTACAAGTTTTCTGCCTAGTCACTCCTAATTAACGGATAGTACCCACTATGTCAATAGAGAAGCTGTGTCGGTCCATGGACGAAAGAGTAAAGGTGATTCTACAAAGTATGCCACACTTTTCACAGATTAGTAAAAAAAAAAAAAAAAATTGAAAACCATATACCATTTTCCTTCCACTTAACAATTATGTGCCACTTTGTGTTGGTCTATCACATAAAATCCCAAAAGAATACATTTATGTTTATGGTTGTAACATGCCAAAATTTGGAAAATTTCAAAGGGTATGAATACTTTTTCAAGGCACTGTAAAAACAAACACTTAATTAAAACTTTATTTCAACACACCAGACATGAACTTTACATTTTAAAATTTAAAAAACAAAAAACTCACACAGTTAGTTTACAATTCTGAGCAGTAATATTAAAAGGTTCATTCTTTTGTTTTAAAATAACAAAAACATGATATACTTACCTGCGCAATGGATTTGCAGAGCACCCCATAGCCTCTTCTGGGGTCCCACGCTGGCGATCCTGGCTCCTCTACCCCCACGCTGAGTGCCCCCATAGCAAGACGCTTGCTATGGGGGCACTCGTGCATGCTCACTCCCGAGTCGGCTTGGCCCTTGTCCTTGTCACTGCCTCTGATTATCAGCAGTGGGAGCCAATGACTCCTGCTGCTGTATCGGAGTCAATAAGGAGCGAAAGTCTCTCGTGCACATTTGTGGAATGAGATCGGGCTCAGGTATGTACAGTATTTAGGGGGGCTGCGGGGGAAGCTACATACAGAAGGTTTTTTACCTTACTTTACAACCACTTTAACACATCTAGTTCTGTTTTCACATTTCTACTACTTGACAAACATGTTTGTATATTAATAAATATATTACCTTTATCTAGACACACTGAAGAACGTCAGTGTATTCATTTATATATCTATAGCTCAACATTAACAAGTAAAATATGTAACTAGGTTACTTTTCTGGACAAAATTAGGCATCTCTAAACAGGTTGCAGCCAGACAGATCCTGCCAGTGCTGCCTATGAACCTAATCATATGGGAAAACAAGGTTGTAAAGCGATGATTAGAACTGACCTACTACATAAAATGAAGTTATTAATACTGCAGAATGCATAGCGACTAACCAGTTTTTACATGTGAAGTGCGTGCTGCAAGAGGCTCATTGATACAAGCCCACACATGATAACGTACCCACCATCCACCCAGTCTCACCTTCCGCAGCATTTCATTGTCCTGGACATTGTTCAGCTCCTGAGGGCTTATCTCCCCGTTGAGGGTGTACTCATAAAACTTGCCACTCACGTTCACTACTAGTGTGGCTGGGCTCATTTCCTGCTCACAGCTCATGGTTACATTGTTGACATCACTAGGAATATGGACACCATATCGCAGCACCACTCCAACGATGAGGCCTGGAAATCAAGATGTTTGAAATTCAATAATTCTATGCTGCTTGTAATAATCAAAACACATTAAAATGAACATTACAGGTGTTCTCCGATAACATATTGTACCACTAGACATGTACAACTCTGGCTATACAAAGTAATAAACCAGGAGTCTCTGTGACCGTCTTCGCTGTTGCAGCACACAGAAACCCGTGGGTAACAAATCAACACATGTGGAAACACTTTGTACATAGTCATAGTAGCTCATTGACTAAAATATATCAAAGGATCAAAAAAAAAAAAAGAAAAAAAAAAGAGAGGGAGGTTGTCTATTCAAATACCCAGGTACAGAGAGATCCATGTTTGGCTTTTCTACGTGTCAATGGGGCATGTGCCTCATCACTAATTACTACCTATGCGAGAACTATCAGCTGCTGCACGGTACAGTATGGTGTGTCCTGGGTGATGCCAGTATCATATCATCAGTGACTGAGATTGATCTCACGGGGATTCGCCTTCAAGTCCATTACCATCTGTCAGTTGTAGGTGGCACCTGGATGAGAACTGCGGTCTGATTTCAACTGGCGATGAAAGGCCCAGGCTGGGTAATTAGCCGCAAGCGCAATACAGCTTACGGTCTGGTAAGCGTGAAATTGATGTGGTTGAGGGATTGTGGTGTTTGAGTCACTGTCACATTGAGAAGTGATCTATTCAGTTTGAAGAGTAATTGACACAATTGTGTTATTTTCACTTGTGGGGTGTGACGGTATGCGAGGTGAGATACATGACAATCGCTACATTTCACCTTGCATTCGGTCCATTGTAAGGGACTGAACGGGAAGCCTCTGTGGCAGGCTGGGTTCCGGTCCTGATGTTCTGGTCCACCTGAGTCCACACTCAGGTGGAAGTTAAAAGTCCAGGAAGAGAACACAGCAGAGCTCTGGCCTGAGACTCAGAGGGGAACCTGAGACAGAGGAGCTCTGTTTGTTGGATTGGAAAAGAAAGGTTTGCTTCACCTTGTGTTTTGTGGGTGACGGGGACCAGCCCCTCACGGTATAGAGAGCGGTTACTGTTTAGTTTAGCGCCGGACAGCAAGTATTTGATTTTCTGTTTTGTTTATTTTGTATGACTATTGCAAACCACTTGTAAATAAAGCTGGCAATACGCCAGGTTTTAAACAAACTGCCTGTACGCTGACCTTCATGTGAAAAGGTGATCCCCACAAGCTAATCTCCCACACGTGGTGGATTCAGCGGGCACTTTCTGAAGATGGAGGAAATGTTAAAGGCCCTGCTACAGGCCAATGCAGCTCAGCGGGAAACCAACCGCCAAGTCGCAGAGGCCGCTGCAGCACAACGGGAGGCTCAGCAGGAGATGAGCCGGCAGTTCGCAGAGGGCACGGCAGCACAACAGGTGGCCCAGCAAGAAATGTACCGCCAAGTCGCAGAGGCCGCTGCAGCACAACAGGCGGCCCAGCAGGAGATGAACCGGCAGTTCGCAGAGGCTCTGGTGGAACTGAAAAAGGGGTCCGCACCTCCTGTGCCAGTGGAAGCAAAGATGGTACGTGCATCCTACTACCTACAAAAAAATGACATCTGCTGATGATATTGAGGCATACCTTGCGACTTTTGAGTTGCTGACCGCGAAGGATGGCTAAAAGAGCAGTGGGTGGGTCTCTTGGTCCCACTTCTAACAGGAGAACCCCAAAAGGCCTATTTTGACCTAGAACCCAATAAGGCCCAGGACTATGAGACTCTAAAGACAGATACTCGCACGCTTGGGTGTCACCATGGCAATCCGGGCCCAGCGGGTGCATCAGTGGTCCTACTCCAGCAACAAGCCACCCCGTTCACAAATGTTTGACCTGGTCCACCTCACCAAGAAGTGGTTGCAGCCAGAGACCTTGACAGGCCCGCAGATCGTGGAGCGTGTGGTAATGGACCGGTATCTGTGTGCGCTCCCTGCTGCTCTGAGGAAGTGGGTCGGACAGGGCGACACCAAAACTGCAGCCCAACTGGTCGACCTAGTGGAGAGGTACAGTGCTACTGAGGACTTGGTGAAAAATAGGATTTTTGTACTCACCGTAAAATCCAATTTCTCTGACGTCCATGGACTGACACAGCTGGATACTGTAAACGTGTGGGTATATGTCCCTGCTCGCAGGAGAAGATCTAGGCAGAATGTTAGATGTTAAAACATTCTAGAACAAACCAGAGCTGAACAGCCCCGCCCAGGGGGGTGGTCCCTCCGGACATTACCCTCCCACCTGCAGCTAGCAGACCTCAGTTTGTAACAAAGCAGTACAAACCTTAAAAAGGAAGGGTGGGTGCTGTGTCAATCCATGGACGTCAGAGAAATCGATTTTACGGTGAGTACAAAATTCCTATTTTCTCTTATCGTCCATGGACTGACACAGCTGGATACTGTAAACATGTGGGACGTCCCAAAGCAGTATCAGAAGGGTGGGAGCAAATAGTAAAGGAACAACCAAAACTTCACTCCAAACAAGCAGAGCTCCTCAACGGAGGAGTTGCGACATTAAACAGCGGCCTGCAATGCTTTGCGGCCGAAGGGAGCATCCGAAGATGCAGCCACATCAACCTTATAAAATCTTGAAAAGGTATGAACGGACGACCAGGTCGTCGCCTTGCACACTTGTGCAACCGACGCTTGATGTCGGAAGGCCCAGGAAGCACCAATTGCCTTGGTGGAATGTACCGCAACCGTAAAGGGAGGTGCCTGCCCCTTAAGGGCATAGGCCTGTATGACGGTCTGCCTGATCCACCTAGAGACGGTGGCAGACGACACCGCTCGGCCCTGTTTTGGACCAGACACAGATTTCCGAATGGAAACAGTAGCAGACAGGTACACTCGTAAGGCTTGTACCCATCTTAATGTATTTAGTGCAAACTCTCAGGGATGTGATGGGTGAGGACACAAGGATGGAAGAACAATGTCCTTCTTAAGGTGAAAGGCCGAGACCATCCTTAGAAAAGAAGGATGGTCGTGGACGCAACACCAACATATCCTTATGGAGGACCAAGTAAGGCGACTTGCCGGACAAGGCCGCCAACTCAGACACCCGTCTAACCGAAGCAATGGCCACTAAGAAGGCCAAATTCCGGGACAAGGTCAAGAATGGAATCTCTCTGATATTCTCAAAGGGATGTTCTTGGAGAACCGAGATGCATCAAAATCAGATCCCAAGTAGGGAGAGGAGGCTTGACAGGGGGGGGGGTCACATGGCGAACCCCCTGCACAAAAGGTGCTAATCAAGGAATGGCCCGGTAGCTGTCTTGAAAAAGACAGCCCGGGCCGAAATCCGACCCTCAAAAAAGGTATGCAAGGCCAGTTTTTGGGTCACACCACGCTGTAAGAACAGCAAAATCCTGGGAACGGAATACAACCGAGGACGCCACTCAAGTTCCTCGCACTTTGGCGATGTAAGCCTTCCAGGTACGGTGAGATATCTTTCTGGAGGAAGATTCCTGTGTCAACAACATAGAAGAGATGACTGAATACGAGAGAACTCAGTCGTTCAGCACCTGGCTTTAAACAGCCATGCCATTAAAGCCAAGGACTGTAAAGCAGGATGAAGTATGGGATCATGAGACAGAAGGTCCACCCCAATAGGCCGTCGCCAGGAACGTCTGCGACTAGCCGAAGTAGATCGGCGTACCAATGTCGCCGTTCCGGAGCACTGGATTGGCCTCAGCCCCTACTCTGCGAAGCCGGCGAGGTAACAATAGTAGCGGAGGGTAAGCATATATCAGGCGATACTGCCCCCATGAGCTTCCAACGCGTCTGACGTGTCCGCCCAGGGGTCCCTGGACCTGACCACGACCTTGCCACCTTGCGAGTGAGTCGAGAGGCCATAAGGTCCACATCCGGTGCCCCACCTCCGGTAAAGAAGGTGGAAACACCTCCAGATGCAAGGACCCTTCCCCTGCAATGCACACAGCCAAGTACTGTTCAATCTTGAGAGGACCGCGGGAGCTAAAAGCAACCCAGCCACCCCTGGAGTCATGGGGCATGTCGTGAACTGTCTCTCATGCACCTGCCCAGCCGACAGTTGATTGAAGGTCTCAAAAATAAAATAATAAAATTCCCGAAGGAATAAAATTTATAAAGTAAAATCTTCCAGGAGAATGGCTCCTGAGAGAGCCACGTCGTCTCCTTCTGCTAGGCAGAAAAAACTGAGGCTGCTAGCTGCAGGTGGGAGGGTAATGTCCGGAGGGACCGCCCCCCTGGGTGGGGCTGTTTAACTCTTGTTTGTTCTAGAATGTATGATTCTAACATCTAACATTCTGCCTAGATCTTCTCCTGCAAGCAGGGACATATACCCACACGTTTACAGTATCCAGCTGTGTCAGTCCATGGACGATAAGAGAAACATGTATTTTTTCATTTATTTAGCAGAAAATAAAAAACCCAGCGGTGATTAAATACCACCAAAAGAAAACTATTTGTGCGAAAAATGGGTAGAGTGTTAAATAACCGCGCAACTGTTATTCAAATTATGGACAGGGCTTAAAGCTGAAAATTGGCCTGGGCAGGAAGGAGGTTAAAGTGCCTGGTATTGAAGCGGTTAAACATCGCCATAGGCGATGCTTCAAACATCTTTACAGGTTACCAGTTTAGAGTTATACAGGAGGTTTGGTGCTAGAATGTAATGTACAATGTAAAGACTATGCTGCGGTTTACCGTTTGGCTTACCAGATATGCAAAACTACCAAAAACCAGCACTCAGGACCTTTCTCTCAACTCGGCACACAATTTGGTGGGAACAGATAATACTGAAAGCCGTGCAATTTGTCGCATTAATGCATTTTGCCTGTGCTGAGAAACACAGCAAAATGCTGAGAAAGAAACTGGTGACACCATGGTAAATAATCTAGGAACTTTTAATACAAACCGCACAACTCCTTTCAAAGATAACTGTAAAACACGCTTGGCTGCAATATGTTGCCACTATGCTAAAATGATATGTACGTGTGTGGGCAAGAAACCATTCTCTCCTTTTCCTGGCCCATATGAGGCTGGCAAAGTGTTTAGAACATTCTGGAACTCCTGAGTCGAGTTTCTGACAGGTGCAGACAGAGTATGAATGCTGAATTAGGTCTGTACAATATTAATCCCCTACAGCATAGTTTTGGGTTTCCCTCTGAACTAACTCACTCTGTATTATAATGGAAAACAACGTAAAGGGGTGACTGACGCCATGAGCAATTTTCACGACATAAAAGAAAAATAAAAATAAAATAAAAAATACCATAAAAGTCACATGTTGGGAACGGAAAAAAAATAACTGAATTTATGTACAAAGTAACACCGCAGATGGGAGAAAATGGAAAAACAACTTCCACTAACACAACACCGTTCCAGCACTTGAGAAAAGACAGTGAAAATAGCTGTCACCAGGTACAGTCATGGAAAATAGGACTTGGCTTCTACTGGCTGCCTGATGATAGATCCTAGACAAATCTCTGCAGACAAAAAATAATAAACCTTCAAACCAACAGGAGAAAATGAAATTACAGTTCTAGAAACCTTACAAGAAAATCTATATTTAAGTTTGCTGCATCCGCTATAATCACGCCACGCTTTGCCTTGTGGTTTTGAATGTATACTTCAATAAGTACAGTAGTGAAACCGGTTTATTGATATAGGAAAACATGAACAAGGAACTCCTGAAAAAGAAAGAATAACTTGAACAGAAGGTGATGAAGACAAGTTGCAAATAAAGTTATACTTACAGAGCTGACCTTTAGAGATCCGCCATTGAAGAAGACCAACAAGCCCAAACTTATTAAAAGCCTAAATCTGGCCATACACTAGTAGAATTTTGAGTAAAAACACCGATCAGCAGAGAGCAGAGTGGCAGACCTTTTTCGGTCATGCCCCTTTGACAGAAACTGGCCGAGTGCAGTACACTTGGGCCGAATGTCGGCCAGTTTCTATTGAACCTACCAATGCCGCCCGACATTCGGACTGTGCGTACTAGGCTTAATAATGTTTGTGCTATTTTCCAATTGTTAGTGGGGTCAGATCGACATTCATTTTCAACTGTAGTGATAAGTAAAATGTGAAGGAACAGGGTGTAAAGTTTCTCTTAAAATTAACTAAATTTCTAACAGTAAAGGCGTTGTCTGTTTAGGAAAAGTCCATTACCTCTAAAATTGAATGTTAAAGCGGAGCTTCACCCAAAAGGGGAAGTTCTGCTTTAAGTCCTCCTCCTCCCCTGCCACATTTGGCAGGTTATTTTTTTGTTGGGGGGGGGGGGGTACCAGCTCCCACTCAGATCGCCTAGGTGATCCAAGCAGAGGTTCTCCTCTCCCCCTTCCCGCAGTCTTCTGGGACACGTCACTGGTCCCAGAAGAAAGTGTGGAGCGGCTCGCACATGTGCAGTTGGCAGCCAGCGGTGAAGCCATAAGTAGCATGGTTAAGATACCAGTGCCGGGACCATGAAGGCTAGAGAACTAGCTCAGGTGAGGCAGCGCTGGACCCTTGGTGTCTTGTTATTTAAAGTCAGCAGCTACAGGATTTGTAGCTGCTGACTTAATTCTTTTTTTACAAAGTGGAAAACCTTATAAAAGTGGTACACCACGCCAAGTAAAAAAAAAAAAAACCCTGCAAGCAAGGCAATTGCATTCTAGCACATTATGAAACACTTAGCCCAGGTTCACACTGGGGCTGCGGGAGTGAAGCCGTGCGAGTTCAGCTGAACTCGCACGATTTCACTCCTGCCTGTCAGTCCCGATTTCAGCTCGATTACAGAGACATCTGACACAGATGTCAATGTAAATCGCTTCTGAAATCGCATAAAGTAGTACAGAAACTACTTTTTGAAATTGGTGCAGCACCGCAGATGCGGCGTCGCACCGATTAGGACGGTGCCATTGCCCGCAATTTGCGGCAAATTTTGCCGATTTGACATGTCAAATCGCATGTCAAATCGCACCAGTGTGAACCAGGGCTTAACTTGGAATGAAGCCCTGGTCTTCCTTCTGGGTCTGCGAGCTCCGGCTGTGTGAGTAGTCGAGACTGCGATGACATCACTGCTGCGCATGGGAGCCCTTGACTCGGGCACTAAACTATGAAGATCCAAGACGGTATGCCAGACTTTCAGAGGGCATGCACCGGTGACGTCACCAGCTGCATCTAGTGCGATTATCTCCAAAACACTGCAAGTTTAGGAGATATTCACTGTACCTACAGGTAAGCCTTATTGTGTAGCTGTAGGTACAATTTAGAAAGAAAAAAATAAGTTGACTACAGCTTAACATTTCTCAGTTCCTCAAATGTACGAGAAATGTATGAGAATGTCCATATAGATGTTAAAAAAATCTACTAGTGTATGGCCAGTTTGACTCCAGGGAAAATTAAAAATCACCCCTTGCAGTGGAGCTGCCCCCACTGTGAACCCGCACAGGAAAAAACAAAAAAAAACAAAAACAAACACTTTGTATGCTGCTAAAGGTTTCAATATCCAGGCGTGGTGGCTTCCAGTGAAAGGTGCTGGCTTGGGAAGAGCCTGTCCCAGTTCAATATACACAGTAGCAGAGGAGAAACCCCCCCCCCATCACCGCACACCAGTAAAACCCAACAATCAGCCTCAGCCCAGCTCCCTCCAGGTCATGCCACCGACGCATGACTAAGCCCTGGGGGTGGCCTAAACACTGCAAATGTTAACTGCTGGTTAGGTCTAGAGGACTGGGGGGGGGGGGGGATAGGATTTTTGTACTCACCGTAAAATCCTTTTCTCTGTCATCCATGGACGGACACAGCTCCTTAAATCTTGACAAAGTGGGTTATGTTCCTGTTCATAGGAGAGGACTAGGCAGAACATGTTAGTCATCTTAAAACATCTAACTTTAACAGAGTTGAACAGCCCCGCCCAGGGGGCGGTCCCTCCGGTCATAACCCCTCACCCTGCAGCATGCAGCTCAGTTCGTCAAAAAGCAGTACAAACCTAAAAAAGGAGGGGTGGGTGCGGCCAAAAGGAAGCATCGGAAGATGCACTCACATTAATCTTATAAAACTGTGAGAAAGTGTGAATAGACGACCAAGACGCCGCCTTACACACCTGTGAGACAGATACTTGATGTCGGAAAGCCCAGAAGACACCAATTGCCCTGGTCGAAAGCGCAGTGACAGGAAAAGTAGACGCCCGCCCCTCAAGGGCATAGGCCTGGATGACAGTCTGCCTGATCCACCTAGAAAGGTGGCCGACGAAAACCGCCTGGCCCTACTGTGGACCAGACACCGACACGAACAGTGAGTCAGATCTCCGAAACGGAGCCGTAGCAAACAGGTACACTCGTAGGGCACGTACCCCATCCAAAGTATGTAGCGCAACCTCCATGGGATGAGAACGCCAAGGACACAAGGATGGAAGTACAATGTCCTCGTTTAGGTGAAATCCGAAACTACCTTAGGAAGGATTGAGGGCTGTGGGCGCAGCATCGCTTTATCCTTATGGAGGACCAAGCAAGGAGACTTGCAAGACAAGGCCGCCAATTAAGAAACCCTTCTGACCGATGTAATGGCAACTAAAAAAGCATATTCCTGAGAAAGAGTTGAGAGGAATACTCCCTGGTGTTCTCAAAGGAAGGTTCCAGAAGTACCGAGATAACCAGATTCAAGTCCCACGGAGGAAGCAGTGGTACAATCAGGGGAATTACATGTCGGACCCCTTGTAAAAAACGTACTTGCCAGTGAGTGAGCCGCTAGGGGTCATTGGAAGAAGACAGCCAAGGCTGAAATCTGCCCCTTAATAGTGCTTAAGGCAAGTTTTTAATCTACTCCGCGCTGCAAGAACAGCAGGTTCCAAGAAAACAAATATGCCCGTGGGCGCCAAGACATCTCTTCACACATAGAGCTGTATGCCTTCCAAGTGCGATGGTAGATGTTCTGGGAAGATTTCTGGGCCCTCAACATGGTAGAGAGATTACCAAATCTGACAGACCACGGTCCCTCAGTACCTGGCTTTCAATAGCATGCCGTTAAAACCAGCGACTGTAAAGCAGGGTGAAGTATGGGACTTCGAGACAGAAGGTCCTCCCGCATTGGCAGACGCCAGGGAGCGTCTGCTACCAGTCTCACGAGGTCGGCGTACCAGGGACGCCGGGGCCAGTCTGGGGCGGTTAGAATCACCGGAATCCCCTCGGCCTCCACTCATCGGAGCAGACTAGGAAGCATTTTCATTGGGGGAAAGGCATAAATTTGCCGATACTGACCCCATGGAGCCACCAACGCGTCTGCCCAGGGATCCCTGGACCTGGCCACAAACCTCGACACCTTGCCATTGAGTCGGGAGGCCAGGAGATCCACATCTAGTGTGCCCCACTTCTGCCAAGGAGTTGAAACACCTCCGGGTGTAACGACCATTCCCCTTGGTCTAGCATCTAGCGGCTGAGATAGTCCGCCTGCCAGTTTTCTACGCCCGGAATGTAAGCAGCCGATAGAGCAGGTACGCTCCTTTCAGCCCATCTCAGGATGTGAGCGACCTCAGACGTTGCGGCCAAACTCCTTGTTCCACCCTGATGGCTGACATAAGCCACCTCCGTGGCGTTGTCCGACTGGATCCTGACCGGACTCCCTTGTAGCCTCTGCGACCACTTGGAGAGGTACAGGCTAATCGCTCGAAATTCTAGGACATAGATCGGTAGGAGAGATTCTTCCGGAGTCCATCGGCCCTGGGCCAACCGAACCCCCCAGACTCCCCCCCCCCCCAACCGGTCAGGCTGGCGTCCGCCGTGACCACAGTCATGTGGAAAGGAGGGAAAGTCTTCCCGGACTGAAGTGCCGGGGATGTCAACGACTTGCCTGAATCTGCTGATCCAGAGACAATGGGGATTTGTCCCATTTTGACAGAATCACCCTCTGCAGCACCCGAATATGGGATTGGGCATATGGTACTGCCTCGAAGGAGGCTACCATAAGGCCCAGGACTCTCATGCAGAAACGGAGAGATGACCAATTGCGGGATGTTAACGACCTCACTGCAGCCTGGAGTGTCTGCAACTCTCTGGAGGGAGAAGACTCTCGCCTCCGATGAGTCCAGAATCAGCCCCAGGTATTCTAGGGGCTGAATCGGAACTAACATCGACTTCTGGAGGTTCAGAATCCATCTAAATTCTTGGAGAGTCCGACTGGCTATAGACATGTCCTCCTCTATGTGCTGGAAGCAGCTCTCAGAAGACGATTGTCTAAGTAACCTACGACGGCAATGCCTCGCTGTCTCAGCAAAGCTAGAATCGGGGCGAGCACCTTGGTGAAAACTCTTGGTGCTGACGCTAGGCCAAAGGGCAGAGCCACAAAATGATAGTGGTCTTCGCCGATCGCAAAAAACCTCTGATGCCTGTTGCATATTGGGACATGCAAGTAGGCGTCCTTGATGTCCAGGGACGCCAGAAAATCCCTCATATGACTTCACACCCTCACAAAGGCATTGAGGGCCATGAGGTCCAAGATTGGACGGACACCCTCCTTCTTCGGGACTATAAACAGATTCAAATAGAATCCCTAAAACCCTACCTCCAGGGGCACAGGTAAATTACTCCGCACCTGAGCAAGCCTCGTACTGCTCCTATCAAAGCAGACCTACGAGCCGGAAGGAGAGGAAGATTCGAGGGAAAGAATCTGTATGGCGGACAAGAAAGAAACTATCTTGTACCCCGAAGCGACCACCTCGCAGACCCACTGGTCGAAGAGCAGGGAGGACCACCAAGCTGCAAACTCGCAAAGCCTTCCCCCCACCCTGAGATGGGCGGGGGGCAAAACTTCATGTGGTAGCAAGCTTGTTAGCCGTCTTGTTCGGCTTACGCACCCAGGGACACTCCTGTCCCCCAGCTGGAGCATCTGACGAAAATACTGCATCTGCGCGGAATAGGAGGGCCCCCCTTACGGCATGGCTCCTTCCCCATAGAGGACAGTGGGAGAAGTGTGCTCTTACCTCCAGTGACATCTTTAATAATGTCGTCCAGCGAGGTACCAAAAAGCCTCCCATCTTTGAAGGGCAAATCTGCAAGAGCTTTTTTGGATGCTTGGTCAGCGGACCAGCATTTCACAGGCAGCGCAGTACCACCGGAGATACAGAGGCTCTGGAAATCCAGGGGGCACCCAGAGTGGCATCACAGACATACACAAGGCCCTGGACCATTGGTCAGACAACCTTACGCACTCTGGAGGAAGCTGATGCTCCTGTCTGTTGCAAAATCTTTGCCCATTCAGTGAGTGTCTGAGACACCAAAGCCGCAGCTAATACAGGTCGCAACTCTGACCCCAGCATGGCGAACATGAAGCAGGTCACCGTTTCAGACCTCCTATCATTAGGGCCTTTAAAAGGCAGGGGTCCCCTCTACCGGGAGAGTGATTACCTTCTGTAGCCGAGAGACCAGGGGTCCACGACCGGAGGAGAGGCCCATTCTTTCAAAAAACTCTCCTCAAAAGGATAAACGGACTGCCATGCGCTGAGGGACTACAAAAGGACCTCTGCGGCCGTGCCCATTCCTTATCTATGACTTATCAAACTAACAAACAAAAAAACCTTTCACAGAGTGGTTAGATTAGTGCACTCAAACTTGCTCTGTCTAGCACTGACCCAGACGAGGGGTCCTCCCCACCAGGGAGGACCTGGTCCGCATCCTCTGACATACCAGAATCGGGAACCTGAGCTGCAGCCAGGCCCGAATCTGAGTCAGAGCAATCCCCCAGAAGATGGCGGGGGGAGGGGGCACCTTTTTACCCCCCTTACGCCTGCACACTGCTTCTACCCTGGCAACAAATAATTCCAGGACCGCCGACAGCGTATCCATGGGAACCGCAGGCGCAGCGGCACCTTTGCTGCCACTGGCAATTTAGGGGAAGAAAGGCCAGATACTGTCTCCATTATCACACACTGACAGCCCTCAGGGACTAAGTGAAAAAACACTTAAGTCCACCCTCCTTGCAGGGGACTCACCACCCAGAGGGAGAACGCTCAGCACTGCTGCCCGCCTTCCTTATATACACGCGTGTTTGTGAGGGAAAAAACTGGAGGAGAATAAGCTGTGCGCCGTTCAGAAAGCCAGTGCTAGAGGCCAAACCCACTCCAAAATGGCCGCCAGAAGCCTCATATAAAAGGGCGTGGCCACAAGAAAATGGCCGCCCGCAATACCGACCTGCGCCACAGCGCAGCCACGACAAAATGGGCGCCAATTGAATTTTCAATGAAGAAAGGCAGGCACACAAAAAATGGCGTCGGCGCTTTAAAAAATGGCGCCTGAGCACCGCGATGTGGATGAGAAGGCCGTGCAGAGACTTTCCCAGGAGACAGACCCCCCCTCACAGAAAGCGGACCCCAGCGCCCCACAGGAACCCAGAGCCCCCCCACAGATACACCCCGGTTGCAGCGGGCCCTAGGGCATGAGGGGAAAGGGCAACAGAGAGCAGGGAAAGGGAGGACAAGAGAACCCCTTAATCCCGGGAATGCCCAGCTGTTCCATCCTGCCAAGGCAGGAGGAACCGTACTTACGCATCCTTGCGAGGACTTGCTGGCGCGTCCCTGACAGACCCACAACCGATGGTACGAAGCTGTCGGCCCAGTCCACTGTGAGTGAGACAACCAGCAGCCCAGTCATATGTGGACCCCGGAGCATATGCTCACCGGCCACCCCTGGAGCCATGAGGTATGTTGTGGCAGAACCAGCGCGTAGCTAAGGACTGGCACGCTCGATGGCCGGACTGGGAAGACTACAAGGATCTATAATATCTAGCCTGTCGCCCAGCCGGCAGTTGATAGAAGAATCGAAAAATAAAATAAATAAAAAAGTAAAAATTTCTTCAGAACTCTGGGCCCAAAGGGAGCCACGCCCTTCTCCTCTGCTAGGCAGAAAAAACTGAGCTGCATGCTGCAGGGTGAGAGGTTATGACCGGAGGGGACCGCCCCCTGGGCAGGGCTGTTCAAATCTGTTAAAGTTACATGTTTTAAGATAACGAACATGTTCTGCCTAGTCCTCTCCTATGAACAGGAACATAACCCACATGTCAAGATTTAAGGAGCTGTGACCGTCCATGGACAAAAAGAGAAAAAATGTTTCTCTACGCTTTAGCGGTGAACTGTCCCTTGGCATCCTCACATCCAATGCAGGAATATAGTCACTGCATTGGTCTTAACAGAGGTTAAAAGGATTTGTAATTCTTTACATTAATTTGAGTTCCAGGCACCTCTGCCAGGCAGCATAGACAGGTCTGGCAGCAGGACTCTGACACCCCCCTGGTTTGTGGTTTACCAGTAGCTTAGTGAAGGAGTGATCACTCTGCTCTCTCCTCCTGTCATGATTTCCACTGCTGACTGACTACCAACGTTGGCCCTCCAGCTCAGAATGCTGGTATACAGACTAGGAGGAGACTAGAAATATTTCAGGTCCTTACACAAACTCTTAAAAATATACTATTTTTAAAAAATGCTTATGTGGAATTGGTGTTTTTAAATCTACTTGGAGTTCAGATCCGGTCAGGTCTCTTAATAAATGAAAGTGGCAGCATCGCAAGAAAAGAGGCAGTACAAACATCGCTCCAGTGCCCCCTGTCTCCTCCCTTTGTTCAAGTGCTGCAGCCCCCATAAGTGTCTTCAGCATTCAATGCTTCTGGGAGGGCTGAATGTGTGTCAGTCACCATGGAAAGTGATTCCATACTCATGTCACTGCAAAATCTTGTAGTGGGTTGGAGCTTGGAGGAAGGAGGAAGGAATCATGGAAGCACAAGCATCTGACATGATATCATCATTGGATCTTCACTGCATCTGAGCACCACAAACCAAAAACACCATTTAATTCATTTTTAATATTCAAAGCAAACCCAGCCATCCATCCAGGTCTCCAAGCTTAATTTTGCTAAGAAATCACTTAAAAAAAATAAAAAAAAATAAACCCTTAGCATGTCTGGCCATGGCCATCTTGAATAAGGGCAGCCAATAATGAAGCATTTACTTCCTGGAATCTATCTGTCCTTAGCTCAGACATGCAGGAAGGAGGGTGTGCTTAGCCCAGACAACCCCCTCCTTCTGTCCAGGAGACTCTTAGGATGTATGAAATCATTTGCCTAGACACCAAGAAGTTACTGAAGAAATAAAAAAAAAAAAAAACACACACACACACACACACAAGTAAAACATGACACACAGGCAAGTATATACTAATGGCAGCAGCGGAAGGATTACAAATGGTTAAAGGAGTTGTAAAGGCAGAAGGTTTTTTTATCTTAATACATTCTATGCATTAACCACTTACAGACTGGAAGACTTTCCCCCTTAATGACCAGGCCATTTTTTGCGATACGGCACTGCGTCACTTTAACTGAAAATTTATTTATCAGTTTAGGCCAATATGTAATCTACATTTTTTTTTTTTTTAATGGAGCAGCTCAGATCGGTTGCCCCATAGCAAGCTGCTTGCTGTGGAGGCACTCGACAGGAGGGAGGGGCCAAGGGTACAGAAGAGGTACCAGAGAAGAGGAGGATCAAGGCTGCTCTGTGCAAATCCACTGCAACAGAGCAGGCAATATGACGTGCGTTTGTTATTTAAAAAAAAAAAAAAAAAAAACACCACAAGACTTTACAATCACTTTAATGTTGATTGAGAGTATGAAGTTACATTTTAACACACTAGGAAATTGAAAAGTGTAGCGCTGTAGAAAATCAAATATACCAATGGCAATCCCATAACGAATAACTAAAAAAAAAAAAAAAAAAAGTGTTGATGTGTGAGATGACACCATGAAATACTGAACGCGCACAATAAAAATCATATAGGTGAACAATAATGAAGTGCCAGCGTGCTGGTACTATGTGTTAAATAGTCAAACCTTAAAAATCGTTAGAGTGAACAAATTGAGAAAAATGTGAGACAAACAAAAATAAATGTGACCGTGAAAGTTCATCAGCATCCAAGCATGAAATTGCACCCAGTTGGGAGGGGGGGGGGGGGGGGGGCTGGGGGAAGGGTGCCTGAAACCAAAGTCTATATGTGAAGATTGGTGATCTTCTAACAGATGAAGAATTACAACTATGGCGTGTGTCTGTCACCCAGGGAGGGGGGGTAGGTACTCTTACCAGACGGTGTGGACTATGCGTGTTTGACTCTCAGCTGCTGGCATTAGAGTCCACGTGTTCCGGTAAGAAAACCTACCCCCCTCCCTGAGTGATGGACGCACACCTTTGGTGATCTTCCAACAGATGAAGGATCACAACTGTCTTCACATATAGACTTTTATTTCAGGCACCCTTCTTCCCCCCTCCAATGGGGTGCAATATCATGCTTGGATGCTAATGAACTTTCACTGTCACAATATTTTTATTGTCACATATTTTTCTCAAATTGTTCACTCCAAGTGATTTTGGTGCAAGGTTTGACTATTTAACACGTAGTACCAGCACGCTGGCACTCCATTATTGTTTACCTATACGATTTTTATTGTGCAAATTTAGTATTTTATGGTGTTTTCTCAATACATCAACACTTTATTAGCTATCCTTCATAGGATTGCCATTGGTACATTTGTTGATTTCTACAGCGCTACACTTTTCAATTTCCTAGTTATTTCATTTAGTCACAACGCAGTGTTCACTACCAAAAAAAAAAGGGGAAAAAAAAATAGCTGCTAAGTAATTCTACTTATAAACACATATTAACACACTGCATATATGCTTTCCTTATGTTCTCCAAGATCTCTGCAAGTGCCAGGCTGAATGACCGTTGAATAGAACCAGGGCCTCAATACAGGACTTGTAAGAGCTGTCACCTGTCAGAGATGGCTGCAACAGGCCATGGCAGAGCAGAGACTGTTGTGGACAAGCTATTTTTTCTCTGTATTCCATTTTCAGTGAAACATCCGCCAGTCCATATTGTTTGATAATTCTGTTTAAAATATCTCATTCGCCAGGCAGTCCATTAACAAATAATGCATCAAAGACTGTCCATTCATCAAAATTTATTTATTGCCAGAAAACTACTTTGTGACCAGTAATAAAGGAGTCCTCTTTAACACATAAGCACTGCATTTACTCATCGTCTAAACTGGGAAAGTGATCAGTGGGTCCCACATGTATGCAAGTTGCTTGAGGTCCCAAGATGGCCATATATACAAGTAAAATTGTGTTGGAAAACTCTTGTTTTCAGAATGTGTGATCGATTTTCCAATTGTTCGTGGGGCCCAAATTGAAATTTTTTATAAAATTTGGGAGGAGCAGGGTGGACAGTTCTGAATTTGAATTTTTTTAACAGTGAATGGGTTTTTCTTTCAGGAAAATCCATTTGTTTCAAAGATGAATGTTAACAGCAAAACAAACATGTTAACATTGATAGATATAAGTCAGCAACTGTTGGACTCAAACATTGAATATTTTTCATTGACTACACAAGTACATCCTGTAAAACAAACAATCTAATGTGTTTTGGCCACTGTGGCCTTATTTACAGCATAATTATTATGCTACGAATAGGGCCACAGTGGCCGAAAACACATTAGAATTGTTTTACTGGATGTACTTGTGTAGTCAAGAAAGATGATCAATGTTCTAAGTATAGAGGGGACAGAACATCTCAGCCAAGAGCACTGGTTTTCAGCTTTGGATAGCATCACCAGCAGTAGAGCTTCGGTATTGTATTCAGTGATTCTAAACAAAAAAATGTTATGTGCTTTCAAAAAGACATTCATCAAGTCACTAAATGTACTGATCAGAACTTATCTGAATGTTCGTACAAGGTCCCTTTGGAAGCCTACTTCTGTAAATAAAAGGACGAATGTGATTTTTCAGTTTAGCAGTAAACAGAGTTCAATAAACAGAGCAAAACCACTGGATTTTTAATATACTGTACATCCCATTACTACAACAGAGGAGATGAGTCATCACAAGGTGCAGTATAAAAAAAAAAAAAATATATAATATATATATATATATATATATATATATATATATATATATATATATATATATATCAGAACTACGGGGAAAAATTGAATTTTTGTACTCACCGTAAAATCCTTTTCTCCGAGTTCATGGACGGACAAAGCATCTTAATCTTGACATTAGGGTATTAGCCTTCTATCAGGAGAGGACTAGGCAGAAACATGGTAATGTGTTAAACAACATCAAAACTGTACAGTACCGCCCAGGTGGGCGGTCCCTCTAGGTACAGCCCCTCTCCATGCATGCAGCAGCCCATTTTTTTTTGGCCTAGCATAGGAGAAGGACCTAGTTCCCTATTGGGACCATTGGTCTTGGAAATGTTTCAATTTTTTCTGCTTTTTTTTTGTTGAGTTGGCGGCCTGGTCTTGCAAGTCTCCCTACTTACTCCTCCACAAGGATAAGGCGGTGCTGCGTCCGCAGCCTTTGTTTCTACCTAAGGTTTGTTTCGGCCTTTTTTATACAAATGAGGACATTGTGCTTCATACTTGTCCTCGGCCGTCGCATCCCAAGAGGTTGCTTGCTTTCCTTGGGCTTGGTACAAGCTCTGCGGGTGTATCTGTCTGCTACCAACGGGGCCACCAACGCGTCCGAGGCATCCGCCCAGGGGTCCCTGGACCTGGCCACAAACCTCGACACCTTGCGATTGAGTCGAGATCCCATCAGATCCACATCCGGCGTGCCCCACCGCCGACAAAGGAGGTGAAACACCTCCGGATGCAAGGACCACTCCCCCTGGTCCAGGGACTGGCGACTCAGATAGTCCACCTGCCAGTTTTCTACGCCTGGCATGTAGACGGCCGGCACGCTTCTTTCCGCCTACCTTAGGATGTGGGTGACCTCGGATGCCGCGCCCGAGCTCCGAGTGCCCCCCTGATGGTTGACATACGCCACAGCCGTGGCGTCGTCCGACTGGATTCTGACCGAGCAGCCCTGTAGCCTCGTCGACCATGCGGAGAGGCACAGTCTGATCGCTCGCAATTCCAGAACGTTGATTGGTAGACGAGATTTGTTCGGAGTCCATAGCCCTTGAGCTGACCGGACTCCCCAAACTCCTCCCCAGCCCATCAGGCTGGCGTCCGTCGTGACCACCGTCCACTGGATAGGGAGGAATGACTTCCCGGACCGAAGAGCCGGGGATCTCAGCCACCACATCAGGGACACCCTGACAGAGTGACTCACCTGAATCTGAAGATCCAATGACAACGGGGACTTGTCCCAAATGGACAGAATTTCCTTCTGCAATGCCCGAGTGTGTGATTGGGCATACGGAACTGCCTCGAAGGAGGCCACCATGAGTCCCAGGACTCTCATGCAGAAACGGATTGACGACCATTTTCGGGACGTCAGAACCCTTACTGCCGACTGAAGTGTCAGTAACTTCTCCGAGGGTAGAAACACCTTCGCTGCTGAAGTGTCCAGGATCAGACCCAGATACTCTAAAACGCTGAGTCGGGACTAAAACCGACTTCTGCATGTTCAGGAGACACCCGAAGTCCCAGAGGGTCGAACTGACTATTGTCACATTTTCCTCCAACTCTGAGACATTTTCTGCTCTTAGAAGGAGATCGTCCAGATAACCCACGATAACAAATTCCTTGCTGTCTCAGCAAAGCTAGAACCGGGGCAAGCACCTTGGTGAAAACCCGTGGTGCCGATGCTAGGCCGAAGGGAAGAGCCACAAACTGATAGTGAACTTCGCCTATGGCAAAGCGCAGAAACTTCTGGTGACTTTCGCAGATCGGAACGTGCAAGTAGGCGTCATTGATGTCCAAGGACGCCAGAAAATCCCCTTGGTGGAGTGTCGCAATCACCGTGCGAATGGATTCCACCTGGAATTTTTGTACCTTCACATAGGCATTCAAGGCCTTGAGGTCCAGGATTAGCCGGACCCCATCCTTTGGAAAAACAAACAGGTTCAAGTAAAACCCCTGAAACCTCTCCTGTGACGGAACCGGCACAATTACTCCGCACCTGAGCAAATCCTGTACAGCCCCCAAAGGGGCCGCCCGGCGGGCAGGGAGGCTTGAGAGAAAGAATCTGTTTGGGGGCCACAAGAGGAACTCTATCCTGTATACCGAGGTGACCACCTCGCACACCCATCGGTCGGAGATCCGGGAGGTCCACCGAACCGTGAACCTGCGAAGACGTCCCCCCAACCCAGAGTTCGGCAGGGGCAAGACTTCATGCGGTGGCGGGCTTGGAATCCGGCTTGGTTGGCATACGCACCCAGGGACACTTCTGTCCTCCTGCCGCACTTTTTTCAGTCTGGGAGGGCTTACCCGTGGATTCTGACTGACGAAAAAACGACTTCTTCGCTGGAAAGTAAGGGCCCGGCCTACGGTGGGGCTCCTTTCCCTTAACAGACTGAGGAAGGAAGGTGCTCCCTCCCCCTGTGACATCCTTAATAATGTCATCCAGGGCAGCCCCAAACAGTCTACCGCCCTTAAAAGGGCAAATCAGCCAGGAGCTTCTTGGAAGCTAGGTCGGCCGACCAGCATTTCAGCCAGATAAGGCGATGTAACACCACAGCAGAGATAGAGGCCCCAGATATTAAAAGGGGCCACATCCAAAGTGGCATCGCACACAAAGACTATACCCTGCGCAAGTGGGTGAGCCAGGGCAATGGTCTCTGGGGGGAGATTATGCTCCTGCACCGTCTGGTGCAAAATCTTTGCCCAGCCTGTGAGTGTCTGAGACACAAGGGTCGCCGCCACTATAGGGCGTAAGGCAGACCCCAACAAGGCAAACATAGTTCTACTCACCACTTCTGACCTCCTGTCAGTGGGGTCCTTAAATGCAGGAGTCCCTTCCATTGGGAGCGTGGTAGCCTTATTCAAACGGGCGACCACTGGGGGGAGAGCCCATTTTTTTAACCAGGGCCTCCTCAAAGGGGTACCTTATAGATAGGCACCGCGGGACCGTCAAAGTCTTCTGCGGCTTATCCCAGATTTGGTCGATGAATCTATCAAAAAAGGGCACATATGGAAAGACTTTTTTTGAAAAAACGGCTTTAAAAGAGCCAAAGGATCATTCAGCTTGAGAGTGTCCCTCACAGCACAAATGAGTTCACTTACAAGCACCCTGTCAGTCACTGGTTCAGAACTGGGGTCTTCCTCACAAGGAATGTCCTGTTCAAAAACATTAAAATCCTCAGAGCTAGGGTCCTGAGCAGCTACAGCTAGGCCCATATCTGAGTCAGAGCACTCCCCTACTGGAGAATGTGTGGGGAGAGTGCGCTTTATAGCTCCCTTGCGCTCGCACACTGCTTCCATCCTGACAAGGAATGATTCCAAGACTGCCGACAACTGGTCCATAGGACTGCCAGTTGCCTCTGACAAGTGTGGGGAAGCAGGTGAAGCAGACTCCATACTGCCACCCTCTGAGACCTTATGCACAATAGTGAATAATACAGTCCACCCATTAGCTGGCTGGGCTGAGGAGGGGATACCCAGAGGACTCACCAACCCTTACAAGGACCGCTCAGCTCTGCTGTATGATACCGTGCAGCAGCGGCGATAGAGGCCAAAACCGAAAGTGAAAGTGGCGCGGCTTCAAGAAAATGCCCGCGGGACGCATGTAAACTATGCCTAAGATCCGCGGCAAGATGGCCGCCGAGCGCCGTTTTTTAAACACAGCATAACCAGCACTAATCTCCAAACACTCACCCCTCGCAGCTCCAGCACACAGACATGAGCGCCCCCCGCCAGGCCAGAGTGACCCCCAAGTACCCCCACACAGCACAGCGCCAGAACAGGGTGCAGAGAGCAGCATAACAGGGGAGACGGGGAGAAACCCCCCCCCCAAGCAGAGAAACACAGCCAGCATGTACTCACCTGAAGCAGGAGAGACTACTTACCCATCCCAGAGGGACCCACTGGCTTGTTTCAGACAGACCTATCACAGAGTAGTACTGAGTAGCTGTCGGCCCGGTCCACCGCGAAAGATACAGTAGGTACTGTTAAAACTTGAGAGGACCGCGGGAGCATAAAAGCCACCCGGCCACCCCTGGAGTCATGGGGCATGTCGTGAACTGAGTCTCACGCACACAAGGCGAGGATCAGCACGCTCGATGGTCGGACAGGGAAGACTACGAGGATACCAGTGTACCCAACCTGTTGCCCAGCCGACAGTTGATTGAAGGACTCAAAAATAAAATTCCCAAAGGAATAAAATAAAAAAATTTAATCTTCCAGGAGACAGGCTCCTGAGAGAGCCACGTCTTCTCCTTCTGCTAGGCAGAAAAAAAAGGGAGGCTGCTGGCTGCAGGTAGGAGGGTTATGTCCGGAGGGACCGCCCCCCTGGGCGGGGCTGGTCAGCTCTGGTTTTTGTTCTAGAATGTACGATTCTAACATCTAACATTCTGCCTAGATCTTCTCCTGCAAGCAGGGACATATACCCACACGTTTACAGTATTAGAGCTGTGTCAGTCCATGGACGATAAGAGAAAAAAGCCGATTTAAAACTTCAGCGCGACTTGCAAATAACTTCTGTAAGAAGTCAATGCAAGTTGCCTGAAGTTTCCCCGTGGAGCGACTTCTCTGGGCAAGTCTGAGAAAAGAGATACAATGTTATACTTCAAAAGGAGTGAACTGTGTGTAGTTCTCAGTTTAACCATTTAAAGACTTACCGTATATACTCGAGTATAAGCCGAGGCACCTAATTTTACCACAAAAAAACTGGGAAAACTTATTGACTCGAGTTTAAGCCTAGGGTGTCCATCTGCATGCCTCAATGTGTCCATGCCTCACTGTGCCCAATCTCCCTACCTGATCTCTGGCGCTGTGTGACTAGACTGACGTTTAACATGGGAGTCTATGGAAGGGGTGCCCAGCTTTGAAAAAAATCGGTGCTCCCCGGCCGTAGGTCCCCTGGACAACAAACTTTGCACTCTTGTAGATGGAGTGGGGCTACATGTGTGTCAAGTTTGGGGTCCAGGGGACCTAGGAAAGATCCAGGACCGGGTCCCCAAAATCAACAGAGAAATGACAGTTTAACATGGGAGTCTATGGAAGGGGTGCCCGGCTTTGAAAAAAAAAAATCTGTGCTCCCCAGCCGTAGGTCCCCCAGACATCAAACTTTGCACACTTGTAGAGGAACATGTGTGCCAAGTTTGGGGTCCAGGGGACCTATGGCTGTCCGGAAGCAGGCGCACAAAGTTGAAGATGGACACAGACTTCAGTATAAGCCGAGGGGGGCATTTTCAGCACAAAAAAAAAATGTGCTGAAAAACTCGGCTTATACTCGAGTATATACGGTAATCTTTTTTGACACTTGTTGCTTACAAGTAAAAATCCTGTATTTTCCGCTAGAAAATCACTTAGAACCCCCAAACATTATATATATATATATATATATATATATATATATATATATATATATATATATATATATTTTTTTTTTTTTAGCAGAGACCCTAGGGCAGTGATGGCGAACCTTGGCACCCCACATGTTTTGGAACTACATTTCCCATGATGCTCCTGCACTCTGCAATGTAGTTGGGCATCATGGGAAATGTAGTTCCAAAACATCTGTGGTGCCAAGGTTCGCCATCACTGCCCTAGGGAATAGAATAGCGATTGTTGCAATATTTTATGTCACACGGTATTTGCGCAGTGGTCTTTCAAACGCAATTTTTGGGGAAAAAAAATACACTTTAATGAATCTTAAAAAAAAACTAAACAGTAAAGTTAGCCCATTTTTTTTTTCGTCCAAAAGTTTTGATTACCTGTTTTTGTGTATTCGAGAGAGAGCGAGAGCGAGAGCTAGATAGAGAGAGAGCTAGATAGAGAGAGAGCTAGATAGAGAGATAGAGAGATCGAGCGAGATAGATATATATAACACACACACACACACACACACACACACACACACACACTAAACTCACTAGGTCTCCTACTAAATACCTTGGACTGCCTACTTTTCAAAAAAGTCCTTTGGGGGATATTTGTACTGTCCTGGCATTTTCGGGCCTCAAGAAATAAGATAGGCCATATCAGGATGGATCGATATCAGATATATACCATAGTTTGCATACTCTACAACTTTCCTACAGACTAAATCAAACACTGATTTAGGCTATTTTCACCAAAGAAAACGTAGCAGAGTACATTTTGGCATAAATTTATGAGGAAAGATAATTTATTAGCAAAATTTTTAAACAAAGAAAAATTCATTTTTTTCATAATGTTGTCTTTTTTTTTTTTTTTTGGCAAAAGAAACGAAAAACAGCAGTGATCAAGTACCACTGGAAGAAAGCGCTCATTGTGTGAAAGAAATGTTAAAAATTTCATATGGGTAGTGTTGCATGACCACGCAATTGTCATCTCTTAACATTAACATTTCTTTCAAAGTGCGAGAGCGCTGGAAGCTGAAAAGTGGCCTGAGCAGGAAGGGGGTAAAAAGTGTCCGGTATTGAAGCGGTTAAAGGACAAGTTCACCTTCTGAAAAGGTAAAAAAAATATGCACATGTATTTTTTTCCTAAGGAGCCTGCAGATTCAGCAGATTGTGAGTTCAATCTCAGGCTCCTGCAGACTTCTCGTACGGCCAGACAGTTACCCCAGAGTAGGAAAATCAATAGACTATGAGAGTGCTCACTAGTGCCCTTGTAGGGGGAATCAGGGATAACAAGTTCTCTTCTAGATGCATCAGTTTATAGGGATGAGACAAACCAATTAACACTGACCGTGGAGATTACAATGATTCATTCACCTTTAATTCAAAAGAAAAAATAGGATTTTTTACTCACCGTAAAATCCTTTTCTCTGAGTCCATGGACCGACACAGCTTCTCTATTGACAAAGTGGGTATTATCCGTTAATTAGGAGTGACTAGGCAGAAAAACTTGTAAAAAGTGTTGCATCACACCTTCTACAGTACCGCCCAGGGGGCGGACCCTCTGGGTATACCCTCTCAGTCTGCATCTGCGCAGATCAGTTTGTCAAAAAGCAGTACAAACTTAAAAGGAGGGGTGGGTGCTGTGTCGGTCCATGGACTCAGAGAAAAGGATTTTACGGTGAGTAAAAAATCCTATTTACTCTTTCGTCCATGGACCGACACAGCTTCTCTATTGACAAAGTGGGACGTCCCAAAGCAGTGTCAGAGAAAAAACGAGGGGTGGTAACAGCATAAAAATAAACTTCACCCCAAACACAAAACAGCACTCCTCCAACGGAGGAGTTGCAACTCTAAACAGCCGCTTGCAAAACCTTGCGGCCAAAAGAGGCATCCGAAGATGCACCTACATCAATTTTGTAGAATTTTGTGAAAGTGTGTGCGGACGACCAAGTCGCCGCTTTACATAATTGGGAAACAGACGCTTGATGTCGGAAAGCCCAAGAGGCACCTATTGCCCTGGTCGAATGCGCCGTGACAGGAAAGGGGGGCGCCTGACCCTTTAAGGCGTAAGCCTGGATTACTATCTGTCGGATCCACCTAGAGATGGTGGCCGATGAGACTGCTTGGCCCTTCTTGGGACCAGCCACCGAAACAAACAGTGAGTCTGACTTCTGGAACAGGGAAGTAGCAGATAATTATACTCTCAAAGCTCGGACAACGTCCAAGGAATGCGACGCCGACTCCTTAGGATTCGACGGCTGAGGACACAAGGATGGAAGTACAATGTCTTCGTTGAGATGAAAAGCCGAAACGACTTTCGGAAGAAAGGAAGGCTGTGGCTGCAGCACCACCTTATCCTTGTGGAAAATCAAATAGGGAGCCTTGCAGGACAAGGCTGCCAGCTCAGAGACTCGTCTAACTGACGTAACAGCCACCAAAAAGACCACTTTCTGAGAAAGTGTCAACAGGGGAATATCTCCAATATTCTCAAACGGTGCCTTCTGAAGCACCGAGAGGACCAGGTTCAAGTCCCACGGAAGTAACGGGGGACGGACCGGAGGGGCCACATGTCGGACCCCCTGCACAAATGTACTCACGAGAGAGTGAGTCGCCAGGGGTCGCTGAAAAAAGACAGCCAGGGCAGATATCTGTCCCTTAAATCGTACTTAGGGCAAGCCCTTGGTCCACCCCATGCTGTAAAAACAGCAGGATTCTGGAAACCAAATAGGTACGCGGATGCCATTTCATTTCCTCACACATGGAGATGTAGGCCCTCCAAGTGCGGTGATAGACCTTCCTAGAGGACGGTTTTCGAGCACTTCTCATAGTAGAGATTACTGAGTCTGACAGGCCCCGGTCTCTCAGTACCTGGTTCTCAACAGCCATGCCGTTAAAGCCAATGACTGTAAAGCAGGATGGAATATGGGACCTTGCGATAGCAGGTCCTTTCGTAGTGGTAGGCGCCAGGGGACGTCTGCTACCAGACGTACTAGATCGGCGTACCAAGGACGCTGAGGCCAATCTGGAGCAATTAGGATCATTGGAATTCCCTCTGCCTCCACTCTGCGGAGCAGAAGAGGAAGAAGCCTTAAGGGAGGGAAGGCATAGATTAGCCGATACTGACCCCACAATGCTACCAACGCGTCCGTTGCGTCTGCCCATGGGTCTCTTGACTGGGCCACAAATCTCAATACCTTCCGATTGAGTCGGGAAGCCAGAAGATCTACGTCTGGTGTGCCCCATCTTTGGCAGAGGAGTTGGAACACCTCCGGGTGTAAGGACCCTTCTCCCTGGTCCAGCATCTGGCGGCTCAGGTAGTCCGCCTGCCAGTTTTCCACACCCGGAATGTACACGGCCGACAGTGCCGGTACGCTCCTCTCTGCCCACTTCAGGATGCGAGCGATCTCCGATGTTGCAGCTGAGCTTCTTGTTCCTCCTTGATGATTGACATATGCCACTGCTGTGGCGTTGTCTAACTGGATCCTGACTGGACGCCCTTGCAGCCTCTGAGACCATTTGAAGAGGCACAGCCTGATCGCCCGGATTACCAGGACATTGATCGGCAGGAGGGCTTCCTCTGGGGTCCAGCGACCTTGCGCCGACTGAACACCCCAGACTCCCCCCCAACCTGTAAGGCTGGCATCCGTCGTGATCACTATCCAGTAAACCGGAAGAAATGACTTCCCGGCCATTAGAGCCAGTGCTGTCAGCCACCATACCAGGGATCTCCTGACTATGTGGCTCACTCGGATTTGATAATCCAGAGATGATAGACATCTGTTCCATCTGGACAGAACTTCCTTCTGTAACACTCGAGTGTGGTATTGAGCATATGGAACCGCCTCGAAGGAGGCTACCCTGAGGCCCAACACTCGCCTGCAAAAAACGGAGTGACGACCAATTCCTGGAAGTCAGCTGCCGTACTGCAGCCCGGAGGGTCTGCAACTTCTCCACAGGGAGGAATACCTTTGCCTCTGAAGAATCCAGAATCAACCCCAGGTACCCTAGGCGTTGAGTGGGCACCAATACTGACTTTTGCGTGTTTAGTATCCAACCACAGTCTCGAAGAGTCTGACAGGTAATGGACACGCTTACCTCTAATTCTGAGCTTGAAGGGGCCTTCAGCAGAAGGTCGTATAAGTAGCCTGTGATAGCGATACCCCGCTGTCTTAGAAGTGCCATAATCGGAGCGAGCACCTTGGTGAACGTCCTGGGTGCTGAGGCAAGGCCCAACGGGAGGGCCACAAACTGGTAGTGGTCCTTCCCGATAGCAAATCGCAGAAACCTCTGGTGTCTGGAGTATATGGGGACATGCAGGTATGTGTCCTTGATGTCCAAGGAGGCCAGAAAGTCCCCCGGATGGAGAGCCGTGACTACAGATCGAACAGACTCCATCCGAAAACTTTGTACCTTCACAAAGCAATTGAGGGCTCTGAGATCCAAGCTTGGACGAACCCCCTCCTTCTTCGGCACAATGAACAGATTTGAGTAAAAACCCTGTTCCAGTTCTGGAACTGGAATAACTACCCCGCGTTCCAGTAGACCCTGGACCGCCCCATACAGGGCCTCCCGACGGGTCGGTAGTAGCTGGAGATTGGAGGTGTTGAATCTGTCCGGTGGACAAGAGAGAAACTATCTTGTAGCCTGAGGAGATTACTTCGCAAACCCACCTGTCGGAGATTAGTGCTGTCCACTGAGTCGCGAATTTGCGAAGACGTCTCCCCACCCGAGAGCTGGGTGGGGGTGGACCTTCATGCGGACGCAAATTTGTCCGCAGGCTTATTGGGTATGCGGGACCAGGGACGCTTTTGTCCTTGGGCAGGCGCTTTATCGGCCTGGGGTCTTTTCCCTGTCGCCCTAGGGGGACGAAAAAAACACTTGTGTGCAGTAAAGGAGGGCCCTTGCCCTTGGCGTGGCCCCTTATCCTTGCTAATTTGGGGAAGCAAAGTGCTTTTAGTTCCTGTGGCATCCTTGATGATGTCATCCAGAGAAGCCCCAAAAAGTCTGTCGCCCTTAAAAGGCAGATCCAACAGGGCTTTCTTGGAAGTCTGGTCCGCAGACCAGCCTTTTAGCCAGATCAGGCGGCGTATTGCTACTGCATAAACCAAAGTTTTAGACAGCAGGGGAATAGTATTCATGTCTGACTCGCAGACAAACCTAAGGCCCTGGACCAACAGGTCGGCCAATGTTATCTCATCAGGAGGAGCATCTCGCTCCTTAACCCCTGGAGTAGCAATCTTGCCCATTCAGTAAGTGTGTGAGACACTAGGGCCCCCGCCAATGCCGGGCGTACTGCCGAGCCTACCACTGAGTATAGGTAGCAAGCGAGTGCTTCAGCCTTCTTATCCACAGGGTCCTTGAAAACAGGAGCCCCTTCTACAGGAATTGTGGTGGCTCTATTAAGTCTGGACACCGGAGGGTCCACTATAGGGGGGAGAGGTCCATTTCTTCAGAAAACTCTCCTCAAAAGGGGTACCGTACCGCAAACCTCTTTGGGGCTGTAAAGACCCTCAGTGGGTTCTCCCATTCCTTGTATAAGAGTTTATCAAAATACACACAAGGGAACACCTTAGCAGTGCGGGCAGGTCTATGAAACCCAAGTGGACCGGAGTCTCTGCTGCTTCTGCAGTATTTTCCAATTTTAGCATATCCCGCACTGCAGTAATAAGGTCAGATACCAAAGTCGTCTCGCGTACTGACCTGGACTTTGAGTCATTCTCACTGTCCGGTCACGGTCTGCAGTCTCTGATGCGTCAGAATCTGGGCCCCGAGCCGTAGCTGGACCTGGTTCTGCATCAGAATTATCCCCAGAAGCTTGCAGGGGATGGGGCGTTTACTACCCCCTGTATTCCCGTGTGCTGCTTCCACCCTGGCAGCAAACGCCTCTAGGATTGCAGTCATAGCGTTCATAGACACCTCAGGGGCACCAGCTGCTAAATCTGGTGTTTCAGGGGAGAAGACATCTGGCTCAGATGCCATGCTGACCACACGCTGACACTCACAGGGCTCCAGGCAAGATATCAATAGGCCACCCTCCTGTGCTGCAGAGAGGCCGGCGTCACCCAGAGGACTCACCACCCTGAATAGGTACTGCTATGCTGCGCCTGTGATGCTGTCCCCCTGCTGCTGTGTCAGTCTGCTTCTTTTATCAGCACTTCCTGTGTGAATTTTTGCGCCAGTGTAATGCACCCTAGAGGCCGGAGGCTCTCGAAAAATGGTTGCCAAAAACGTCTGTATGGAAGATAATGTGGGCTCTAAGAAAATGGCCGCTGACAGAAGATAGAGGTCAAGCAGCTATAGCCCACAAAAAGATGGCCGCCGAACGGCAATATCTGCATACAGGGTGGACAAACATGGCCGCCGATCAGCTGATAGGGGCCAGTGGGTGTGGCCGAACCACAGGAAGATGGCCGCCGGGCAGTCACAAGAGGCCAAACTTAGCATGGACCACCTCAAAAAATGGCCGCCGACAGCATGGAGGAGGAAGGACACAAACACAGGTAAGAAAAAATGACATTTCTTTTAAATGTTAGTTACAGCCAGCCCCGCTCCAGTGGGACCCCCTAGGTGACCCCCAGCACCCTTTAGCTAGAAGCCCAGGGAGGAGGGAAAGGCAGGGAGAGAGGGAAGAAAGGGGCCACAACCACTTACTTGATCTCTCCAGGAATGTCCAGCTAAATCACCCAGCCAAGGCAGGGGAGTTTTACTTACCTATCCTGCATGTATTCTGCTGGAAGACATTCCAAACAGATCATCGTCCGCGCACGGAAGGTGACTGTTGGCCAGGCATGCTGTGATTGGACCCAGAAGGGACAATCATATGTATGCCCTGGAGCATGACGCTCACCGGACAGGCTGCTGCGACTCGGCCGTAAGGTCAGCCGAAGCTGAGCGGTCCGATGCAAGCCTTGGAGCGTAAGCTCACCGGCCACCCGTGGAGCGACGGGCATGTCGTGGAAAACCCAGCGCGTAGCTAGGGTCGGCACACGCTCGATGGCCGAAACTGGGGAGACTACAAGGATCGAGGATCCAGCCTGTCACCCAGTCGGCAGTTGATCGAAGATCGCAGGAAACAACAAATGTAGCTAAAAAAAATAAATTATATATATATATATATATATATATATATATATATATATTTTTTTTTTTTTTCCCCGGACCAATGGGCCCGAAGGGAGCCATGTCCTACTCCTTGCTAGACAGAAAAAAACTGATCTGCGAAGATGCAGACTGAGAGGGTATACCCAGAGGGTCCGCCCCCTGGGCGGTACTGTAGAAGGTGTGATGCAACACTTTTTACAAGTTTTTCTGCCTAGTCACTCCTAATTAACGGATAATACCCACTTTGTCAATAGAGAAGCTGTGTCGGTCCATGGACGAAAGAGTAAAACAGTTTGCTGTAATTGATTATAAAGTGTGAGCTGGGGTTTGCCTTCAATTTGTTAGTGTATTTAAACGTGTTTGTACCTTTACCACTACCCTCCCCCTCAGACTGACTATGCTCTGGTCTGCTGTACCATCTGTGCTCATTGATCCAGAGTGTGGGAACTGTAATACATGAAGTGTGTTACTGGCCTGATCACCAGGTGAAAACAGAGGGTAACAAACTCTAAAAAAAGAAAAACGAATGCAGCCACCACAGCCAATGATTAGTAAGCTGCAATATATTACATTTTGGGGTTTAATACTGCTTTAGGTGCCAGGGGACTGCATGCAACAGGATAAAGCAGTTTATAAACAGAATTTTTGAATTACAAAATGGGGCCTCACTTCTCACGTTATCTAAAATAAGGACTGGATGCACCAGATTCCAACATGAAAGTCTAAGGCCTCTTTCACACGGGGCGGATCCGTGAAGATCCGCCCCGTGAAGCTCTGCTTGCTCAGCGGGGATCGCTCCGTTGATCCCCGCTGAGCCGACGGATGACTGGGCGGTCCCCGCACACTGTGCAGGGACCGCCCTGTCAGAGCACCGCTCTCCCCTATGGGGAATCGGATGACGACGGACCGTAGAGTCCGTTGTCATCCGATCCGCTCCGCAGACGGAAGGAAAAATAGGATTTTCCTCCGTCACACTTTTTCGGAGCGGAGCGGATGTCAGCAGACATGTCACCGCTGACATCCGTGCTTCCATAGGGGTGCATGGAGGATCCGTTTCAGGGTTGCCTAAAAAACTGACAGGCGGACCTGAACGGACCTCCGTGTGAAAGAGCCCTAAGGCTCCATGTACACAGAAGCTCAAAAACGGGCGTTTTTAAAGCAGCAGAAAAAGCTAGCTTTTATCAGCTTTTTTTACTAGCTTTTTTCAGTTTTCTTTCCAATGGATCAAAAAACGCTAAAAAACGCTCGCGGCCAGCGTTTGAGCGTTTTCTGTGCCAAAAAACTGCACTTTGAACGCAAATTTCTTGCGTTCAGAAAAAAGCCCATTAACTCCACTGCTCATTAAAGCTAAAAAACAACGTTATGTGTACATGAACACCTAGGCTTTAAAAAAATGGCAAAACGCCAATAAACGCCAATAAACTGCAGTTTATCAGCTTCTGTGTACATGGAGCCTAATCCTATTGGTTGCTATGAAGCGATACTGACATTTCTTTTTTGAGAACCTTTAAAAAGGAGGAGAGGCCAGTTATTTATGGCTAAAGATTATGGTACTTTATGAGTTGGGAGATTTGCTGCAGGCCCGATAACTTTCACAAACTCTAATTTCGTTTAGCTGCATCACACGAGTTGGATTTCACTTCATGTGATTTAATCATGCGGGCTAACCACTGTTCCTTTTAGGAATTTTCCGATTTAGAAAAGGACTTTACTATAGAAAACGTAGCCCCTATACACATACTTGAAAAACTTTTAGGGCTCATGCACACTGGATAAACAGCAGTCACCACTAGGACAATTGTTTTCTATATGCCCCATTCACACTGCAATGCAGCCCGGTGGGTGCCGTGTATTGAGCACTTTACTGCAGTACACAGAACATGCATGTCACAGCACATCAGTGCAATATACCACTAAGATGTGCGGAACCATGAACAAAGTGTTAATTTGTTTACATTTTTGTTTTTAACGTTATTAGAAGTGAACAGGGCCGACCTTGGCTGGTGTTCTCCGCATAACCCCATGGCTTACATCTTAGGCCTCCCCTACTTCCCGTATTTTTAGAGCAACCTTTCACGCCTCACCCCTTGCTCAACATTTGTTATATTTACCTAAACGCGAGCGGATGGACCTAGCCTGCACTCACTTTACTTTAGGTCTTGGCAGTCCGGTCTGCCTTTATATGATATTTCATTGGTTACTTTTATTTTGTTGCTCTTGATCTACCATTCATCGCTTCAATGTGTATTGCATACAATGTGTTTAACTTGACTAAACGTTTCTGAATTACTGTAAACTTGCAAAATCTAATAAAACATTTTTGAAAAAAAATAAAAAAAATAAAAGTGAACAGTGTGATGCACTGGAACGCTCATCACACCGCCCCTCACTGCAGCCAAAAAGTGACAGCTATCTACACACTAAAACTGAGGCGTTTAGAGCGCGGACAATGTGAAGGAGCTCTAAAAAAAAAAGGATTGTACTAAAAAGTTTAGTCACAAGCCTTATAAATGCAAATTGAACCCACGACGATAAAAACAATGCATACGCATGTATAAACTACATGTCAAAACTGGCAATGTTTGTAGCAGATTTACTTTAAAGCAGAACTCCGGGATTTTTCCAAAAATAAAATCCCCTATTAGTACCCCCCCCCAAAACAGCTAAACAGTTATTATATTTGCGAAAATTCTTACAGTTTAAAAGAAATGCCTGACTGAATATTCAGGAAGTCAGTTTTGTGATTCAAAAAAAATGCAGCCTGTATTCTGGCAAAGAGGAGGTGTTAAAACAGGAATCGCATCATATCCTGTTCTCCCTATAACTAATCAGCCTACGTTTCCCATGAATCCTTGGGATGGGAGTGAATGTGGGAGGTAGACTAGGCTTGTACATGTAAATGTGAACTCGCCCACTTCAACGTAAATCACACCCCTCATTCTGCAGCCAGCCATACATAACATATGCGACATTACCTCAGAAAGAGAGAGAGAGGGTGAGGTACCACAAGCTGGGAGAGCCCATATCCATCACTCCACATTTGAGCCCGCAGTCCTTTTGGAGATCCTGGTTTCACCTGATACATACCAAGCTCTAAAGTTGTGTTCATCTGGTAAAGAGACTACTTGTAAGGTGGTGGATTACATCAGGGTGTTTGGGGTGTCTCTGTTTTCACCTAATCTAAGGCCATGTATTGCGTTTGTTAAAAATATGATTTTTATTATATTAAATCAGACATAGGATACATGGGACAATTTTACAATAGTGAGTTGGTCAGATTACCTGTCAGCCTTTTGGTTTGAGTAGATTTCTCAAACAAATGTTTTTTTCACACAATGGGATTAGATACCATTGTTGTATTTAGTACATTACCTGTTTGAGATTTCTTTCAGCTCTCAAACTGAAAAGAATTACAGTTTAGATTACAGGTTTGTTTTGAGTAGACAATAGGTAGATAGCATTGTTGTATTCAATGCTATTGTTGAAATAAAGCTACAGTAAACATCTATGTTTTCTGTTTGGTAACAATGGTAAACAGCACACATAAAAGCAGGCATAAGCTAGGAGAGACACACATCATGTTGCGGTAACATCAGAAAAAGCCACTCATGATAGAAGAACAGAACCTGGTCTCCAAGAAGAATTATTGCCAATGGAGATCACGAGTAATCAAAGTTAAGTAACCTTTAAATGTATTTGTAGTTATAGACCATAGGCTGTTCTATTTGCTAGGCATTTTGCTTGTTACAGAGATCTGTCAGTCTTGTAGTATATTCCTAATATTGTGATAGTTTTGTATGTACAGCATCTTGTATAGTAAAAGCACATTTACACACTGCAGAAGTCTCAGCTTCCTTGTTATACCACAGAGTAACCTTGCTAGATAGACGCAAGCGAAACATTTGGGGGCTCGGCCGCGATCTGTGCTATAATTCAATTGAAGCAGACTTGTTTTTCTGTAGTGTGTTGTGTAGCTTGTGCTAGGTAAAATGCTGCGTAAGCTGTTTAGGAAAAGCAAGGCTGCAGAGGGTTCTGGTGACCAGAAGAAAGTGTGCAGCTTACCTATCTGGGCCAGAAATAATGAGTGGGAGCCTCTTGCTAATGCATTTATGAAGTATGCTTCTCCCTTGAAGCTGACTTGGGGGTGATAAAGTCTCAGATCATTTTGTAGATTTTAGCCTTAAGGGGTTGGATTTAAGTAAGAAAGAGAAGAGGACAGTGTCCACAGTGGGTTGGTACTTCCTCCATGCTCTCTATACTGAATCACATAGAAGGGAGAAGGCAGAGGCAGAAGTTAAGGTATTAAAAGACCAGCTAGCAGTTGCTTCAGAGTGTGTACGTTCAACCGCTAGTCGGGCTGATGATTTGCAAGAGCGGTGTGCAGCCCTCATGACCAAATCAATTAATGCCTTAAGGAAAAGGAAGGGGCGTAAACCTGTTAGTAAAGCCAGGGTACGTGCCATTGTCACATCCCAAAATTCGGATTGTGAGGATGTGTTCTCCTCAAATGATAGTGAGGATGAGGAGATAGAGTTTGATATTTCAGAGGACTATAAGGGGGTGTGCCAGACGGCTGGCTGAGCTGAGGGATAGAAGCCAAGCGGTCTTACAAACAGGATGTCAGCAGACAATAACGTTTTTTCGGCAAGTTCAGCAGCCTATTACAGAGGAACTACAGAGCTCAGAAGAACATGGATGACATAGTTGGTGAAGGTAGATCAGCAATAAGGAAATAAAAAAAATTTGCCCGGAGTTCTGCTTTAAAGTTCATGTAAACAAAGGAGAAATTAAATCTATTTTAGCTTACCAGCCCTTATATGTGACTGCATTAGCTTTCGTTTTTTAGCCTTTTTTCGTTATTAAAACCTGATGACCCTGCAAAGAACACTTCCTGTCCTAGAATGACAAAGATCCTTCACTGTACTATATGTAAGGAGAAGCAGTGTTGTTACCCTGTGACAGAAGTATTAGTACTACGGAACACCTCCCCTCTATAAAACACAGGGACATAGATGACAAGCCTGCTTTAGATAACACTGCAGAGTGCCCTGGTCACTTGATTTCAGACACAATTCGGTATATTTTGGTGCCTCCAAGGCCCCTTTCACACTGAGGCACTTTGCAGGCGCTATTGCGCTAAAAATAGCGCCTGCAATGCGCCCCAAAAAAGCCGCTCAATAGTATCCAATGTGAAAGCCCGAGGGCTTCCACACTGGAACGTTGCGCTTGCAGGAGGGTCAAAAAACTCCTGCAAGCCGCATCTTTGAGGCGCAATAGGAGCGCTAAAAATAGCGCTCCTACAGCGCCCCTGCCCATTGAAATCAATGGGGTACCGCCTCCAAAACGATCGTAAAACGCTGCAAAGAGGCGTTATTGCGAGCGTTTTTAACCTATTTTCGGCTGCTAGCGGGGGTTAAAATCCCCCCGCTAGCGCCCGCAAATCGCGGCAAAAATGACGGGATAGCGGCGCTAAAAATAGCACCGCTATACCGCCAGCGCCTCAGGAAAGTAGCCTTAAACAGATTACAAAACGCTCAGGCTCCATGCACACTGGGCTTAAAAAAAAAAAGTCTGTTCTCTCGGGAGTAAAAAAAAAAACAAACAAAAAAAAAAACGCTCATATAGAGCTTTTTTGTACAAAGTTTTGACGAGTTTAGGAGAGTTTTACTTTTTTTTTCTGCCTCCAAGCTCCAGAGACGCAAACCAGAAGGTTTTTCTGCCTCTAAACGTTAAACTCAAAATATGCCTCTTAAAGTGGGGTTCCGGAAAAAAAAAAATTCAATTAAAAGCCAGCAGCTAAACATACTGCAGCTGCTGGCTTTTAATAAATGGACACTTACCTGTCCTGGAGTCCCTCGATGTCAGCACCGCAGCTAATGTTTCCATCAGCTGTCGGGTGCTGCTGACTCCATTGCAGGTAAGGGAACCCAGGCAGTGTAGCCTTATGGCTTCACGCCGGGAACCCTACTGCGCATGCGCAAGGCCCCGCTCCTCTCTCCTATTAGCCCGGTGGCCGGAGGAGGAGAGAGCCCCGCGGTGACGTCATGGGCCGCTGCGAACTCCCGGAAGTGGGATAAGGATACCCGTCAAAGACAGGTATCCTGTCCACCCTCCCCCCAAAAGGTGCCAATTGTGAGCCCTTTCACACTGGAGCGTTTTTGCGGCGTTTTTTGCCGCGTTTTCGCTGTAAAAATAGCGATATTAAAACGCTCATAAAACGCTCCCCATGCATCTCAATGGACCCTTTCACACTGAGGCGTTGCGCTGGCAGGGCGTTGAGAAAAGTCCTGCAAGCAGCATCTTTGGAGCAGCTTTTGAGCGCTGAAAAAAGCGCTTCAAAAACGCCCCTCTCCATTGAAATGAATTGAAAGCGCTATAAAAACGTTTGAAAAGCGCCCATAATCCGCCCTGAGCTGTAGAAAAGTCACATGATCTTACAAAAAATTAAACATGCAAGCAGAAAAGAGAACATCTACAACAGGAATAAAATTGTGAGAAGATCAAAATGCCCAAAAAAAATAATCTTCCCATAAAAATGAAGTTTTGAAGTAAAACACCACACTACTGGATTTACTTTACAATACATTGCTGGTTTTACATGATCACACAAAAGATAAAGATGCAAGCAGCAACCTAGCATGCAGAACAACAGCACTAGTTGTGGGATGGTCACATGATCGCACTGGAGTGTAGGATGCTGGGTAATCCTGTTTGTAGCGTAGTATAGGAGCAAGATGGAACTTGTCAGAGACCAGCAAGCAGAAGAAATGTCAGAAAATTTGCCCAGAAGGAGACAATATGAACCAGAGGAGTTTATCAACACCATGAGGGGTTTCCCTGAACTATGGGATCTCAAAAACCATAAATTTGCAAATAGAATCAAGAAAAAAAAAAGCTGGAACATTGTGGCACAGAGGCACATACCTGAGTGGGAAAAGCTAAGCAATAAAACAAAAAAATAACAAAACGTGAGTGCCAGAACTGCAGAACATCCCACCTCCACTAGTCCCTAATGCCTAATTCCACTCCCAATAGTCCCCTAACCCCAACCCCGCTACCAATAGTCCCAAATCCAGAACCCTAATCCCACTCCCACTAGTCCCAAATCCCTAATCCCACTAGTCCCAAATCCCACTAGCCCCAAAACCCTAATCCCACTAGTCCCAAATCCCTAACCCTGATCCCACTTCAACTAGTCCCAAATCCCTAACCCTGATCCCACTTCCACTAGTCCCAAATCCCTAACCCTAATCCCACTTCCACTAGTCCCAAATCCCTAACCCTAATCCCACTTCCACTAGTCCCAAATCCAGAACCCAATAATCCCAAATCCTAATCCCACTAGTCCCAAATCCAGAACCCTAACCCAGCTCCCAATAGTCTCAAATCCCTAACCCTAATCCTGCTCCCAATAGTCCCAAATCCCTAACCCTGCTCCCAATAGTCCCAAATCCATAATCCCACTTCCGCTAGTCCCAAATCTCTAACCCTAATCCCACTTTATACTACTGTGGGTTTATAATTTGGGACTATTGGGATCGGGGTTAGGGATTTGGGACTAGTGGAAGTGGGATTAGGGTTAGGGATTTGGGAGCAGGGTTAGGGATTTGGGACAATTGGGAGCAGGGTTAGGGATTTGGGACAATTGGGAGCAGGGTTAGGGATTTGGGACAATTGGGAGCAGGGTTAGGGATTTGGGACTATTGGAAACAGGATTAGGGATTTGGGACTATTGGAAACAGGATTAGGGATTTGGGACTATTGGAAACAGGATTAGGGTTTGGGACTATTGGAAACAGGATTAGGGATTTGGGACTATTGGAAACAGGATTAGGGATTTGGGACTATTGGAAACAGGATTAGGGTTAGGGATTTGGGACTATTGGGAGCGGGATTAGGGTTAGGGATTTGGGACTATTGGGAGCGGGATTAGGGATTTGGGACTAGTGGAAGTGGGATTAGGGTTAGGGATTTGGGACTATTGGGAGCGGTATTAGGCTATAGATACTTACGTTGCAATGCTCATCCGAGTGTAATTTCTGAACTTGTTTGGGTGCACTCTCAAGTCCTCATAGCAACGCAAATTGTCCACTTGAGGTGTGTGCTTGGAGGGATGGGATGCACCCAATAGCGACGTTGCTGCCTCTGTTTGTGCTACTCTATTGTGAGAATATCCACAAACAACAAAAAAAGCTCCATAAACTCCATCTTCTTTCTGTACCCTCTTCTCACCTCCACGAGATACCAGGAAGTAAACAGGAAGTGATGTAGGGAGGTGGGGTTGTTCTTTGACGCCCATGCTTCAATAATGCTTGTAAAATGCTGTTAAAACGCCCGCAGCGGTGCGGTAATTTTACCACGAACGCACCAAAAACGCGGTAAAATACCGGTGTTTAACCGCTATTTTAACGCCGACGCTATGGGCGGCACAGTGTGAAAGGGCTCTTAGGGTGGAGCTCCGCTTTAACGTCCTAATGTACATGACACATAGGATAACATGGAGCGGCTTCTAGAGGCAGAACACAAAACTCCTGTAGAAAGCAACATTTTTTTTTAAGCCAGTGTGCATGGAGCTTTGCAATGATACAATTTACAGATCAAAAGGGAGCTAATAAGAGAAGTTCACTGTTAAGGTTTGTCAAGCGCACTGGAATGTATACAGCATACAGATTTCTGCCATACCTTTCAACTGTTGATAAGCAATCTCTGCTCTCCCCCATGTTTTCAGATCTGTGCTGTTATTTCTAGAATGACATCATGCTCTGATGCAATAGGCACACTCCAAGGTATCACACAAAAACTGACATAGGCCCCTTTCACACGGAGGTCCGTTCAGGTCCGCCTGTCAGTTTTTTAGGCGGACCTGAAACGGATCCTCCATGTACCCCTATGGAGGCACGGATGTCAGCGGAGACATGTCCGCTGACATCTGCTCCGCCAAAGTGTGACGGAGGAAAACCCTATTTTTCCTTCCGTCGGCGGAGCGGATCGGATGACAACGGACTCTACGGTCCGTCATCATCCGATTCCCCATAGGGGAGAGCGGCGCTCTGACAGGGCGGTCCCTGCATAGTGTGCGGGGACCGCCCAGTCATCCGTCGGCTCAGCGGGGATCAACGGAGCGATCCCCGCTGAGCAAGCGGAGCTTCACGGGGCGGATCTGCACGGATCCACCCCGTGTGAAAGAGCCCATACAGTTGTGCAGACGTTTGTACACCCTAACCGAAATTGTGACATTTTGGCATTGATATTTAAAATATGACTTATCATTCCAAAAACTGTCTTAATTTAAAAGATAAGTATGGGTTTGCTATTTTTTCCCCCCCTGTCATACTTACCTAGGTGGATGCTGCATCTGTCCCGTCGCCTCTGCACTGAGAACCGAGCCACTGAACATTACCGATGTCTCGGTTCCCACAGATCTCCGAGAGGAGAGCTGCTGTCAGTCAGCAGTGCTCCTCCACGCTCATTGGAGCGCTGAGCTGTGGAGGGGCGGGGAGTGGCAGTCTCAGCGGCTCGCTGAGAGGCTGAGACGCCCATCAGTCCAGGCACCTGGCGGATCCAGACTTCCCAAGTCGGGATGATGCCGTGCCTGAACTGATCTTGGTGACGTCAACAGAGGGCGGATTTCGGACCGATCTCCGCTGAAAAAAGGGTCACAGGAGTGCAAAACGAATTGACTCCTGTGAACCTTTGGAGAAGCCCAGACGAATGAGCTCAGGCTGGACTTCTCCTTTAAGAATATTGATCATATGAAGCCATAATCACATTAGTTGTTTAGCCCTTTTTTAAAACATAACAGAAATCACCCAAATGGCCCTGATCAAAAAACTTCACATCCCCCGAAATGTTTGGCCTTGGTACAGATACACAAGGTGGCACACACAAACTAACAATTAAAAGGTTAATTTCTAGGGTCGTCCCGATTCCACTTTAAGACCTAGTACAAGTACCGATATTCGCAGATACCGAGTACAAGTACTCGCCGATACCGATTCTTTTTTTTAAAGTCATGTGACAGTTTAACTAGTGGGCACTGATAGGTGGCACTGATTGATATATGGCACTTATGGGCACTGATAGGCAGCACTGCAATTGCATAATAAATAACATGAATGATGAGGAGAGGAAGGATTTTGCAATGCTATATAGCATATAGCATTGCAAAAGCCTTCCTTGCCTCTTATCATTCATGTCATTTAACATCTAGTAAGTATGCTGCGATGCCCATATTGGTACACCTTGCACTTGGCTACAGTAAGCCAGCAGCGTACATCTTGTTACACCCAGCCCGAACTATATGGGCTGGGTGTAACAAGATGTCTGCTGGCTTACTGCAGCCGAGTGCAGGGTGTACCAAGATGGGCGTTGTTAGGTTCACCCTCTGGCGGAGACACGGAACGTCACTTCCTGTACCGAATGCGACGGCTCCGGTCACTCGTGGACGGAATATGCGATGGCGCCCAGCACCCCTGCCCCAGCCAGCTTACCCCGTGTTCCATTGCTGCCAGACCGATCTCCGCCAGCCGACTTCCGGTTCCAGGTATCGGATCTGGCATCGGGGAGCATTTGTGCGAGTACAAGTACTCACACAAATGCTCGGTATCGGTCCCGATACCGATACTAGTATCGGTACAACCCTATTAATTTCCCACATCTGTGGCTTTTTAAAAATTGCAATTAGTGTCTGTGTATAAATAGTCAATGAGTTTATGAGCTCTCACGTGGATGTACTGAGTAGGCTAGATACTGAGCCATGGGGAGCAGAAAAGAACTGTCAAAAAGACATACGTAACAAGGTAATGGAACTTTATCAAAGAGGAAGTAAAGCCAACATTTAATTTTTTTTTTTTTTTAAAACCCTGCAAAAGAAAAGGCATAATGAGCTAGTATGCATAGCATACTAGCTCATTATGAATGACTTACCTGAGATCGAAGACCCCACAGCGTTCCACGGTCAACACCGCCACCATCTTGCCTCGATGTCCCGTCACTGTATCGCCACTCCGGCGCTGTGATTGGCCGGAGCGGCGATGACGTCAAACGCATGCGCGCTCAGGCCGGCAAAATCCCATTCAGAAAACCGGTAATGATGCCGGCCCACTAGTGCGCACACGTGTGACGTCATCGGCGCTGTGTTTACAGCAAATATCTCCTTAACCGTGTAGGTTAAGGAGATATTTCTTGCACCTACAGGTAAGCCTTAATCTAGGCTTACCTGTAGGAGCAAGTTGTCTAAGTGGGTTTACAAACATTTTAAGCTGGAAAAGATTATAAAAATATATCCAAAGATTGGCATATTCAGGACTATCAGAACTGTTTAATCACTTATTAAGAAGTGGAATATTTGGGGGATCTCTCGATACCAAGCCAAGGTCAGGTAGACCAAAATAGATTACAGCCACAACTGCCAGAAGAATTTTTCAGGATACAAAGAAAAACCTACAGGTAACTTAAAGGAGAAATACAGACTGCTCTGGAAAAAGATAGTGTTCTTGTTTCACAATACAATGATACTTAAACAAAAATTTGTTACAATATGCCCGACAACACTTTGACATGGCTCACAGCTCCGGGCACACGGTAATCTGGTCAGAACCATAAGCGTTCTATTTGGAGAGGGGTTAACAGCGACAAGAATACCATTCCCACTGTGAAGCATGATGGTGGCTCAGTGATGTTTTGGGGGTGAATGAGCTCTAAAAGGCACAGGAAAATCTTGTGAAAATTGATGGCAAGAAGAATGCAGCATGTGATCAGAAAAAACTGGCAGACAATTTGCATTCTTCTGCACAAAAGCTGTGCATGGGATGCTCCTGGACTTTCCAGCACGACAATGACCCTAAGCGCAAGGCCAAGTTGACCCTCCAGTGGTTACATAAGAAAAAAAGGGATTTTTATAACAGCTTACCTGTAAAATCCTTTTCTTGGAGTACATCACGGGACACAGAGCGACTTAGTCATTACTAATGGGTTATATAGTTTACCTTCAGGTGCTGGCACTGGCAACTTCCAAACCGGAAGTACCCTCCCCTATATAAGCCCCTCCCATCCGGGAGCACCTCAGTTTTGGAGCAAAGCAATAAGTGTCCCAAAAAGAGGGGTGGGAGCTCTGTGTCCCGTGATGTACTCCAAGAAAAGGATTTTACAGGTAAGCTGTTATAAAAATCCCTTTTTCTTTTTCGTACATCACGGGACACAGAGCGACTTAGTCATTACTAATGGGACGTCCCAAAGCAATGCCAAATGAGGGGAGGGATACATAAGCTGGGCGCCATCAGGCATGAGGATCTTTTGCGGCCTGCAACACACTGCGCCCAAAGGCGACATCCTCCTGACTTCTAACGTCTACCTGGTAGAATCTAGTAAACGTGTGTACTGAAGACCATGTTGCGGCCTTACAGACTTGAGCCAAGGAGGCCTGGTGATGCACTGCCCATGAAGTTCCAACTGCTCTTGTGGAGTGCGCCCTAACTTTGAATGGAGGCGGTCTCTTTCTCAAGCCATAGGCTTGTATTATGACCTGTCGAATCCACTTGGCTAAAGTAGATTTTGATGCTGCCTGACCCTTTCTGGGGCCTTCCGGCAGAATAAAAGTATCCGTTCTGCGAATCTGAGCAGTGGCTTTTAGATAAGCCTTAACTGCTCTTACTACATCCAAAGAATGCAATAACTTTTCCTCTACCGAGCTAGGTTTGGGGAAAAAAGAAGGAAGAACCACATCTTGGTTCAAATGAAACCTCGATACCACCTTAGGAAGAAAGGCTGGATGAGGACGTAATACTACTCTGTCCTTATGGACAACCAGATATGGCTCCTTACAGGACAAGGCGGCTAATTCCGATACTCTTTTAGCCGAACAAATGGCAACTAAGAAAATCAATTTCCTGGTGAGAAGAACCAAGGAAATGTGTTGCAATGGTTCAAACGGTTGTTTCTGTAGAACCGACAGAACCAGGTTTAAGTCCCATGGACATATGGGAATACTAACCGGAGGGCTAATACGCATCACTCCTTGTATGAAAGCTTTGACTAGTGAATGCGAAGCCAAGGGCCTTTGAAAAAATATTGACAAGGCCGAAATCTGACCCTTGATAGTACTCAAGGCCAGCTTCCTATCTACCGCCCACTGTAGGAAGTCCAAAATCCTACCTATTACGTACTTACGTGGATGCCATTTCTTGGCCTCACACCATGTAATGTACGCCTTCCAGAGCCTATAATAGATCTGCCTGGATACCGGCTTCCTGGCATTGATCATGGTAGATACCACAGGATTAGAGAGCCCTCTCTTTTTCAGAATGTGGGCTTCAATAGCCAGGCCGTCAAACCTAGGGCTGGTAAGGAAGGGTGGTATCTCGGTCCTTGCGACAGCAGGTCTGGACGATGTGGGAGGGTCCAAGGACTCCTCACTGACATTTTTACAATCTCCGCGTACCATGCCCTTCGGGGCCACACTGGAGCCACCAGAATCACTGGTTTCTTTTCTACCCTGATTCTGCGGATTAATCGCGGTAACAATTGTGGCGGTGGGAATGCATATATCAGCTTGAACTGATCCCAAGGGAACACTAGGGCATCCGAGCCGCAAGCTAGGGGATCCCTTGTGCGAGACACAAATCTGTCCACCTTTGCGTTGAATCTGGATGCTAGCAGATCTACATCCGGTGTTCCCCACCGCTGGCATATTGCCTGGAAAACCTCGGGGTGAAGAGACCATTCCCCCGGGCATAATTGCTGGCGACTTAAAAAGTCCGCTTTCCAATTTTCCACTCCTGGGATGAAAACCGCGGATATGGCTGGGACATATCTTTCTGCCCATTCCAGGATGCAATTCGCTTCCCTCTGGGCTGCACGACTCCTGGTGCCACCCTGGTGATTGATATATGCCACTGCTGTGGCATTGTCTGATTGAATTCTGACAGGGGACCCTTGGAGTTTGGATGTCCATGCTACTAGGGCATACCGGGCTGCTCGTATCTCTAAGAGATTGATGGGCAGGGCCTTCTCTGCTTCTGACCACTTGCCCTGGAGAGACCATTGCTCCAGTACTGCCCCCCAGCCTATGAGGCTGGCATCTGTAGTGATCACCTTCCAAGAAACCGGACTGAAGGGTTTCCCTTTTTCCAGATTCTGGGGCACCAACCACCAATGGAGGCTCTTGCGAACGGAAGGGGACAGGGACATTGGTAAGTCTAAAGCCTGAACTTTTTTGTTCCAGGCTGACAGTATGGCCCTTTGCAAATTCTTTGAATGGAATTGACCGTAGGGTACTGCTTCGAATGAAGCCACCATTTTTCCCAGCAGCCTCATGCACAGGCGTATGGATGGTTTTCTTTTTGTACCCACTAAGTGGGTCAAATCTTTTAAAGACGACACCTTCTCTGGAGGTAAGAAAATCTTTCTCTGATTTGAATCCAGCCTTAGCCCTAAGTATTCCAGACTTTTGACTGGTCTTAGAGCTGACTTGTCCCGGTTGATAATCCAACCGTGATATTCCAGATACTTGATTGTCTTGTGAATAGCTACTTCCAGCTTTTCCACTGAGTGGTCTATTAGTAGCAGGTCGTCTAGATATGCCATTATCGTTACACCTTGTGTTCTTAGATTGGCCAATAATGGGGCCAGAATTTTTGTGAACACTCGTGGTGCTGTGGCCAGACCGAAAGGTAAGGCTCTGAACTGAAAATGGCGCCCTTCTACTGCAAAGCGTAGAAATTTCTGGTGGGCCGGAAAGATGGGAATATGCAGATAAGCATCCCTTATGTCGATCGAGGCTAACCATTCCTGCCCTTGTAGGGCGGTGGCCACCGATCGGATCGACTCCATCCGAAAAGTCCTGATATTTAGGAACTTGTTTAGCCCTTTTAGATTTAATATGGGCCTCACGTCCCCATTTGGTTTGGGGACTGTGAAAAGGTTCGAGTAAAACCCGAACCCACTTTCTTCCAGGGGAACCTTCATGATTACACCTTGGAGCAATAGTTGTTCTAGTGCCAGAAGGAGGGATCCTCTCTTCTGGGGATCTCTTGGCACGTTTGACCTCATAAATTGGGCAGGAGGAGTGTCTTTTAACTCCAGCTTGTATCCCAGACTTACTGCGGAGAGCACCCATCTGTCTCTGGTGGTGTCCCGCCAGGTCTCTGTGAACAACTGAAGTCTTCCCCCCACCCGATTGAGTGGGGGCAACGCTAAATGACTTGGGGGGAGGTTTTGTACCTCTCTTGATCCAGGGTTTCTTGTTACCCTGTGATTGTCCCTGATTTCTGCCCCCTGAATTTGACCGCGGAGGCCGTCGGAACTGTTTCACAGCCGATGTGCCAGGGACTGGAGAAGTAGGCCTCTTAAAAGAAGGACTTCTACTTTTGTTCTTAACCGGTAAGAGTGAACTTTTACCGGCAGAAATTTTCTGGCTATATTTGTCCAGATCTTCTCCAAATAAGCGTTCTCCATGAAATGGGAAGCTAACCAGCAATTTCTTACAGGGAGCTTCAGCAGACCAGTTTTTGAGCCATAGAAGCCTACGCATATATACTACAGACAGCGTAAAGCGGGAGGCCTGTTGGATTGTATCCTTTATGGCGTCCACCGCAAAACACAAGGCTCTAGGCAGGTCAGCTAGGGCAAGAGCCTGCTGATCTGGTAAGTCCCTTAAGACTTGTTTCAACTGATCTTTCACCGCTTGGCAGACTCCAATCGCTGCTACCGCAGGTTGTGTCACCATGCTTGCTGTAGAGAAAGCAGATTTTAGTAAAGACTCCAATTTTTTATCTATTGGGTCTTTGAACATTGGAACATTATCTACTGGACATGTCAGTGATTTGTTCACAGAAGAGATGGCTGCGTAAACTGTAGGGACCCTCCATTTTTTTATGAACTTATCCTCCATGGGATAGATCACCGGAAATCTCTTGGGGGGAGCAAATATTTTATCAGGATGCTCCCAATCCTGGTAAATAAGCCCTTCTAATAAAGGGTGGATTGGGAAGGAACAGACAGCCTGGGGAGCTTTTAGCGACCCCAGCGAGGAAACCGTAGTGGATGGTGGTTCCGCCAGAGGCATTTTAAATGCTGATCGGACTATATTAGTCAGAGACTGAACCCATAATCTTTCAGCCTGAGATGCTGAGAAAGGTTCTTCCACTGTTGATTCCTCCATAACTGAATCAACCTCATCCTGATCCCCTTCAGGTAGGTCGATCTCTGTGTGGGGCTGTTCCTCCACTAACAGGCACTCTGAAGGAGGAGACGGAGATCGGACGCGCTTTCCCTGTGACAGGGAAGCAGCAATCAATGCTGTTAATCTCTCTTCCAATCCTCCCAGAGTTGAGGATAAAACCTCCTCTGTTATATATACAGGAGCAGGTGGACTGGGGACAGCCGCAGCACCAGGCACTCCTGCGGGGTTCCTACGGCTACTGACCTCTGAATTCTCAGGGGAGATTGGTGCAGTACAAGCATGCCCAATATCCTCAGAGCCCGATGGAGACCCCTTTGGCTTCCTGGAAGACTTATTTCCGGAGCGTCTGGACGACATATCCTTTAAGCACAAAGCTGAGGTATTCCCGTCGTCATACACCAATTTTGCTGGTAATAGTCTAACACAGTTGCTGCTATATACCAGCTGGTGTCCACTAAAGTGCCTTTCTATGGGGATGCCTGCATCAACCGCCTCTGTGTGCCACTGTTTGTTGCTAGCTCTGTTTGCATCCAGCTGACACTTGTACTGTGTCTTTTATAGAAGCTGGGACGCCTGCACATGCGTAGAAGCGCCGCGGATCGAGCGTCATCCACCCGCCCCGCCCCTTTTTTTTCATAGGAGGCGCGTGCACGCGCCCGCGCCCGTGCGCCATTGGCGCCCTTTTCGAAAACCAAACAGGGACTAGGAGCCAGGGCCCTTTTTGCCGGAGGGCCTGTGCGGTGGATGAGCGCAGCAACAGGGCAGAGGAAGTGGATTCCCACAGAGAACTTACCAACTGCCTGGATCTTTTGACTTGAGAAAACCAAAGATCCACATGACAAGAAAAAATGGACCACAGCGGCCTCTAGTGTTTTTTTTTAGTAGTTACAGGCATACACAGATATTAGCGGGAATACCGTTAGGTAACAGACAGAAAGACAAATTAGGCTTGGGGTCCCCCAATAGAACCAAGTTCCTGGGGGCCCCCACTTACCTGTTCCCCGCCGCAGGACTCTGTTTGGTCCACAGAAGCCCAAACTTCACCTATCACGGCAGGCATTGTAATTAAACCTTCAGGGACCGGGTTCCCAAGGATTCCACTCCCCTGGACCTGTATAGCACCCTGCACAGAAAACATCTTGGTCGTGGGTATGACCAGAGCTCTGGATCCCAGGGTCCAGCCCTCCTAAGAGAGGCATTACAGGCAAAACCTTGCTCTTCTGTTGCAAGGCCCGGGTACCGACCGTTTAGCTATGAAGCTTTTTTGGTGGGATCCGGAACAGCTTACTAAGGCCCGTAAAAGAACCTGTACGCAAGCCCAGGAAAACACATGTTACTCTTTGGCCAAAACCTTAGACACTGGCAAAAAACTGAGGTGCTCCCGGATGGGAGGGGCTTATATAGGGGAGGGTACTTCCGGTTTGGAAGTTGCCAGTGCCAGCACCTGAAGGTAAACTATATAACCCATTAGTAATGACTAAGTCGCTCTGTGTCCCGTGATGTATGAAAAAGAAAGGTGAAGGTTCTGGAGTGGCCATCACAGTCTCCTGACCTTAATATCATCAAGCCACTCTGTGGAGATCTCAAATGTGTGGTTCATGTAAGACGACCAAAGACTCTGCATGACCTGGAGGGATTTTGCCAGGACGAATGGGCAGCTATACCACCTGCAAGAATTTGGGGCCTCATAGACAACCGTTACAAAATACTGCACTGATGCTAAAAGGGGGCAATACACAGTATTAGGAACTATTGCCGCGTACACACGACCATTTTTCTCATCAGGGAAAAAATAGGATTTTTGTACTCACCGTAAAATCCTTTTCTCTGACATCCATGGACCAACACGGCGGCTCTTAATCACTGAACGTGTGGGTATACGTCCCTGCTTGCAGGAGAAGACCTAGGCAGAATGTTAAATGTTAAAACATTCTAGAACAAACCAGAGCCGAGCAGCCCCGCCCAGGGGGGGGGGGCGGTCCCTCCGGACATTACCCTCCCACCTGCAGCCAGCAGACCTCAGTTCGTAAAACAAAGCAGTACAAACTTAAAAGGAAGGGTGGGTGCCATGTCGGTCCATGGATGTCAGAGAAAAGGATTTTACGGTGAGTACAAAAATCCTATTTTCTCTTATCATCCATGGACCGACACGGCGGCTCTTAATCACTGAACGTGTGGGATGTCCCAAAGCAGTGTCAAGAGGGATGGGAGCAGTATAAAGGGAAAAACCAAAAAACTTCACTCCAAACAAGGCAGAGCTCCTCAACGGAGGAGTTGCCACTTTAAACAGCGACCTGCAACACCTTGCGGCCGAAGGAAGCATCCGGAGATGCAGCCACATCAACCCTATAAAACTTAGAAAGGGTATGAACAGACGACCAGGTCGCCGCCTTGCACACTTGTGCAACCGACGCTTGATGTCGGAAAGCCCAGGACGCACCAATTGCCCTGGTGGAATGCGCTGTAACCGGAAGGGAAGGGGAGGCGCCCGCCCCATGAGAGCATAGGCTTGAATGACGGTTTGTCCGATCCACGTAGAAAATGGTGGCAGACCCTGTTTCTGACCAGAGACAGTCAAACAGAGAGTCAGACTTCCGAATAGAAGCAGTAGCAGACAGGTACACCCGCAAGGCTCGTACCACATTCAAAGTGTGCCGCGCACACTCTCTGGGATGCGATGGGTGAGGACACAAAGACGGGAGGACAATGTCCTCATTTAGGTGAAAGGTCGAGATCACCTTTGACAAAAGAGAAAGTCGCGGATGCAACACCGCCTTATCCTTATGGATGACTAAATATGGCGACTTGCAGTACAAGGTCGCCAACTCAGACACTCGTCTAACAGAAGTGATTGCCACTAAGGAGGACCACCTTCTGAGACGAAGTCAAGAGGGGAATATTCTCAAAAGGAGGTTCCTGGAGAACTGAGAGTACCAATTCCGATCCCACGGGGGGGGGGAGAGGAGACTTGACAGGAGGGAGCACATGGCGAACCCCGCTAGTGGTCGCCGAAAGAAGACGGCCAAGGCCGAAATCCGACCCTTAGCCCTGGTTCACACCGGTGCGATTTGACATGTCACACCGGTGCTATTTGACATGTCAAATCGCATGTCAAATTGGCGAAATTTGCCGCAAATTGCGGGCAATGGCACCGTCCTAATCGGTGCGACGCCGCATCTGCGGCGCTGCACCGATTACAAAAAGTAGTTTCTGTACCACTTTTTGAGATTTCAGCCGTGATTTACATTGACATCTGTTTCAGATGTCTTTGAAATCGTGTCTGAAATCGGGACTGCCAGCAGGAGTGAAATCGTGCGAGTTCAGCTGAACTCGCAGGCTTCACTCCCGCAGCCCCAGTGTGAACGTGGGCTTAAGGATACTCAACGCGAGCTTTTGGGCCACTCCATGCTGCAGGAAACGCAGGATTCTAGGGACGGAATATGTCCGAGGACGTCAGTCCAGCTCTTCGCACATGGCGATGTAAGCTTTCCAGGTACGGTGATAGATCATTCTGGAGGAAGACTTCCGTGCCCTTAATATGGACGAAATGACCGAGTCCGAGAGACCTCGGTCTCTCAACACCTGGCTTTCAACAGCCATGCCGTTAAGGCCAGAGACTGTAAAGGCAGGATGAAATATAGGACTTTGAGACAGAAAGTCCTCCCTTATTGGCAACCCCCAGGGAACGTCCGCGACGAGACGTACCAGATTGGCGTACCAGTGAAGCCGAGGCCAATCCGGAGCAATGAGGATCACCGGAATTCCCTTGGTCGCCACCCTGCGCAGCAGGCGAGGGAGCAACTGCAGCAGAGGATAAACGTATATCAGGTGATAATGACCCCATGGGCCACTAACGCCTCCGAGGCATCCGCCCAAGGATCCCTGGATCTGGCCACAAACCTTGACACCTTGCGATTGAGTTGAGAGGCCATCGGGTCCACCTTCGGCGTGCCCCACCGTCTGTGTGGCAAAGGAGTTGAAATACCTCCGGGTGCAAGGACCACTCTCCCTGGTCCAGTGTCTGGCGACTCAAATAGTCCGCCAGTTCTATGCCCGGAATGTAAACGGCCGATAGAGCCGGCACGCTTCTTTTAGCCCACTTCAGGGTACGGGGGACCTCGGAAGCCGCAGCCGAGCTCCGAGTCCCCCCCTTGATGGTCGACATACGCCACCGCCGTGACTTTGTCCGACTGGATCCTAATGGAGCGATCCTGCAATCTCTCAGACCACTAGGAGAGGCACAGTCTGATGGCCCGTATTTCCAGAACATTGATCGGCAAACGGACTTCGTCCGGAGTCCAAGCCGCTGGGCCAACAGGACTCCCCAGACTACACCCCAGCCCTTCAGGCTGGCGTCCGTAGTGAACACCGTCCATTGGACGGGGAGGAACGACTTCCCGGACCGAAGAGCCGGGGACCCCAACCACCATGTCAGGGACGCCCTGACCAGGTGACTCACCTGGATCGGAAGATCCAAAGACAACAGGGATTTGTCCCAAGTGAACAAGATCTCCTTCTGCAATGCCCTCTTGTGTGATTGGGCATACGGAACGGCCTCGAAAGAGGCCACCGTGAGTCCCAGGACTCCCATGCAAAAACGGATTGACGACCATTTTTTCGGATGTCAGCACCCGCACTGCAGACTGAAGTGTCAGTAGCTTCCCCGGAGGTAGGAATACCTTTGCCTCCAAGGAGTCCAGAATCAGACCGAGATACTTCAGACGTTGAGTCGGGACCAGGACTGACTCTTGAATGTTTAGGAGCCACCCGAAGTCCCTGAGGGTCTGACTGACGATAGTCACACTGTCTTCTAATTCTGAGCCATTTCCTGCTCTGAGAAGAAGATCGTCCAGATAGCCCACGACAGCGATGCCTCGCCGTCTCAGCAAAACTAGAACCGGCGCAAGCACCTTGGAGAACACCCTCGGTGCCAAGGCTAGGCCGAAGGAAGAGCCACAAATTGATAGTGGACTTCACCGATCTCAAGCGTAGAAACTTCTGGTGACTTGCGCAGATCGGAACATGTAAGTAGGCGTCCTTGATGTCCAAGGTCGCCAGAAAATCCCCTTGACGGAGTGTATTGATAACCGTGCAAATGGATTCCATGCGGAACTTTTGCACCTTCACGAAGGCATTCAGGACCTTGAGGTCCAAGATAGGCCGAACCCCGTCCCTTTTTTGGGATGACAAACGAATTCGAGTAGAATCCCTGAAACCACTCCTGTGACGGAACCGGCACAATCATTTCGGACCTGAGCAATCCTGAATAGGCCCCATAGGGCTGCCCGACGGGCAGGAAGGAGAGGAAGATTCGAGGGAACGGAAACCTATCCTGTAACCTGAGGTGATCACCTCGCCCACCCACCGGTAGGAGATCCGGGAGGTCCACCGATCCGTGAACCTGCAAAGACGTCCCCCCTACCCCAGAGTCGGGTGGGGGCAAGACATCACGCGGAGGCGGGCTTGGGGAGTCGGCTTGTTTGGCTTACGCACCCCAAGGGCGCTTGTGTCCACCAGCCGCACCGCTGTCAGTCTGGGAGGGCCTCCTCGTTGACTGACGAAAAAAAAACCTTTTTTGCTGGAAAGGAAGGACCCTGCTTACGGCGGCCTCCTTACCCTTGCTAGCCTGAGGAAGAAGAGTGCTTTTACCTCCCGTGACATCCTTGATGATGTCATCCAGCGCAGCACCGAAAATCCTACCACCTTTAAATGGTAGATCCGTCAGAGGCTTTTTAGAAGCTAGGTCAGCAGACCAGCATTTCAACCAGATCAGACAACCCAATACCACCGCCAAGACAGAGGCCCTGAGATATAAGGGGCCGCGTCTAACTTGGCGTCGCAACATAAACCAGGCCCTGCACATTTGGTGGGCCACGGCAATAGTGTCTGGAGGAAGATTATGCTCCTGTACAGTTTGGTGCAAATTTTTTTGCCCATCCCGTAAGTGACTGAGACACAAGGGTCGCCGCTACCACAGGCCGTAGGGCGACCCCAACAAGGCAAACATGGCTCTGCTCACCACTTCTGACCTCCTGTCAGTGGGGTCCTTAAATGCAGGAGTCCCCTCCATCGGGAGAGTGGTGGCCTTGTTCAACCGGGCGACTGGAGGGTCGACCACTGGGGGAGAAGCCCACGTTTTAAGTAGGGCATCTTCAAAGGGGTATCTGCGGCTTTTTCCCCCTGACCATATCAATGAGCTGGTCAAAGAAAGGTACATATGGAAAAAAACTTTTTAGAAGGCCCAGCCCTAAGGAACCAGAGGAGACTCTCCGCCTGAGGTTCTACGTCCGCAGCATTCAGCTTGCGAGTGTCCCTCACTGCATCAATGAGTTCACTACAAGCGCCCTGTCATTTACTGACACAGAACTGGAGTCTTCCTCGCAAGGAATGTCCTGTTCAAAACCATCAAATATATTCAGAGCTAGGGTCCTGAGCGGTAGTGGCTAGGCCCATATCTGAATCGGCGCACACCCCCTTTTTTTTCCCCTTTTCTTTTGTGGAAATTAAGTGGGGAGAGGGGCTTTTTTGTCGCTTGCGCTCACACACTGCTTCCCTCCTGGTCAGAATGATTCCAGGACTGCCGACAACTGGTCCATAAGGACCGCAGGTGCAGGAGCACTGCCAGTTGTCTCTAACAAGTGTGGAGAAACAGGTGAACCAGACTCCATGTTGCCACCCTCTGAGACCTTATTCACAATTACAGTGAATAATACAGTCCACCTACTGGCTGTGCTGGGGCTGAGGAGGGGATACCCGAAGTACTCACCACCCCTTAGGGACCGCTCGGTACCGCTGTATGAGCCGCGCTGTAGCGCGAGCCTGAGGAGAGTGAAGAATCTGTGAGATGAGGTATTTCGCGCCGTTCAGCAGCGCCGCTAGAGGGCGAAAACTAAACTAAAAGCGCTGCGGCTACAAGAAAATGGCCGCCGGGCGTCTGTATAACTGCTTTAAGCCGCGGCTAAATGGCCGCCGATGGCGCACTTTTTAAATTTAAAATTTAAATGGCGCATGCAAAAAAACACACACATTCCCCCAGAACACTTCTCAAGTGACTAACAGCCATGGAGCGGCCCCCCAAGCATCCCCACATAGCACAGCAGCAGAACAGGGTGCAGAGAGCAGCATAACAGGGGGGAGACAGGGAGAACCCCCCACACACAGAAACACAGCCAGCATGTACTCACCTTGCAGCAGGAGAGAGACTACTTACCCGTCCCGCAAGCACCTTGGAGAACACCCTCGGTGCCAATAGAGGGACTCACTGGCTTGTCTCAGACAGACCTATCACAGAGTCGTACTGCGTAGCTGTCGGCCCGGTCAACCACGAAAGATACAGTAGGTACTGTTCAATCTTGAGAGGACCGCGGGAGCATGAAAGCCACCCGGCCACCCCTGGAGCCATGGGGTATGTCGTGAACTGAGTCTCACGCACACAAGGCGAGGATCAGCACGCTCGATGGTCGGACAGGGAAGACTACGAGAAAATTTAGAACATGCTCTAATTTTTCTCGTCGTGATTCACAGCATTTTTTTCCGCAGCAGTTTTCCCATAGGGAAAACACTGCCAGGGAGCCTACACACGTTCGTTTTTCTCGACCAAGAGAAAAAATGTCAGGAAAACCGGCCGTGTGTAGGGGAACAAGCCGTTCCTCGTTTTTCCCGTCGATTTTCTCGACGGTGTTTTCACCGGCGAGAAAATCGATCATGTGTACACGGCATAAGAATATGCAGACTTTTGAACAGGGGTCATTTCACTTGTTTAGTTGTTACCACGTTTGGTTTTATGATTTTGCAATTCTGTTATCACCTACAGAATATGAAACCTATAAGAAATAAAAGAAATGTGTTTTGCCTGCTCACTCAAGTTTTCTTTAAAATTATTAACAATTCTCCAAGGGTATGCAAACTTTTGAGCACAAGTGTAAAAAGGATTACAGAAGAAGAGGAAATCAAGGAACGCTGGTATTTTACAATTAATGACTCTATAGCTATATGCCAAGTGCTGCCACAGGAACTAGGGGGAAATTTTGTTATACACTTACTGTAGATTATAGAAAACGCACAAGAGAACAAGTCCAAATTGCCCAACGCTCTTTATTAAGCCAAGCAAGGTCTCTATGGAGCCAGTTCACATATCTCTATTGTGGCTGTGGAGCGGCTTGCACAGAAATGCTGTGCGTCTTTGGCTCTGTTTCAGGGCCGAATTCAGGCAAATATTTGGCCCAGATTCGTCTCTGAAAAGGAGAACAGGGACTCACCGGATCCCTGCTGCGAGCCGCATCCGCCAGAGGTGTGAACCCAGCCTAAAACTGAACCCCAGAGATAGATATATATATATATATATATATATATATATATATATATATATATATATATATATATATATATGATAGATAGATAGATAGAGAGAGATAATAAATATATTAAAAAAAAGGGGGGGGGGGTTGGGTCCTTACTTGTATTTTCAAATTCAGCCAAAATGTGAGCACCTCGGTTTGACTTGGTATTAACTACTTGTAATCCCCTGTACACTAGATTGGCTCCTGGTGCAGCTCTTTCAATCAAGTGTACTGTAGAAAAAAAAGATAAATAAATTCTGGCAAGGAGAGCGAGCAGAGTGGGCAGTAGGCAGACCCCATCAGTGTGCTGCTGCTCCATTTCTGCCCAATTACAAGCCATTCAGCCTTACATACTACAAATGGTATGCTATGATTAGTAATGACTAAACTGAGCCTGACAATTTTTTTAATAGTATGTATGTATGTATGTATGTATGTATGTATGTATGTATGTATGTATGTATGTTGCATGATTAATCGTGAAGAATCGAAATCGCAATCTTTTTCCCTTCCCTATCTTCAAAACAGCACGTCACGGTACTCTCTAGGGGCCCTTTCACACAGGCGGATCCCGTGTGAATCCGTTCCTTAAACATCCGCTTGCTCAGCGGGGATCGCTCCGTTGATCCCCGCTGAGCCGGCAGATGACTAGCCCGTCTCTGCACACTGTGCAGAGATTGACCAGTCAGATCTCCGCTCTCCTCTATGGGGGGAAATCGGATGAACACTGAACGTGTTCATCCGATGACGGATGGAAAAATAGGATTTTTCTCCGTCTGCATAAACGGAGCATAGCGGAGACTGATGAGATCGGATGTCAGCGGATGTTCATCCGCTATCCCATAGGGATACATGTATGTCCGTATTTCATGCGAAAATGGATGGATGAAAAAAACAGACATACGGACGTGTGAAAGGGCCCTAACAAGTGCAGAGCGTTCTCACAGCTGGATAAACAAAATCCGGGCGGCTTGCCAAGTTTTAATACAACACGCAAATACGTGGAAACATAGTATCTCTTCCTTCTTTTATCAAAAGAAAGAATTTCGGTTGTAAATGAAGGAAGTTTAACCATTTAAAGACCAAACCTTTTCTGACATTTGTTGCTTACAAGTAAAAAAATCATTATTTTCTGCTAGAAAATTAATTGGAACACCCAAACAGGATATATATTTTTTTTAGCAGAGACCCTAGAGAATAAAATGGTGGTTGTTGCAAAATTTTATGTCACACCGTATTTGTGCTTCGGTTTTTCAAACGCATTTTATATTTTAAAAAAAATACACTTTAATGAATAAAAAAATAAAAATAATAAACAGCAAAGTTAGCCCAATTTGGGTTAAGGCAATGCACACAAGCACTGCTAGTATAACCTGTAGTATACAGAGTATGCCTTTTTGTAAAATTCTTCTTCTAAATACCTTATCCCTTCTCCCCGATCAGTGGTCACACATGACTGCCCGTCGCTCTCTCTGTCCAATGCACGTACAAGCTCTACTTCTGACCGGTGGTCACGTGACCTCACTTTGTAGTGTATACATCGAAGGAAGAGAGCGACGGGCGGTCATGTGACCGCTGATTGGGGAGAGGGGATAAGGTATTTAGAAGAAGAATTTTACAAAAAGGCATACAGTATACACTACAGGTTAAACTAGCTGTGGGGCTGCTGTGCTTGTGTGCAGTAATATGCGCACTGCTTGGAGCGGTGCTACAAGGGGAGGGGAGGAGCAGCTCACACAGACTAGCTGACAGGCAGGGAGGGGGGGGAGACACAGGAGAGCTGAGAGCAGGGCTGCGGATGACGGAGGCATGTAAACTGACCAAGGCGTCAGAGCTCAGCAGCCATGATATACCATGGTCAGTTTACAGGGGGAGGGCAGAAACTGGCAGGATCAACCAGGTATTTCAGGTGGCCAAATTACAAACTATGCCGTTATTCATGCTTTAAAAAGAAACAGGATTCTTTTTTTTTTTAGGTTAACTAATGCTTTAACATACTGCAATGGACCCTGTATATTTCTAAACATGAACCAAATAAATAACATACAGTATATAAAATGTGTGCAAAGCTGTATCTTTAATTGTTTTTACTGCGATCCATAAAGGGGAAGATTTTGTATGCAAGAAGTGAGATCTCAGTTATGAAGCAATAAGACTATGCCAATATCATTCAGCAGCGGTTTTATGGCACTGATAAGATGCTGATATTGTCCATGTGATACAACAAGCACACCAGAATTATACAGTTTTAAGGTCATCAGTGAACAACAGAACATCAGTCATCCCACACAGGAGAAGATAATCATCACGTTGCACAATATGAAGATAGACCGTGACCCAAGACATCGGTTCTAGTCATGTCTGTGCATCTACCTAGGACTATGGGGGAGGATACATTGTGGCTTATATGAAGTTAAAATAATATGGATCTGTGAAATGTATTCAAAGTCCCTACTGGGAGTACCGAGTATTCTGATATCATAGAAAATTATATTGGGTGGATGCCACTGTCAATCTTTGTGGAGTTGTATGTAATGTACTTATACAAAGTCAATTAGGTTCATCCCATGGGCATTTATTGTACTGTTCAGATATCAGTGTCCAGTCACTGTGTGGTTACAGTGTGTGTGTACTGATCTTTGAAAACATCAAATACTCTGGTCACTTTTAGACAACTTGTCTGCTTTTATTGCTAGTAAGCAGCGGAGTAAGCCTAGGTTCACAGTGTGAACCGCACAAGAGTCGCAGCCCATTCCTGTGTAAATCACATTCAAATCTGTGCAGTGCAATTTGAGCTCATTTAGGATGGCTGAAATCGCACTGTATTAACCTCTTAAGGACCCGCTCATGTACATATACGTCGGCACTTTAAAGATGGATATCTAGGTAACGGCAGCACCTGCTGCCACAACCGAGATATCCATCTTTTCAGTTAGCGGTCCTGTAAACGATAACGGTGATCTTGTGGCGAATCTCCCGCAGAGACCACCATTATCGGCAGCGGGAGAGGGCCCCCCGCCCTATACCGGAGCCGTCGGTAGCGGCGGAGGCGATCGGGTCCTTGTCCCTCTGTGGTATGGATATGAGTGAGGGGAAGATGGCCCCCACCGGTCTCCATACCATAGCAAGGCGGAAGCGACGTCAAAACGTCAGCTCCGCCCATACGTCTTAGGCCCCTTTCACACGGGACGGATCAGTAATGATCCGCCCCGTGAACCTCTGCTTGCTCAGCGGGGATCGCTCAGTTGATCCCCGCTGAGCCGGCGGATGACTAAGCGATCCCCGCACACTGTGCAGGGACCGCCCTGTCAGATCTCCGCTCTCCCCTATGGGGGATCTGATGAACACGGACCGTCTGTCCGTGTTCATCCGATCCGCTCCGCAGACTGATAGAAAAATAGAAATTTTTCTATTCTGAAAAACGGAGCATAGCGGACACGGGTGAGATCGGGTGTCAGCGGATGTTCATCCGCTGACATCCGCTATCCCATAGGGATACATGTATGTCCGTTTTTCATCCGAAAACGGATGGGTGAAAAAAACGGACATACGGTCAGCCCGTGTGAAAGGGGCCCTAAAAAGGGAAATTTTTTTTGTTGTCATTTTTTATTTAATTTTTTTATTGCATTTTAGTCTAAATATGAGATCTGAGGTCTTTTTGACCCCAGATTTCATATTTAAGAGGACCCGCCATGCTTTTTTCTATTGCAAGGGATGTTTACATTCCTTGTAATAGGAATAAAAATGACCCATTTTTTTAATTTTATTTTTAAAAACAGTGTAAAAATAAATAAAATCAAGTAAAATAAATAAGAAAACAAAAAAAAGGGATTTTTATAACAGCTTACCTGTAAAATCCTTTTCTTGGAGTACATCACGGGACACAGAGCGACTTAGTCATTACTAATGGGTTATATAGATTACCTTCAGGTGTTGGCACTGGCCAATTCCAAACCGGAAGTACCCTCCCCTATATAAGCCCCTCCCACCCGGGAGCACCTCAGTTTTGTAGCCAAGCAATAAGTGTCCCAAAAAGAGGGGTGGGAGCTCTGTGTCCCGTGATGTACTCCAAGAAAAGGATTTTACAGGTAAGCTGTTATAAAAATCCCTTTTTCTTTTTCGTACATCACGGGACACAGAGCGACTTAGTCATTACTAATGGGACGTCCCAAAGCAATGCCAAATGAGGGGAGGGATACATAAGCTGGACGCCATCAGGCATGAGGATCTTTTGCGGCCTGCAACACACTGCGCCCAAAGGCGACATCCTCCTGACTTCTAACGTCTACCTGGTAGAATCTAGTAAACGTGTGTACCGAAGACCATGTTGCGGCCTTACATACTTGAGCCAGGGAGGCCTGGTGATGCACTGCCCATGAAGTTCCAACTGCTCTTGTGGAGTGCGCCCTAACTTTGAACGGAGGCGGTCTCTTTCTCAAGCCATAGGCTTGTATTATGACCTGTCGAATCCACTTGGCTAAAGTGGATTTTGATGCTGCCTGACCCTTTTTAGGGCCTTCCGGCAGAATAAACAAAGTATCCGTTCTGCGAATCTGAGCAGTGGCTTTTAGATAAGCTTTAACTGCTCTTACTACATCCAAGGAATGTAATAACTTTTCCTCTACCGAGCTAGGTTTGGGGAAAAAAGAAGGAAGAACCACATCTTGGTTCAAATGAAACCTCGATACCACCTTAGGAAGAAAGGCTGGATGAGGACGTAACACTACTCTGTCCTTATGGATAACCAGATATGGCTCCTTACAGGACAAGCGGCTAATTCCGATACTCTTTTAGCCGAACAAACGGCTACTAAGAAAATCAATTTCCTGGTGAGAAGAACCAAGGAAATGTGTTGCAATGGTTCAAACGGTTGTTTCTGTAGAACTGACAGAACCAGGTTTAAGTCCCAAGGACATATGGGAATACTAACCGGAGGGCTAATACGCATCACTCCTTGTATGAAAGCTTTGACTAGTGAATGCGAAGCCAAGGGCCTTTGAAAAAATATTGACAAGGCCGAAATCTGACCCTTGATAGTACTCAAGGCCAGCTTCCTATCTATAGCCCACTGTAGGAAGTCCAAAATCCTCCCTATCACGTACTTACGTGGATGCCATTTCTTGGCCTCACACCACTTAATGTACGCTTTCCAGATCCTATAATAGATCTGCCTGGATACCGGCTTCCTGGCATTGATCATGGTAGATACCACAGAATTAGAGAGCCCTCTCTTTTTCAGAATGTGGGCTTCAATAGCCAGGCCGTCAAACCTAGGGCTGGTAAGGAAGGGTGGTATATCGGTCCCTGCGACAGCAGGTCCGGACGATGTGGGAGGGTCCAAGGACTCCTCACTGACATTTTTACAATCTCCGCGTACCATGCCCTTCGGGGCCACGCTGGAGCCACCAGAATCACTGGTTTCTTTTCTACCCTGATTCTGCGGAGTAATCGCGGTAACAATTGTGGCGGTGGGAATGCATATATCAGCTTGAACTGATTCCAAGGGAACACTAGGGCATCCGAGCCGCAAGCTAGAGGATCCCTTGTGCGAGACACAAATCTGTCCACCTTTGCGTTGAATCTGGATGCTAGCAGATCTACATCCGGTGTTCCCCACCGCTGGCATATTGCCTGGAAAACCTCGGGGTGAAGAGACCATTCCCCCGGGCATAATTGTTGGCGACTTAAAAAGTCCGCTCTCCAATTTTCCACTCCTGGGATAAAAACCGCGGATATGGCTGGGACATATTTTTCTGCCCACTCCAGGATGCAATTTGCTTCCCTCTGGGCTGCACGACTCCTGGTGCCACCCTGGTGATTGATATATGCCACTGCTGTGGCATTGTCTGATTGAATTCTGACAGGGGACCCTTGGAGTTTGGATGTCCATGCTACTAGGGCATACCGGGCTGCTCGTATCTCTAAGAGATTGATGGGCAGGGCCTTTTCTGCTTCTGACCACTTGCCCTGGAGAGACCATTGCTCCAGTACTGCCCCCCAGCCTATGAGGCTGGCATCTGTAGTGACTACCTTCCAAGAAACCGGACTGAAGGGTTTCCCTTTTTCCAGATTCTGGGGCACCAACCACCAATGGAGGCTCTTGCGAACGGAAGGGGACAGGGACATTGGTAAGTCTAAAGCCTGAACTTTTTTGTTCCAGGCTGACAGTATGGCCCTTTGCAAATTCCTTGAATGGAATTGACCGTAGGGTACCGCTTCGAATGAAGCCACCATTTTTCCCAGCAGCCTCATGCAGAGGCGTATGGATGGTTTTCTTTTTGTACCCACTAAGTGGGTCAAATCTTTTAAAGACGACACCTTCTCTGGAGGTAAGAAAATCTTTCTCTGATTTGAATCCAGCCTTAGCCCTAAGTATTCCAGACTTTTGACTGGTCTTAGAGCTGACTTGTCCCGGTTGATAATCCAACCGTGATATTCCAGATACTTGATTGTCTTGTGAATAGCTACTTCCAGCTTTTCCACTGAGTGGTCTATTAGTAGCAGGTCGTCTAGATATGCCATTATCGTTACACCCTGTGTTCTTAGATTGGCCAATAATGGGGCCAGAATTTTTGTGAACACTCGTGGTGCTGTGGCCAGACCGAAAAGGTAAGGCTCTGAACTGAAAATGGCGCCCTTCTACTGCAAAGCGTAGAAATTTCTGGTGGGCCGGAAAGATGGAAATATGCAGATAAGCATCCTTTATGTCGATCGAGGCTAACCATTCCTGCCCTTGTAGGGCGGTGGCCACCGATCGGATCGACTCCATCCGAAAAGTCCTGATATTTAGGAACTTGTTTAGCCCTTTTAGATTTAATATGGGCCTCACGTCCCCATTTGGTTTGGGGACCGTGAAAAGGTTCGAGTAAAACCCGAATCCGCTTTCTTCCAGGGGAACCTTCATGATTACACCTTGGAGCAATAGTTGTTCTAGTGCCAGAAGGAGGGATCCTCTCTTTTGGGGATCTCTTGGCACGTTTGACCTCATAAATTGGGCAGGAGGAGTGCCTTTTAACTCCAGCTTGTATCCCAGACTTACTGCGGAGAGCACCCATCTGTCTCTGATGGTGTCCCGCCAGGTCTCTGTGAACAACTGAAGTCTTCCCCCCACCCGATTGAGTGGGGGCAACGCTTCATGCCTTGGGGGGAGGTTTTGTACCTCTCTTGATCCAGGGCTTCTTGTTACCCTGTGATTGTCCCTGATTTCTGCCCCCTGAATTTGACCGCGGAGGCCGTCGGAACTGCTTCACAGCCGATGTGCCCGGGACTGGAGAAGTAGGCCTCTTAAAAGAAGGACTTCTACCCTTGTTCTTAACCGGTAAGAGTGAACTTTTACCGGCAGAAATTTTCTGGATATATTTGTCCAGATCTTCTCCAAATAAGCGTTCTCCATGAAATGGGAAGCTAACCAGCAGTTTTTTACAGGGAGCTTCAGCAGACCAGTTTTTGAGCCACAGAAGCCTACGCATATGTACTATAGACAGCGTAAAGCGGGAGGCCTGTTGGATTGTATCCTTTATGGCGTCCACCGCAAAACACAAGGCTCTAGGCAGGTCAGCTAGGGCAAGAGCCTGCTGATCTGGTAAGTCCCTTAAGACTTGTTTCAACTGATCTTTCACTGCTTGGCAGACTCCAATCGCTGCTACCGCAGGTTGTGTCACCATGCTTGCTGTAGAGAAAGCAGATTTTAGTAAAGACTCCAATTTTTTATCTATTGGGTCTTTGAACATTGGAACATTATCTACTGGACATGTCAGTGATTTGTTAACAGAAGAGATAGCTGCGTCCACTGTAGGGACCCTCCATTTTTTTATGAACTTATCCTCCATGGGATAGATCACCGGAAATCTCTTGGGGGGAGCAAATATTTTATCAGGATGCTCCCAATCCTGGTAAATAAGCCCTTCTAATAAAGGGTGGATTGGGAAGGAACAGACAGCCTGGGGAGCTTTTAGCGACCCCAGCGAGGAAACCGTAGTGGATGGTGGTTCCGCCAGAGGCATTTTAAATGCTGATCGGACCATATTAGTCAGAGACTGAACCCATAATCTTTCAGCCTGAGATGCTGAGAAAGGAATCAACAGTGGAAGAACCTCCATAACTGAATCAACCTCATCCTGATCCCCTTCAGGTAGGTTGATCTCTGTGTGGGGCTGTTCCTCCCCTAACAGGCACTCTGAAGGAGGAGACAGAGATCGGACGCGCTTTTCCTGTGACAGGGAAGCAGCGATCAATGCTGTTAATCTCTCTTCCAATCCTCCCAGAGTTGAGGATAAAACCTCCTCTGTTATATATACAGGAGCAGGTGGACTGGGGACAGCCGCAGCACCAGGCATTCCTGCGGGGTTTCTACGGCTACTGACCTCTGAATTCTCAGGGGAGATTGGTGCAGTACAAGCATGCCCAATATCCTCAGAGCCCGATGGAGACCCCTTTGGCTTCCTGGAAGACCTATTTCCGGAGCGTCTGGACGACATATCCTTTAAGCACAAAGCTGAGGTATTCCCGTCGTCATACACCAATTTTTGCTGGTAATAGTCTAACACAGTTGCTGCTATATACCAGCTGGTGTCCACTAAAGTGCCTTTCTATGGGGATGCCTGCATCAACCGCCTCTGTGTGCCACTGTTTGTTGCTAGCTCTGTTTGCATCCAGCTGACACTTGTACTGTGTCTTTTAACCATGCTGGGACGCCCGCACATGCGCATAAGCGCCGCGGCGCGCATCGAGCGTCATCCACCCGCCCCGCCCTTTTTTTTCATAGGAGGCGCGTGCACGCGCCCGCGCCCGTGCGCCATTGGCGCCCTTTTCGAAATCAAACAGGGGACTAGGAGCCAGGGCCCTTTTTGCCGGAGGGCCTGTGCGGTGGATGAGCGCAGCAACAGGGCAGAGGAAGTGGATTCCCACAGAGAAACTTACCAGCTGCCTGGATCTTTTGACTTGAGAAAACCAAAGATCCACATGACAAGAAAAATGGACTACAGCGGCCTCTAGTGGTTTAACACAGGTACCGCGGTCCCTTTTTTTTTTTTTTTTTTTTTTCTTGACTACTATTAAAATTTTACATTTTCAGTAGTTACAGGCAAACAGATATTTAGCGGGAATACCGTTAGGTAACAGACAGAAAGACAAATTAGGCTTGGGGGTCCCCCAATAGAACCAAGTTCCTGGGGGCCCCCACTTACCTGATCCCCGCCGCAGGACTTTGTTTGGTCCACAGAAGTCCAAACTTCACCTATCACGGCAGGCATTGTAATTAAACCTTCAGGGACCGGGTTCCCAAGGATTCCACTCCCCTGGACCTGTATAGCACCCTGCACAGACAACATCTTGGTCGTGGGTATGACCAGAGCTCTGGATCCCAGGGTCCAGCCCTCCTAAGAGAAGCATTACAGGCAAAACCTTGCTCTTCTGCTGCAAGGCCCGGGTACCGACCGTTTAGCTATGAAGCTTTTTTGGTGGGATCCGGAACAGCTTACTAAGGCCCAAAAGAACCTGTACGCAAGCCCAGTGAAACGCATGTTACTCTTTGGCCAACACCTTAGACACTGGCAAAAAACTGAGGTGCTCCCGGGTGGGAGGGGCTTATATAGGGGAGGGTACTTCCGGTTTGGAATTGGCCAGTGCCAACACCTGAAGGTAATCTATATAACCCATTAGTAATGACTAAGTCGCTCTGTGTCCCGTGATGTACGAAAAAGAAAAAATGTTTTAAAGCTCCCCGTCCCGACGAGCTCACGCGCAGAAGCGAACGCACACGTGAGTGGCGCCCGCATATGAAAACGGTGTTCAAACCACACAAAAGAGGTATCGCAGCAATCGTTAGGGCGAGAGCAATAATTCTAGCCCTAGACCTCCTCTAACTCAAAAGATGCAACCCACAGAATTTTTTAAACGTCGCCTATAGGGATTTTTAAGGGTAAAAGTTTGGACGCCAATCCACGAGCGGGCGCAATTTTGAAGCGTAACATTATCTTTCACAATATGAAAAAAAAATTGGGCTAACTTTACTGTTGTCTTATTTTTTAATTCAAAAAAGTGATTTTTTTTTCGAAAAAAGTGCGCTTGCAAGACCGCTGCGCAAATATGGTGTGACAAAAAGTATTGCAATGACCGCCATTTTATTCTCTAGGGGGTGTGTATATATATATATATATATATATATATATATATATATATATATATATACACAGTGCCTTGCGAAAGTATTCGGCCCCCTTGAACTTTTCATCCTTTTGCCACATTTCAGGCTTCAAACATAAAGATATAAAATTTTAATTTTTTGAGAAGAATCACCAACAAGTGGGACACAATTGTGAAGTGGAACGAAATCTATTGGATTTTTGAAACTTTTTTAACTAAGAAAAAAATGAAAAGTGGGGCGTGCAAAATTATTCGGCCCCCTTGCGTTAATACTTTGTAGAGCCACCTTTTGCTGCAATTACAGCTGCAAGTCGCTTGGGGTATGTCTCTATCAGTTTTGCACATCGAGAGACTGAAATTCTTGCCGATTCTTCCTTGCAAAACAGCTCAAGCTCAGTGAGGTTGGATGGAGAGCGTTTGTGAACAGCAGTTTTCAGCTCTTTCCACAGATTCTCGATTGGATTCAGGTCTGGACTTTGACTTGGCCATTCTAACACCTGGATACGTTTATTTGTGAACCATTCCTTTGCAGATTTTGCTGTATGTTTGGGATCATTGTCTTGTTGGAAGATAAATCTCCGTCCCAGTCTCAGGTCTTTTGCAGACTCCAAAAGGTTTTCATCCAGAATGGTCCTGTATTTGGCTGCATCCATCTTCCCCTCAATTTTAACCATCTTCCCTGTCCCTACTGAAGAAAAGCAGGCCCAAACCATGATGCTGCCACCACCATGTTTGACAGTGGGGATGGTGTGTTGAGGGTGATGAGCTGTGTTGCTTTTACGCCAAACATATCGTTTTGCATTGTGGCCAAAAAGTTCGATTTTGGTTTCATCGGACCAGAGCACCTTCTTCCACATGTTTGGTGTGTCTCCCAGGTGGCTTGTGGCAAACTTTAGACGAGACTTTTTATGGATATCTTTGAGAAATGGCTTTCTTCTTGCCACTCTTCCATAAAGGCCAGATTTGTGCAGTGTACGACTGATTGTTGTCCTGTGGACAGACTCTCCCACCTCAGCTGTAGTTCTCTGCAGTTCATCCAGAGTGATCATGGGCCTCTTGGCTGCATCTCTGATCAGTCTTCTCCTTGTCTGAGCTGAAAGTTTAGAGGGACAGCCAGGTCTTGGTAGATTTGCAGTGGTCTGATACTCCTTCCATTTCAAAATAATCGCTTGCACAGTGCTCCTTGGGATGTTTAAAGCTTGGGAAATCTTTTTGTATCCAAATCCGGCTTTAAACTTCTCCACAACAGTATTACGGACCTGCCTGGTGTGTTCCTTGGTCTTCATGATGCTCTCTGCGCTTTCAACAGAACCCTGAGACTATCACAGAGCAGGTGCATTTATACAGAGACTTGATTACACACAGGTGGATTCTATTTATCACCATCAGTCATTTAGGACAACATTGGATCATTAAGAGATCCTCGCTGAACTTCTGGAGTGAGTTTGCTGCGCTGAAAGTAAAGGGGCCGAATAATTTTGCACGCACCACTTTTCAGTTTTTTATTTGCTAAAAAAGTTTAAAATATCCAATAGATTTTGTTCCACTTCACAATCGTGTCCCACTTGTTGGTGATTCTTCACAAAAAATTAAAATTTTATATCTTTATGTTTGAACCCTGAAATGTGGCAAAATGATGAAAAGTTCAAGGGGGCCGAATACTTTCGCAAGGCACTGTATATATATAAAATATGTTTGGGGGTTCCAAGTAATTTTCTAGCAAAAAAACACTGTTTTAAACTTGTAAACACCGAGTCTGAAAATCAGTTAAAAAGGTGCAAGCAGCTTTTATTATTTGTACTGGAACCAGATCGCTTTGGAGTTTATAGCCATGCGATCCAGTTCAGGCAAACGCACTGCATTTGTGACCTGCTTTTGGGGTGTTGTTAACCTTCCATTTACACCCGCAGTAGATTGCAGAACTCAGTGCGGAATCGTTGCGTTTTTGCACAGCATCGGTGTGAACTGGGGCTAAGCTACCCGTAGATTGATCTAAATCTGGCCAATTCAGCAGGGACCTGCCAAAGTTTGATCCATCTATGTTCATTCTCGGCCGACAGAAGTCTATCTAATGAGAATAAAGATACTGTTTAGGACAGATTTTTACTGGTTTCCTTCAAAAAATGTATACCCGTCTGTCTACACATACTGTAGCTGCTGGCCTTTAATAAACAGGTACTCAGCAGTCCAGGAGCCCAGCACTGTCGTCACCCAGATCAGTTGTTCGCCGGTCTTTGGGTTCCCAGCGCCGCCATCTTGGCTGTGAGAACCTGACTGCAACTTCCTGCTGTTTCACTGCCGGTGACTTGTCGACCTAGTTCCCCTATCGATATGGTTCCGAGCGCGTCTGCGCATGCGCTCTCGGAACACACGGAAATCAACGAACATCTACAGCTGTTCGTCAGCTGAAGATGCGCTCGTTCCCGAGCATACACGCCGCACAGCAAGGGGCGGAGACTGGGACACACGTCGCTCCATAGGGCGCCATTAAACAAGTTGATGGCCGGGTGACACGCCACTCTGTATTCTTTTAAAATGTGTACAGAGTGGCGTGTCACCCGGCCATCAACTTGTTTAATGCGGCCCTATAGAGCGGCCTGTCCCAGTCTCCGCCCCCGCCGCTTTCTTGTCGAGCTGGTTCCCCTAGCACCGGGAGCGAGTGCGTCTACAGCTGCCAAACAGCTGTTCACGCTCTGAGAATTCCGTTGCCTTGGATTGCGCCTGCGCAGTCGAGCTCGGAACCATACCGATAGGCGGAATCAGCTAGGCAGATCACCGGCACCCCACTGTGCATGCGTGAGAATCGCTGCGCTTGCAGACTGTCAAATTGGTACCCACTCCCAGAAAAAAAAAAAAAAGAAGAGGGGGGGGTGGGGGGGCGGAGGACAAGTACTAAATTTATAGCATATGCATGCACATACAGATTCGTCCAGACTGCACAGAAGCATACAATTCAGAAATAATAATTGCCTGGGTTCCCAAACTACGATTCGCTACAGATCAAACAGATCTACCTGCAGATCTTCAGACAAGCAGCGGATTTTCTCGACTTCACCATCTATGGATATTTTAGCTCAGAAAACGATATTATTTCTATGTGTAATAAAGCAAAGCACAGCACTCCAAGCACATACAGATCAGTCTATTTTTCAAGCAAATGTAAATCAGTGAGTAGAGTTTGTTACACAGAAATTGTAACAATACCACACATCAAACAGACTTGTTTGTCCTACAGCGATTGCAGATAACCGTTTCAATTACACCATGGTGCCTGGCAGTACTAGAGTTATCCTGACAGCATAAATAAGTCATTCTGGGCACACAGTGTGGTAAAGAACAGGTTCCGATAAGTGGACAATGTACAAAATATATGATCTTTATGGAATATATGTACTACAGGAATCCTTGAGTAATCTCGTGTAAAGGTTTTGTCAACCGGTGTGCTCTATAAAAATATCAAATACACCAATCGTAATCCATATTTATTGGTGTCATTTGCTCATCAAATCAATAACATCCAGAAAAATGTTCCGATTATGGCTCAAGAGCCTCAGTTTTTCTGTCTGTAAGTTCCACCATACTGGACTTAATGTCAGGGCTGTACAAGTTTGTACTTAAAGTGGAGTTCCACCCAAAAGTGGAAGCTCCAAATATCTGCCTCCTCCCCCCTTCCGATGTCACATTTGGCACCTTTCGGTGGTGGGGAGCTGGTACCTGTTGGAAAGCGCACATGCACAGTAGGGAATCTTACCACGAATGGCGGCGGCACCTGAGAGCCGATCGGAAAAATCGGCTGGGGTGCTGACATTGCAGGATCGATGGACAGGCAAGTGTCCTAATATTAAAAGGTCAGCATCTATAGTATTTGTAGCTGCCGACTCCTCTTTAAAGCTGTAATAAACCACACTTTATTTTAATCCCTGCCAGACAATGGCATAATGTAGGGCTGTGGAAATTAACCATTAATTCCTCGATTAATGTTTTTGATCGGTACTCAACTCTCCGCCGGCTTCCGGGTCTTCAGGGAGTTCCGTCGGAGATCCGGTGACGTCACGGACACCGGCGGGGCTTGCCGTGTCCATCAGAAGGGCTCCTTTGCTGTGTCTTCATATCTGCATGCCGGCGGGACCTTACTATCTGTCACACGCAAGGGCTGTTGCACTTCCCTCTATCAACCTGGGATTCTACAGCCATCCACTGGGAGTTGTGATAGTTCCCTTCACGGGACATCTACATGCCAACGGACTGATGTTAACCCCTCCTCATCTGGATTCAGCAGTGGTATCGTTGTACACATTTTTATACCAGTATCATACTTAGCTACATGTTTTTATGACCGCTTTTGCCACCGTTTGGTATTACTCGCACCATTTTTACAGTTTATGTAGCTACATCGATTTTATCTCCAGTGCAATATTTATTTTGTTACCTACTTGAAGACTATAAAAGTTTTAATGCTATTCCTATCGAGCGCTGCCTTTGTGTGTTTTTTTTTATCCCGCTATCCATTTTTCCAGTGGTTGGTAGCTGCACTGGGAATCGGCCTGCAAGGAGATCAGCTAAAAGTAGTTGGATCTGTATGTGCGTTATAATTAATCGAAATTAGTCGATTAATCGATTTAAAAAAAAAATCAATTAATCGAACACAAAAATTTTAATCAGTAACAGCCCTAGCATAATGTCATAATAGCACATTATGAAATACTTACCGTATATACTCGAGTATAAGCCGAGTTTTTCAGCACTTTTTTTGTGCTGAAAATGCCCCCCTCGGCTTATACACGAGTCACCTTTTTGCGCCTGATCTCCCGGATTTGGGGACCCGGTACTGGCTGGCCGTAGGTCCCCTGGACCCCAAACTTAGCACACATGTAGCCCCACTCTTCCTCTACAAGTGTGCAAAGTTTGTTGTCTGGAGGACCTACGGCCAGGGAGCACCAATTTTTCAAAGCCGGGCACCCCTTCCATAGACTCCCATGTTAAAACGTCAGTCTAGTCATGGACACAGTGAGGCATGGGCACAGTGAGGCATGCAGATGAACACCCTAGGCTTATACTCGAGTCAAAACATTTTCCCAGTTTTTTGTGGTAAAATTAGGTGCCTCGGCTTATATTCGGGTTGGCTTATACTCAAGTATATACGGTAGCTTAGAAGGAAGCCCTCCAGGGGCACGCTTCTATCCGCCATCCCCTATCCCTTCAGAGTGCATGTGCTGGCGACAAGGAAAAAAAATGAATGCGCAAACCACAGGGAAAAGAAACAAAAAAAAAAAAAAAAAAAAAGGAGTGGCAGCCAACACTAAAAATGTGTAAAAAAAAAAAAAAATTGATTATAAAAAATAAAATGCAACGCCAACTCAAAACAATAAATATATGTGCAAATAAGTGTTGGCAAATAAGTGCAAAAATTGAAGATCGCAATAAAAATAAATAATTTCAAGTCCATACAGATAGTCCAATCAATAAAAATATATAATGTGCAAAAAGTGCAAGTGCAGATATCAAATCCAAAATTTGGGCAAACGGCAATAAGTAGAAGTGCGGTAATGAAGTGCAGGAAATGGAGCAAATCCTAACGTGTAGTCACACTTGCTTCCACCATCTGCAATCCACCAAAAGTGGGCCCCAGCCTCTCACCACAAATAAAGACCCCAACGGGTCTAATGATGCTTCTGGCAAGTATAATCCTTGATGGGAATCTCCAATCACTCTTCTTCCTAGAAAACCAGGCAGGGGTGAAACTTCACCAAGCTCCTTTCGATGCGTTACGTCACAGATCACGTGACTGTCATTAGACCCGTTGGGGTCTTTGAGGTGAGAGGCTGGGGCACACTTTTGGTAGATTGCGGATGGTGGAAGCAAGTGTGACTACACGTTAGGATTTACTGCATGTCTACTTTTTGCCGTTTGCACGATTATTGGATTTGATATCTGAACTTGCACTTTTTGCACTTATTTGTCAACACTTATATTTATTGTTTTTTTTCTACAGTCATTAAACTCTCCATGTTATCCTATGTGTCCATGCACACATAGGCTGTTATCAGCAGTTTTGGGCAGTGGCGTTTTTGAGCAGTAAAAAAAAAAAAAAAATGAAAAAAAACTAGTGGGTTCTGAGAGACGTTTTTCAGCTGTAAAAACGCTCTAACACTGACAAATGCTCAAAAACACTGCTCATCAGCGTTTTTTTGGACATTTTTGATCAAAGGTAAAAAAACAAAAAAAAAAACACTATTGCAAAAACATTAAAAAAACTCACTGCAAAGCTGACATTTTTATAACGTTACTTTAACATCCAGTGTGCATGAGGCCTTAGAGATATTCACAATTCCTACAGGTAAGCCTTTTTATAGGCTTACGGCTTACCTGTAGGTACAAGTAAAAAAAAAAAAAAAAAAAAAAGGAAGGTTTACTTCTACTTCAAACCTATCAGTGTTTAGCCGAGAAAACCCCTTCTACTCTCCTGAAGACTCCTGGGATGTATGACATAATGTGCCTAGGCAAGAGACCAGGAAGGAACAAAGGAGAAAAAAAAAAAAAAAAAAAGAAGCATGGTTTAGCCCTGGTTTACATCAGTGTGGCTTTGAAAATCACGGCTTTTGACTTCATTTAACAGAAGTAAAAGTCGCAAAAAAGTAGTCCAGGGACCTTTTTCAAAGTCAATGTGACTTCACTCACAACAATTAGAACGGTTTCAATGCTGGCAATTGAGTCTGACTTGTCATGCGATTTTGAACTGTCAAATCGCATAACATCAAACTGGTGTGAACCAGGGCTTAAAGATACCCATCTGATGTAACAATTTGATACAAGTCCAGATAACACGGGGCTAAAACTCCAACAAAACGTATCATACAACCGATGCAGCAGCCACAACACTATTGGAAGTTAAAGTGTTACTAAACCCACAACAGTAAAATCAGTCTGTATATGAGGTAAAGCCAGGGGCGGGCTGGGCCGGGAGGCAAGGTGGCAATTTCCGCCCAGGCCGTCCCAACTTATATGCAAAACGGCCGGCGATCGACCGCTGCCATTTTTTATTTATTTTTTTCTGTGTTGAGCCAGGGGCATGGCCACGGCATCCGGCCGCATGCTTTGGATTCTGGGAATTGTAGTCTACGCAAGCACCCTGTGATTGGCCGACAAGGTTAAATTTTCGGCCACAAGCTGTGGCATTCTGGGATTTGGAGTTCACACGAGCGGTGCGCCCTGTGATTGGCCAATCGGGTTCAATTTTCGGCCACACGCTGTGGCATTCTGGGATTTGGAGTTTAGGCGAGCGGCACGCCCTGTGATTGGCTCGGCGGAGCTGGTCATGTGTGGATGCGGCCAGACACAGAAGGTAAGGGACAGTCTAAATGGAGAAGAGATAGACAAGAAAATTACATAGGAGGTGATGGGTAATCTGAACAGAGAGAAGATAGATACACGCCTGTCCCTCTGTCCACCCGTCCCTCCTCTGTCTGCCCGTCCCTCCTCTGTCCGCCCGTCAGGGTGTGGGTCCTGCTGGCCACTGACCTGTGGGTCCTGCTGGCCACTAGCCTAAGGTGACCAGACGTCACCGTTTTTTCTGGGGACAGTCCCTAGACCAAGTCTGTCCCTGGTTTTGTCCCTTGCAGGGCCGATCGGGAGCTGGGGCAGTGGAACGGTGCCCAGGGCTGGCCCTACAATGGGTCCCGCTGTGCCCATTGGGCTGCCTCAGAGGAGAAGTGCCGCCACAGAGCGGGGAACTCTCACTTACCTGGCAGCCGCTGTCATATAAAGTCCCGCCACCTGGACTGGCTCCTATGATATACAGCACACTGATGACATCCATCATAGGAGCTGGTCCAGGAGGCGGGACTTCGTATTACATCGGCCACGCTGGGTAATTGGGAGATCTCCGCTCTGTGTAATCCGGCTGCTCTCCTCTCTAATCTCCATGCACTGGTGAGGCTGCACTGATGGGCACTGGTGAGGTTGCGCTTATTCTGTGGTTCAATGGGCCACTTGACTGGACTTGCCCCCCAGGCCTAAGGCTGCCAGCCCTCCCCTGGGTAAAGCATGCTTGTTATGCTCACTGTGGAACCCAAGGGTTTAATCCTCTGCATTGTGTAAAAAGGCTGCTTGATCCTGTATGCACAGATCCTCCCCTCCCTGCACTGTCCCCTGATAATTTCCTGATAACACAGAGCCTATGGAGTCAGGCTGCACATGCTCAGTTTGGTGTGTATTGTTTTCTTTTTTCTTGGGATAGTGCATGTGATCAGCACAGGGCCAATCAGCACTGTATAGACAGAGGGCCAGGGGGGACAGCTCAGTATGATTACTCCTACAAGCTTTAACTAGTGCTTGGCTGGACACTGCTATAAGTCACAAAGACTGCCATATATACTGCTGATGAAAATAGGCATTTAGCAGTTTATATTTGCATGTTCTGTGTACTGTGGGAGACCAGATATTGTGAACGCCGGGTCCTGGAAGATACTAGACATTTAAACAAACTGTCCATTTATTCTGCGTCTCAGGCAAGCTAGTGCTGAGATCTTTGTACTTGAAACCATAATGGAGAATGCCACAGGAGATTCTGGAATATGCAAAACTCCCAGGAGGACAGAAAGAGTCAATTATTAAGTTCTCACCATTTGAATTATCCAAGACATGTAAAACGTCAGAAGATAAAAAAACAAAACTAGGATTTTTGTACTCACCGTAAAATCCTTTTCTCTGAAGTTCATGGACGGACACAGCAGCTCAGTCTTGACATTTGGGTATTAGCCTTCTATCAGGAGGAGAGGACTAGGCAGAAACATGTTAATACAACATCAAAACTGTACAGTACCGCCCAGGGGGTGGTCCCTCTGGGCACAACCCCTCTCCATGCATGCAGCAGCTCAGTTCGTCAAAAAACAACAACAGTACAAACATAAAAAGGAGAGGTGGGTGCTGTGTCCGTCCATGAACTTCAGAGAAAAGAATTTTACAGCGAGTACAAAAATCCTATTTTCTCTTTCTTTCATGGACGGACACAGCAGCTCAGTCTTGACATTTGGGACGTCCCCAAGCAGTGTAAAAAAAAACAAAAAAAACAAAAAAACACGAGGTGTGGGAACAGCAAACAAACTCCACCCAAACAACCAGAGCTCCTCAACGGAGGAGTTGCAACCTTAAACAGCCGCCCGCAAAATCTTGCGGCCGAAGGCAGCATCTTAAGATGCGTTTAGATCAACCTTGTAAAAATTAGTGAAGGTGTGAACGGACGACCAGATGTCGGGAAGCCCAAGGAGGCACCAATTGGCCTGGTTGAATGCGCTGTGACAGGAAAAAGGAGGGGCCGCTCTTTTAGGGCATAAGCCTGAATCACAATCTGTCTGATCCACCTGGAGGATGGTGGCCAACGAGACCGCCAGGCCCTTCTTAGGACCAACCACCGAAACAAACAGTGAGTCCGACCTCCGGAACGGAGCCGTAGCAGACAAAATACACCAGCAGAGCCCGGACCACATCCAGGGAATGCAACGCAACCTCTTTGAGATGGGACGGCAGAGGACACAAGGACGGAAGTACAATGTCCTCATTAATATGAAAAGCCGAAACTACGTTAAAAAGAAATGAAGGCTGCGGACGCAGCACTGCCTTATCATTGTGGAGGATCAGATAGGGAGCCTTGCAAGACAGGGCCGCCAGCTCAGAAAACTTGTCTGACTGACGTAATTGCCACCAAAAAGGCCACCTTGGAGGCAGTGGTGGACGGACCGGAGGGGTCACGTGTCGAACCCCCCTGCACAAACGTACTCACTAATGAGTGAGCCGCCAAGGGTCGTTGGAAAAAAAAAAAAAAAAAAGAAAAAAAAAGGACAGCCAAGGCTGAAATCTGCCCTTTAATAGTACTAAAAGGGCAAGTTTTTTGTCCACTCCACGCTGTAAAACAGCAGGATCCTGGAAACCGAATATGCACGTGGATGCCACCTCATCTCCTCACACAGAGATGTAAGCCTTCCACGTGCGATGATAAATCTTTCGAGAAGATTTCCATGCCCTCAGCATGGTAGAAATTACCGAATCCGACAGGCCTCGGCCCCTTAGCACCTGGCTTTCAATAGCCATGCCGTTAAAGCCAGCGACTGTAAAGCAGGATGAAGTATAGGACCTTGCAACAGAAGGTCCTCTCGCATTAGCAGCCGCCAAGGAACATCCCCCACCAGACGTACCAAGTCGGTGTACCAGGGACGCCAAGGCCAATATGGGGCAATCAGGATCACCGGAATCCCCTCGGTCTCTACTCTGCAAAGTAGATGAGTTAGAAGTTTCAGCGGGGGGAGATGCATAAATCAACCGATACTGCCCCCACGGAGCCACCAACGCGTCTGTCACGTCCACCCAGGGATCTTTTGACCTGGCCACAAACCTCAATACCTTGCGATTGAGTCTAAAAGCCAGGAGATCCACATCTGGCGTGCCCCATTTTAGGCATAAGAGTTTAGACCAGGGGTCTCAAACTGGTGGCCCTCCAGCTGTTGCAGAACTACAATTCCCACGAGGCATTGCAAGGCTAAACAGTTACAAGCATGACTCCCATAGGCAGAGGCATGATGGGACTTGTAGTTCCGCAACAGCTGGAGGGCCGCAGGTTTGAGACCCCTGGTTTAGACACATCCGGGTGTAGCGACCATTCTCCTTGGTCCAGCATCTGACGACTTAGGTAGTCCGCTTAACAGTTTTCCCACGCCCGGAATGTATACGGCCGATAGAGCCGGCACGCTCCGCTCTGCCCAACGCAGGATGTGGGCAACCTCCAATGCTGCGGCAGAGCTTCTTGTTCCTCCTTAATGGTTGACATACGCCACCGCCATGGCGTTGTCCGACTGGATCTGGACTGGTCGCCCCTGGAGCCTCTTTGACCATGTGGAGAGGCACCACCTGATTGCCCGAAGTTCCAGCACATTGATCGGCAGCCGAGATTCTTCCTGCGTCCAGCGACCCTGCGTCGACTGTATGCCCCAAACTCCTCTCCAACCGGTCAGGCTGGCGTCCGTCGTGATCACCGTCCAGTGAAAGGGAAGAAACGACTTCCCGGACTGAAGAGTCGGAGACCTCAGCCACCAGATCAGGGACTCCCTGACTAGTCAGCCCACCTGGATTTGACAATCCAGAGACCACGGAGACTTGTCCCATTTTGCCAGGATCTCCTACTGCAAGACTCGAGTGTGGAATTGGGCATATGGCACCGCCTCGAAGGAGACTACCATGAGCCCCAGGACTCGCGCGCAAAAGCGCAGTGACGACCACCTGCGGGACGCCAACAGCTTCACCGCAGTCTGAAGAGTCTGCAACTTGTCAGAGGGAAGGTAAAACTCTCGCTACTGAGGAATCCATAATTAAGCCCAGATATTCTAGGTGCTGGGTCGGCACCAACACCCACTTCTGGAGGTTCAGTACCCAAACTCCAAAAGAGTCTGACTGGCAATCTTCACATCCTCCTTTAATTCTGAGGCGGAAGCAGCCCTCAGAAGGAGGTCATCTAGATAGCGATTCCATGCTGCCTCAGCAAGGCCAGAATCGGGGCAAGCACCTTGGTAAAAACCCTTGGCGCCGACGCCAGGCCAAAAGGGAGAGCTACAAACTGGTAGTGCTCGTCCCCGACTGCAAACCGCAGAAACTTCTGATGCCGGACACAAATGGGGACATGCAAGTATGCATCCTTGATGTCCAAGGACGCCAGAAAATCCCCCGGCTGGAGTGCAGCGACCATAGAGCGAACTGATTCCATCCTGAACCTTTGTACTTTTACAAAGCAGTTGAGGGCCTCGAGATCCAGGATTGGATGGACCCCGTCCTTCTTTGGAACAAACAGATTTGAGTAAAAACCCTGAAACCTTTCCGGGAATGGCGCGGGTATTACTACCCAGTGACCCAGCAGTTCCTGCACTGCCCCAAACAGGGCATCCCAACGGGTTGGAGGGAAAAAAAAAAAATCAGTTTGGGGGGGCAAGAGAGAAGCTATCTTGTACCCCGAGGACACCACTTCGCAAACCCACCGGTCGGAAAGCAGGGAAGTCCACCGAGCTGCAATCTTGCGAAGGCGACCCCCCACCCAAGTGTCGGGCGGGGGCAAACCTTCATGCGGTCGCAGGTTTGTTCGCAGGCTTGTTTGGCTTGCGAAACCAGGGACACTTTATTCCCTCAGCAGGCACCTTATCGGCCTGGGAGCGCTTACCTGCAGCTCTGTGCAGACGAAAAAGTCGCTTATGAGCGGAAAAGGAGGGCCCAGGCCTACGGCGTGGCTCCTTACCTTTCCTGGATTGAGGGAACAGAGTGCTTTTACCCCCTGTGGCATTTTTAATAATGTCATCCAGCGAGGCTCCAAAAAGCCTCTCTCCCTTGAAGGGCAAATCTACCAAAGCCTTTTTGGAAGTCTGGTCCGCAGACCAGCATTTCAGCCAAATCAGGCGTCGTAGTACTACAGCAGATACCGAAGCTCTGGACAGCAGAGGGACCGTATCCAAGGCTGCATCGCAGACATACTGAAAGCCATGTACCAACTGGTCGGCCAGTTCCACACAGACCGGGGAAGCCTGTCGCTTTACCAACTCGCAGTGCAACAATTTTGCCGACTCGGTATGTGTCTGTGGCACTAGGGCCCCGGTCAAAGCAGGGCGCACTGCTGACCCCACCACCGTGAACAGGGATCGGGCCACAGCCTCGGCCCTCCTGTCTGCAGGGTCCTTGAAAGCAGGAGTCCCCTCCACCGGAATCGTGGTTACCTTGTTCAACCTGGATACCGGGGGGTCCACAATCGGGGAAGATGTACATTTTTTCCAGGAAATCCTACTCAAAAGGGTAACGGACCGCTATATATTTGGGGACTGAAAAGGTCCTTTGTGGACATTCCCATTCCTTGTATAAGAACTTATCAAAATAAGGCACACAAGGACCCAAAAGGGACCGACACCTCAGTAGATGCCCCCGCCGTATCCTCCAATTTAAGAGTATCCCGCACTGCGGTGATAAGAGCTCCAACAAGCGCTCTATCTTGCACTGATCCGGACACAGAGTCGTCCTTCACTGTCCCAACGGTCTTGGTCCACATCCTCTGACACATCAGAACAGGGGCCATGAGCCGCAGCCAGGCCCGTATCTTAATCAGAGCTATCCACAGAAGATGTGGGGGAAGGGGGCACTTTTTACCTCTCTTGCGCCCACACACCGCTTCCACCCTGGCAACAAAAGCCTCCAGGACCGCCGACAGTGTCCACAGGCACAGCAGGTGCACCGGTTGCCAGCACAGGTATGTCTGGGGAAGAAGCGCCAGCGTCTGACGCCATGCTGACCCACTCGCCTGACACCACAGGGACCCAAGGCAAGTATATGGTCTACCCTCCTAGCTGCTACAGAGAACGAGAGGCCCCCCAGAGAACTCACCACCTGACCAGGCACTGTACAGCTGCCGTCCGCTCTCCCTGTGCTGAGGCGCTCCCTGTGTCACTCTCACTCTCTGGGGTGATTCTGAGCCGTTCAGAAGGTCGTTTTGACCGCTAGAGGCAAAATCCAGGTTGAAAACTACAAGAAAATGGCCGACGGCCCTGTAAAAGGCGCACGGGCTACAAGAAAATGGCCGCCGTTGTAGCCCATAGATAAAAAGCACAAGTCACCGCCAAAATGGCCGCCGGCCAAATCTTGAGGTAAAAAGAACAAAATTTTTCATCACGTTTGCAACATATTCCATCTTTTATTTATATATTCATTGTCACACCCATCACGCACATTCACTATACACATTGATAAATTGATTATTTACATCTAATCCTTTATTCATTTCAACCCATTTGACCTACGTCATCTAATAATAAATAAAACAAAAATTACTGATTTACAAGTGGTCAAACCATATAATTAAATACATAGGTCCATCCAATATAAATTTAGCATTCGACTGAGTACCAGCCAGTCTGGAGTCGCAAAGCAGCACAAGACATTCACTGAATACCCGAATAATCAAAATTATGAATATCTCATTGCAGGTGCTTTGCCACCCGTCCTCTCCAGGTCCAGGAGCGTGGCCCCTTGCAAGTCCGGTGGACTGTGGGCCCGCCCGGAGGACGCAAGGGGAATAGGCGGAGATGACAGGATCGCTGAATGCCAATGTTTTTAGTTATATGGTTTGTGCGACACACCCTACTCTCTCATCCACTTCATGGTAAATACACCTCTACATAATATGGAGACATATGTTTGCGCAACCTTGAAATGGCATAATAAATGTTTTGTATACTGTTAAATGTTCTAAATTAATTTATATATTTTTTAATATACTTCCCTAGAATTAAAAATCCCCCTGAAGAAGACCAGAAATCCAAAGGGCCGAAATGCATTGGGGTTTCATGTGGATAACAATGTTGCAAACACAATTGGCAGACCATGTTTTCCTTGGGGTGTCTCTTGCCATGGGTGATGTTTTTGTTGCTGTTTGTGTCACATACCAGAGCTTTCTTTTATAAATATACAATAAATTGGTCATATATCAACCTTTATCAGTTTTTGACTAATTAAAAACGTTTATATCATTACCTTTGTACTTACTGCGGCTTAAAAAAACCCTGGGGGAACTTTCCATTTTTTTTTTAAAGAACACATAAGAAACAATGGCAGTGAACACCCGGGCACCTAAACTGTGACCCCCCCAACACAGGCAGCATACCCCAACAGAGAGCCGACCCCCAATACAGCGCAGTCCTACAGTCAGAGCAGAGCCCAACGCCCCCCCCCCCCGGCGGACCCCCAGGTCAGTACACAGCATGCCCGGCTACCACAGCACATGGGGAGGAGGGAAAGGACAGGGAGAGAGGAAAGGAAGGGTGAGAGACCCCCTAATCGACCTCCCCAGGAATGCCCAGCTGTTCCATCCTGCCAAAACAGGAGGAACTCTACTTACCCATCCTGCGTGGACTGCTGGACGCATTCCTGACAGACCCACACCCGAGCGGTACGGAGTGGCTGTCGGCCCTGGCACACTGTGACACAGACAGTAATAGCCCGGTCATATGTGTGCCCCGAAGCATGTAGCAATGGGGCATGTCGTGGCCGACCCAGCGCGTAGCTAAAGGCATGCTCACGCTCGATGGCCGGACTGGGGAGACTACAAGGATCTAGATATCCAGCCTGTCACCCAGCCGACAGTTGATAGTAGATCTCAGGATCACAGAAGTAGAAAAAAAAAAATACATAGGACCAAGGGGCCCACAGGGAGCCAGGTCCTTCTCCTATGCTAGGCAGAAAAAAACTGAGCTGCTGCATGCAGGGAGAGGGGTTGTACCCAGAGGGACCGCCCCCTGTACAGTTTTGATGTTGTATTAACATGTTTCTGCCTAGTCCTCTCCTGATAGAAGGCTAATACCCAAATGTTAAGACTGAGCTGCTGTGTCCGTCCATGAACGAAAGAGAAATATAAATTTTGGATAGAATGAACTTTCAAAGCAACACTGTATTTGCACTGAACATGGCAAAAAAAGTTTCCTGCAAAAGACGCAGTACACTGATTACATGACATAGGAGTCAGAGGATGGAACCGCAGTGCAGAGAGACACTGGCAGCAAACATTCTTGAAAGTGTTGAATACTGAGGAGTCCATGTGAAAGTGAAAAACAGAGCACCAAAAGGATTGTCCCAAGAATCCAAGACCCTTTATCGTCATCACACAAGGCAGCCAACGCGTTTCAGGAGACAAAAATCCCCTTCATCAGGGCTGGAACAAATGTAGCAAAAAAGGTGTCTATTGGACGTACAGCAAAAGCTCCAGGATAGAGTTCTGATAGGAGGAATAATTTATGTTTCAATCATTTTTATTCAAGTTTTTCACAAAACAGAAGACTTTGGCATTGACTCCAAACAGTACATAGCTTCCATATTCTGAAGAACATACAGTATAAAAATGAAACGTTGAACAGTGTAATTGCTTAAAGCGGAGTTCCACCCGTTTTATAGTTTATTAAAAGTCAGCAGCTACAAAAAGCATAGGTGCTGACTTAATAAGCTGACACTTGCCTGTCCCACGGTCCAGCGATGCGGCCGCCCAAAGGCTCGCGCTCCTCCCCCTTCTCTTCTTGACGTGGTCATAGTAACTGTGGGCACCCGGCCGTGACAGCTTACAGCTTCGGAGCGCACAACCACGCGGCGGCAAATTTAAAAAGGGAAATACTTGTAACCCATTTGCCTGTCCGTGCCATTCTGTTGACGTATATGTTCATGCGGCGGTCGGCAAGTGGTTAAATGTGTGTTTTGGCACTTTTTAATTGGCAATATTTATGCGCATTTTGCCTTTTGTTTTTTTAACGTGCATCTGGCTGTGGGTTTTTATATTGTGCATTTTGGCGCTTTTTTAAACACACATTTTGACCAAGGTTATTTTAAGACGCATTTTGGTGTGGTTTGTAACGCACACCTTGGTGCTTCGTTTAGCAAATAGTTTGACACTTTTAACGTGCATTTTGATTTGCTTTTTAATGCATATTTTGGTAAACAGCACATTTGCTAGCCACTTTTGGGATGCCATTAACAATTAATGGCACCGCAAGCATATCATGCACTTTGCATGTGTTTCTGGAATGCACCCCAAAAAAAAGCACCAAAATGCACACACACACACACACACATATATATATATACATATATACACACACACACACACACACACACACTGGGAAGAACAAGTATTTGATACACTGCTGATTTTTCAGGTTTTCCTACTTACAAAGCATGTAGAGGTCTGTAATTTTTAATCGTAGGTACTCTTTAACTGTGAGAAACGGAATCTAAAATCTAAAATACAGAAAATCACATTGCATGATATTTAAATAAAGGGATTTTTATAACAGCTTACCTGTAAAATCCTTTTCTTGGAGTACATCACGGGACACAGAGCGACTTAGTCATTACTAATGGGTTATATAGTTTACCTTCAGGTGTTGGCACTGGCCAATTCCAAACCGGAAGTACCCTCCCCTATATAAGCCCCTCCCACCCGGGAGCACCTCAGTTTTGTAGCCAAGCAATAAGTGTCCCAAAAAGAGGGGTGGGAGCTCTGTGTCCCGTGATGTACTCCAAGAAAAGGATTTTACAGGTAAGCTGTTATAAAAATCCCTTTTTCTTTTTCGTACATCACGGGACACAGAGCGACTTAGTCATTACTAATGGGACGTCCCAAAGCAATGCCAAATGAGGGGGGGGGGTACATAAGCTGGGCGCCATCAGGCATGAGGATCTTTTGCGGCCTGCAACACACTGCGCCCAAAGGCGACATCCTCCTGACTTCTAACGTCTACCTGGTAGAACCTAGTAAACGTGTGTACCGAAGACCATGTTGCGGCCTTACATACTTGAGCCAGGGAGGCCTGGTGATGCACTGCCCATGAAGTTCCAACCGCTCTTGTGGAGTGCGCCCTAACTTTGAACGGAGGCGGTCTCTTTCTCAAGCCATAGGCTTGTATTATGACCTGTCGAATCCACTTGGCTAAAGTAGATTTTGATGCTGCCTGACCCCTTCTGGGGCCTTCCGGCAGAACAAACAAAGAATCCGTTCTGCGAATCTGAGCAGTGGCTTTTAGATAAGCTTTAACTGCCCTTACCACATCCAAAGAATGTAATAACTTTTCCTCTACTGAGCTAGGTTTGGGGAAAAAAGAAGGAAGAACCACATCTTGGTTCAAATGAAACCTCGATACCACCTTAGGAAGAAAGGCTGGATGAGGACGTAATACTACTCTGTCCTTATGGACAACCAGATATGGCTCCTTACAGGACATAGCTGCTAATTCCGACACTCTTTTAGCCGAACAAATGGCTACTAAGAAAACCAATTTCCTGGTGAGAAGAACCAAGGAAATGTGTTGTAATGGTTCAAACGGTTGTTTCTGTAGAACCGACAGAACCAGGTTTAAGTCCCAAGGACATATGGGAATACTAACCGGAGGGCTAATACGCATCACTCCTTGTATAAAGGCTTTGACTAGTGAATGCGAAGCCAAGGGCCTTTGAAAAAATATTGACAAGGCCGAAATCTGACCCTTGATAGTACTCAAGGCCAGCTTCCTATCTACAGCCCACTGTAGGAAGTCCAGAATCCTCCCTATCATGTACTTACGTGGATGCCATTTCTTGGTCTCACACCACGTAATGTACGCTTTCCAGATCCTATAATAGATCTGCCTGGATACCGGTTTCCTGGCATTGATCATGGTAGATACCACAGAATTAGAGAGCCCTCTCTTTTTCAGAATGTGGGCTTCAATAGCCAGGCCGTCAAACCTAGGGCTGGTAAGGAAGGGTGGTATATCGGTCCTTGCGACAGCAGGTCCGGACGAAGTGGGAGGGTCCACGGACTCCTCACTGACATTTTTACAATCTCCGCGTACCATGCCCTTCGGGGCCACGCTGGAGCCACCAGAATCACTGGTTTCTTTTCTACCCTGATTCTGCGGAGTAATCGCGGTAACAATTGTGGCGGTGGGAATGCATATATCAGCTTGAACCGATCCCAAGGGAACACTAGGGCATCCGAGCCGCAAGCTAGGGGATCCCTTGTGCGAGACACAAACCTGTCCACCTTTGCGTTGAATCTGGATGCTAGCAGATCTACATCCGGTGTTCCCCACCGCTGGCATATTGCCTGGAAAACCTCGGGGTGAAGAGACCATTCCCCCGGGCATAATTGTTGGCGACTTAGAAAGTCCGCTCTCCAATTTTCCACTCCTGGGATGAAAACCGCGGATATGGCTGGGACATATCTTTCTGCCCACTCCAGGATGCAATTTGCTTCCTTCTGGGCTGCACGACTTTTGGTGCCACCCTGATGATTGATATATGCCACTGCCGTGGCATTGTCTGATTGAATTCTGACAGGGGACCCCTGGAGTTTGGATGTCCATGCTACTAGGGCATACCGGGCTGCTCGTATCTCTAAGAGATTGATGGGCAGGGCCTTTTCTGCTTCTGACCACCTGCCCTGGAGAGACCATTGCTCCAGCACTGCCCCCCAGCCGATGAGGCTGGCATCTGTAGTGACCACCTTCCAAGAAACCGGACTGAAGGGTTTCCCTCTTTCCAGATTCTGGGGCACCAACCACCAATGGAGGCTCTTGCGAACGGAAGGGGACAGGGACATTGGTAAGTCTAAAGCCTGAACTTTTTTGTTCCAGGCTGACAGTATGGCCCTTTGCAAATTCCTTGAATGGAATTGACCGTAGGGTACCGCTTCGAATGAAGCCACCATCTTTCCCAGCAGCCTCATGCAGAGACGTATGGATGGTTTTCTTTTTGTACCCACTAAGTGGGTCAAATTTCTTAAAGACGACACCTTCTCTGGAGGTAAGAAAATCTTTCTCTGATTTGAATCCAGCCTTAGCCCTAAGTATTCCAGACTTTTGACTGGTCTTAGAGCTGACTTGTCCCGGTTGATAATCCAACCGTGATATTCCAGATACTCGATTGTCTTGTGAATAGCTACTTCCAGCTTTTCCACTGAGTGGTCTATTAGTAGCAGGTCGTCTAGATATGCCATTATCGTTACACCCTGTGTTCTTAGATTGGCCAATAATGGGGCCAGAATTTTTGTGAACACTCGTGGTGCTGTGGCCAGACCGAAAGGTAAGGCTCTGAACTGAAAATGGCGCCCTTCTACTGCAAAGCGTAGAAATTTCTGATGGGCCGGAAAGATGGGAATATGCAGATAAGCATCCCTTATGTCGATCGAGGCTAGCCATTCCTGCCCTTGTAGGGCGGTGGCCACTGATCGGATCGACTCCATCCGAAAAGTCCTGATATTTAGGAACTTGTTTAGCCCTTTTAGATTTAATATGGGCCTCACGTCCCCATTTGGTTTGGGGACTGTGAAAAGGTTCGAGTAAAACCCGAATCCGCTTTCTTCCAGGGGAACCTTCATGATTACCCCTTGGAGCAATAGTTGTTCTAGTGCCAGAAGGAGGGATCCTCTCTTTTGGGGATCTCTTGGCACGTTTGACCTCATAAATTGGGCAGGAGGAGTGCCTTTTAACTCCAGCTTGTATCCCAGACTTACTGCGGAGAGCACCCATCTGTCTCTGATGGTGTCCCGCCAGGTCTCTGTGAACAACTGAAGTCTTCCCCCCACCCGATTGAGCGGGGGCAATACTTCATGCCTTAGGGGGAGGTTTTGTACCTCTCTTGATCCAGGGCTTCTTGTTACCCTGTGATTGTCCCTGATTTCTGCCCCCTGAATTTGACCGCGGAGGCCGTCGGAACTGCTTCACAGCCGATGTGCCCGGGACTGGAGAGGTAGGCCTCTTAAAAGAAGGACTTCTACCCTTGTTCTTAACCGGTAAGAGTGAACTTTTACCGGCAGAAATTTTCTGGATATATTTGTCCAGATCTTCTCCAAATAAGCGTTCTCCATGAAATGGGAAGCTAACCAGCAGTTTTTTACAGGGAGCTTCAGCAGACCAGTTTTTGAGCCACAGAAGCCTACGCATATGTACTATAGACAGCGTAAAGCGGGAGGCCTGTTGGATTGTATCCTTTATGGCGTCCACCGCAAAACACAAGGCTCTAGGCAGGTCAGCTAGGGCATGAGCCTGCTGATCTGGTAAGTCCCTTAAGACTTGTTTCAACTGATCTTTCACTGCTTGGCAGACTCCAATCGCTGCTACCGCAGGTTGTGTCACCATACTTGCTGTAGAGAAAGCAGATTTTAGTAAAGACTCCAATTTTTTATCTATTGGGTCTTTGAACATTGGAACATTATCTACTGGACATGTCAGTGATTTGTTAACAGAAGAGATGGCTGCGTCCACTATAGGGACCCTCCATTTTCTTATGAACTTATCCTCCATGGGATAGATCACCGGAAATCTCTTGGGGGGAGCAAATATTTTATCAGGATGCTCCCAATCCTGGTAAATAAGCCCTTCTAATAAAGGGTGGATTGGGAAGGAACAGACCGCCTGGGGAGCTTTTAGCGACCCCAGCGAGGAAACCGTAGTGGATGGTGGTTCCGCCAGAGGCATTTTAAATGCTGATCGGACCATGTTAGTCAGAGACTGAACCCATAATCTTTCAGCCTGAGAAGCTGAGAAAGGTTCTTCCACTGTTGATTCCTCTATAAGTGAATCAACCTCATCCTGATCCCCTTCAGGTAGGTCGATCTCTGTGTGGGGCTGTTCCTCCACTAACAGGCACTCTGAAGGAGGAGACGGAGATCGGACGCGCTTTCCCTGAGATAGGGAAGCAGCGATCAATGCTGTTAATCTCTCTTCTAATCCTCCCAGAGTTGAGGATAAAACCTCCTCTGTTATATATACAGGAGCAGGTGGACTGGGGACAGCCGCAGCACCAGGCATTCCTGCGGGGTTTCTACGGCTACTGACCTCTGCATTCTCAGGGGAGATTGGTGCAGTGCAAGCATGCCCAATATCCTCAGAGCCCGATGGAGACCCCTTTGGCTTCCTGGAAGATCTATTTCCGGAGCGTCTGGACGACATATCCTTTAAGCACAAAGCTGAGGTATTCCCGTCGTCATACACCAATTTTTGCTGGTAATAGTCTAACACAGGTGCTGCTATATACCAGCTGGTGTCCACTAAAGTGCCTTTCTATGGGGATGCCTGCATCAACCGCCTCTGTGTGCCACTGTTTGTTGCTAGCTCTGTTTGCATGCAGCTGACACTTGTACTGTGTCTTTTAACCATGCTGGGACGCCCGCACATGCGCAGAAGCGCCGCGGCGCGCATCGAGCGTCATCCACCCGCCCCGCCCCTTTTTTTTCATAGGAGGCGCGTGCACGCGCCCGCGCGCGCGCCCGTGCGCCAATGGCGCCCTTTTCGAAAACCAACAGAGGACTAGGAGCCAGGGCCCTTTTTGCCGGAGGGCCTGTGCGGTGGATGAACGCAGCAACAGGGCAGAGGAAGTGGATTCCCTCAGAGAAACTTACCAGCTGCCTGGATCTTTTGAGTTGAGAAAACCAAAGATCCACATTACAAGAAAAATGGACTACAGCGGCCTCTAGTGGTTTAACACAGGTACCGCGGTCCCTGTTTTTTTTTTTTTTTTCTTGACTACTATTAAAATTTTACATTTTCAGTAGTTATAGGCAAACACAGATATTTAGCGGGAATACCGTTAGGTAACAGACAGAAAGACAAATTAGGCTTGGGGGTCCCCCAATAGAACCAAGTTCCTGGGGGCCCCCACTTACCTGATCCCCGCCGCAGGACTTTGTTTGGTCCACAAAAGTCCAAACTTCACCTATCACGGCAGGCATTGTAATTAAACCTTCAGGGACCGGGTTCCCAAGGATTCCACTCCCCTGGACCTGTATAGCACCCTGCACAGACAGCGTCTTGGTCGTGGGTATGACCAGAGCTCTGGATCCCAGGGTCCAGCCCTCCTAAGAGAAGCATTACAGGCAAAACCTTGCTCTTCTGCTGCAAGGCCCGGGTACCGACCGTTTAGCTATGAAGCTTTTTTTGGTGGGATCCGGAACAGCTTACTAAGGCCCAAAAGAACCTGTACGCAAGCCCAGTGAAAACACATGTTACTCTTTGGCCAACACCTTAGACACTGGCAAAAAACTGAGGTGCTCCCGGGTGGGAGGGGCTTATATAGGGGAGGGTACTTCCGGTTTGGAATTGGCCAGTGCCAACACCTGAAGGTAAACTATATAACCCATTAGTAATGACTAAGTCGCTCTGTGTCCCGTGATGTACGAAAAAGAAAATTAATTTGCATTTTATTGCATGACATAAGTATTTAATCACCTACCAACCAGTAAGAATTCCGGCTCTCACAGACCTGTAATTTTTTCTTTAACCACTTCCATACTGGGCACTTAAACACCTTCCTGCCCAGACCAATTTTCAGCTTTCTGCGCTGTTGCAGTTTGAATGACAATTGCGCGGTCATGCTACACTGTACCCAAACTAAATTTTTATCATTTTGATCCCACAAATAGAGATTTCTTTTGGTGGTATTTGATCACCTCTGCGATTTTTATTTTCTGCAAAAAAAAAAAAAAAAATTACCGAAAATTTTGGAAAAAAAACGTTTTTTTATTTCAGTTACAAAATTTTGTAAATAAGTACGTTTTCTCCTTCACGGATGGGCACAGATAGGCGGCACGGATGGGCACAGATAGGCGGCACTGTACTGCAATGTGTTTAACTAATGGATGCCAATCAGTGCCAAACAATAATGCCTGCCAATCAGTGGTGCCCATTGTGGGCACTGATTGGCATCCATTGTGGGCACTGATTGGCATCCATTAGCCATTTCTAATTTGCATCCCTGGTGGTCTAGGGTGGCATACCTTTAAGGTGGGCATCCCTGGTGGTCCAGTGTGGGCATCTTTGGGGGGGCTGCGCTGATAATGGATCAGCACAAACCCCCCCTGTCAGAGGAGCAGCCGATCGGCTCTCCTCTACTCGCGTCTGACAGACGCGAGTGAGGAAAAGCCGATGACCAGCTTTTCCTGTTTACATCGTGATCAGCCGTGATTGGACACGGCTGATCATGTGGTAAAGAGTCTCCGTCGGAGACTCTTTACCTTGATCGGTGTTGCGGGGTGTCAGACTGACATCCCGCAGCAACGATCGCCGTGATGCGCGCCCCCGGGGGCGCGCAGCGGCTCAAAATCCTGAGGACGTCATATGATGTCCAGTCAGGATTTTAAAAACACTTTGCCGCCGTCAATCCTCTATAGGGCGGGCGGCAAGTGGTTAAGAAGCCCTCCTGTTCTCCACTCATTACCTGTATCAACTGCACCTGTTTGAACTTGTTACCTGTATAAAAGACACCTGTCCACACACTCAAACAGACTCCAACCTCTCCACAATGGCCAAGACCAGAGAGCTGTGTAGGAACATTAGGGATAAAATTGTAGACCGGCACAAGGCTGGGATGGGCTACAGGACAATAGGCAAGCAGCTTGGTGAGAATGCAACAACTGTTGGCGCAATTATTCGAAAATGGAAGATGTTCAAGATGACAGTCAATTTCCCTCGGTCTGGGGCTCCATGCAAGATCACCTCGTGGGGCATCAATGATCATGAGGAAGGTGAGGGATCAGCCCAGAACTACATGGCAGAACCTGTCAATGACCTGAAGAGATCTGGGACCACAGTCTCAAAGAAAACCATTAGTAACACACTATGCCGTCATGGATTAAAATCCTGCAGTGCATGCAAGGTCCCCCTGCTTAAGCCAGCGCATGTCTAGGCCCATCTGAAGTTTGCCAATGACCATCTGGATGATCCAGAGGAGGAATGGGAGATGGTCATGGGGTCTGACGAGACAAAAATAGAGCTTTTTGGTCTAAACTCCACTTGTTGTGTTTGGAGGAAGAAGGATGAGTACAACCCCAAGAACACCATCCCATCCGTGAAGCATGGGAGGTGGAAACATCATTCTTTGGGCATGCTTTTCTGCAAAGGGGACAGGACGACTGCACCGTATTGAGGGGAGGATGGATGGGCCATGTATCGCGAGATCTTGGCCAACAACCTCCTTCCCTCAGTAAGAGCATTAAAGATGGGTCGTGGCTGGATCTTCCAGCATGACGACTCGAAACACACATACAGGTCAACTAAGAAGTGGTTCCGTAAGAAGCATCTCAAGGTCCTGGAGTGGGGGCTAGCCAGTCTCCAGACCTGAACCCAATAGAAAATCTTTGGAGGGAGCTGAAAGTCTGTATTGCCCAGTGACAGCCCCAAAACCTGAAGGATCTGGATCTGGATCTCTGTATGGAGGAGGAGTGGGCCAAAATCCCTGCTGCATTGTGTGCAAACCTGGTCAAGAGCTACAGGAAACGTATGATCTCTGTAATTGCAAACAAAGGTTTCTGTACCAAATATTAAGTTCTGCTTTTCTGATGTATCAAATACTTATGTCATGCAATAAAATGCAAATTAATTACTTAAAAAATCATACAATGTGATTTTCTGGATTTTTGTTTAAAGTGGTTGTAAACCCACTTTTTAAACAAAGACCTACAGGTAAGCCTAGATTAAGGCTTACCTGTAGGTGCATGAAATATCTCCTTAACCTACACGGTTAAGGAGATATTTGTATGTAAATGCGGCGACGCTGACGTCACCCTATTCACAAATTCGGCTAGGTCGCAACATTCGACGACGTAGCCGAATTCGACAGCTCATGCGCGCATGCGCGGAGTCACGTCTTCGCCGCTCCGGCCAATCACAGCGCCGGAGCGGCGCTGTGATTGGCTGCAGCGGCAATACCCGGAAGTAACATTCCGGCTATCGCCGCAGCGATGGATGCGGCTAGAGGAGGGACACGGACGACTTCGGGGGCCCCGATCGAAGCTAAGTGGTACATAATGAGCTAGTATGCTAGTCATACTAGCTCATTATAGCTTTGTCTTGCAGGTAAGTAAAAAAAAAAAAAAAATTTGTCTACGGGGTTTACAACCACTTTAAGATTCCGTCTCTCACAGTTGAAGAGTATCTATGATAAAAATTACAGACCTCTACATGCTTTGTAAGTAGGAAAACTTGCAAAATCGTCAGTGTATCAAATACTCGTTCTCCCCAGTGTGTGTGTATACACACACACACACACACACACACACACACACACCTCAATCTTTAAGCTTGCTATTTGCTGATATTAGGAGACGCCTCCTTCACATCACAGCAGCTTATCACCCATATTCTCCACCTCTGAGCTGGAGAATCTGAGAGGAGATATTTTACAGAGATGGCCAGTGAGCTCTTCAGATCTCACCTTCATAAACTGGTCATCTGTGTAAAAGTGAATGACAGAAGGGTGTGTCCTGTGATGAGAAGAAAAAAAAAACAAAAAAAAAAAAACACGTTCTCCACTCCTCATCTCAGCTTCATAAACTGGTACACCTGAGAGATCAGCTGTGGTCATCAGGATCTCAGCTCTTCTCCGTTTGATAAACCTACACCTATGGCCTCATTCACACGGACGGACTCCGTCGCTACAGAGTCCGCCAGCTCAGCGGGAGATCAGTCCGTTGAACTCCGCTGAGCCGGCGGATGACAGGTCCCTCTCTGCTCACTGAGCGGGGAGGGGCTTGCCCAGCGCTGCTATCTGCTATGGAGAGATCGGCTGAAAACAGACAGCATGTCTGTTTTCATCAGATCTCACCCGATATGGCCAGATTCGGACGTATTGCCATACGTCTGATTTTAGCGGATCGGATGTCAGCGGACATGTCTCCGCTGACATCCGACGCTCCATAGCAATGTATGGGAGCAGCCGTTCAGGTCCGCCGACAAAACTGACAGGCGGACGTGAACGGTCCATCAGTGTGAAATGGGCCTAGGAGTCAATGTTTCGGGTCCAGCACCCCACACACTACACCACCGGAACTCAGGGGAGGTACTGGAGGGGACAAGGGACACCGGAGGGGTGAGAAAGGACTTCTGTTACAGGGAATTCTATTGTTTACTTGTTAACAGTGATGATTCACTGCAATACTTTTCAGTACACAAAAGTGGCAAGGTGGATATTTGATCCCATAAAAGTTAACATAATCAATCGCTAGTTAAAGAGAAAGCACTAAAATAACGGAAAAGCAGAAACTACCGGTTCTTACCTGAAAAAATATATGTGTGCCTGCACTCTAGTATGATTGAGGCATAGAGGACAGCATCAATCACCAGTGACACTGGGCCACACAGATAAAAACTGCCTAAAAAAAAAAAAAAAAAAACCAAAATCCACCTAAAGTGACTGTCACCGAGATTTAAAACATTTAAAAAAATAATAATCTGCCTCCGAGTACGTAATGTAAACAGCCCTAGTATATGTAGCGGGGTCCCAATCTGGGGGGGGGGGGTCGCTATGCTTCAATTTAGGGGTGACCTGAGCGGTAGTTGGCTCGGGTCTTCTAATTGTTTGGACTCTGCCTTGCTGCTGTGTTACCTGGCGTGCAGTTCCCCTTTAGGCGTATAGGTGGTGTTGTCACTTATACCCGGGGTTGAACCACAGGTGATGGAGTGGCTATTGGATGTCCTCTCTCGGCTGCCGTGCGTAGGTGGTCCCGGCATGCTGTGCAAGCCGGGAGAGGGTATATAAGGGGCAGACGCCATTGTTCAGGAGTAGTACCCGAGGACCTGTACCCGGAGGAGTGTGCCCCTCTAGGAGGGGGGTGCGCCCAACTTTGACTAAGGAGTCTCGGGCACCTTCGGCCCGAGGCTGCGGAGTTCCAAGTAGGCCCAGTACCATCAACTGGGTCAACAGAGAGGAAACCCAGGGAGCCCAGGTGGGGGCGACCGCTCTGACAGAGGAAACCGGGGGAGGATCGGTCCCATAGAGGAGACGAGTAATACAAGATTGCTGTCTCGGGAGAGGCCTGGTGACCTGTCGGAGGGAAGGATTCCTTTCTTCGCAGACTGCCCTTGCGGAGTGTCGTTACTTAAGGAGGGATCTCCTTGACTTTGTCCTTGGAGGGGACTAAGTCACTGTTCGAGCTTCATGCCGGCTGCTAGTGCTATTGAGTGACTATCCGGGTGAGCTGTACCCACTCGGGACAGAGTGGCGACGAAGCCAAGAGTGTGCCTGAATCCATCCTATTCTGCTAACCCCTTTCCTCTCTTCAACTTTCTGGTTACTGAAGCAAAAAGAGAAAATAAACTCTTGTTGGAGTTGAAGTGTTGTGTGGACATAAGCCTTCTTTGGGAAAAGTAAAGACTTGCCTCTATAGTCTAGAGGGAAGAACCAGTGAAAGGAAGCAACTCGCTGCGGGACCCAAATACATAACACCGCCCGACCTCTAATCCAGAGGACGCGGGCATGGTGTGTCTGATCCCCTGAAAGGAAGGTAAGAGGGAAAAGGATCTGTGTGCTTCATATACAATGCAAGATCAATTAAGTAAATATAACAGTATATAATAAACCAAAACTATAAAACACCTCCCCCGTTCAGTAATCCTCCCAAGATGTGCGATCATATATGTTACAAAAAGTAACAAACAAAAACTTCTCCTAATACATGTCCCCTCCCTTAAGGGATACCACCAATACTCACAAGTGTATGCAGTGAATATTGTAATTCTTAGGCCCCTTTCACACTGAGGCGTTTTTACCGAACGCAGTAAAAACTCATAGGCGTTAGCGCTATTTGTACCGCGATCGCGGTAAAATCGCGGTAAAAAATGTCATTATTTTTTAGCGTTTTTTCAACGCCTGAGTGTGAAAGGGGCCTTATAAAGGCATAAATTCATTCATACATTAACCACTTCCCGCCCAGTCAATAGTGAATTGACGTCCGGGAAGTGGTTGCATTATCGATACTGGACGTCATATGACGTCCTGCAGGATAATGCCTTGGGGGCGCGCAGCGCGGTGATCGGGGACGGCATGTGTCCCTCGGACACAGCGCTTCCCCGATCACGGTAAACAGCCAATTTCATTGGCTGTTTACCATGTGATCGGCTGTGTCAAAGTCACAGCCGATCACCTGTCAAAACAAACTCGGCGGCGCGCTCCGCCACAGGCTTGCAGAGCGGGGATCGGGGAAGGCGAGTGTCCCTTGGACACAGCACGTCCCCGATCAGAGTAAACAGCCAATGAATTGGCTGTTAACCACGTGACCGGCTGTGTCCAATCACAGCCGGTCACAAATGTAAACAAACTCCACAGGAGTTACTACCTGATCCCTGCTCTCTCCTCACACACCGATCTGTGAGGAGAGAGAAGAGATCAGTAAGTTAGCTCAGTGTAGTTTGTCTACATAAGTTTACAGTGCACAACACGCCCCCCCCCCCCCATAAAGAGGACCTGTCACACAGCCCAGCACATCAATCAGTCCAGCCAATCAGCCCATCTGTCAATCAATCAGCCCATCTGTCAATCAATCAGCCCATCTGTCAATCATCTGTCACAGGCCCACCTCCATCGGTACCGCCATTGGCACCGCCACACAGGCTACCAGTACCGCCATCGGTACCAGTACCACCACCAGTACCGCCACCAGGCCCAGCATCTATACTGCCACACAGGCCCGCTACCAGTATCACCACTAGTGCCGCCATCGGTACCACCACCCGTACCACCGTCGGTACCACCACCACCTGTACCGCCATCGCTACCACCACAACCCGTACCGCCACCTGTACCGCCATCGGTACCGCCGCCACCACCACCACCCGTACCGCCATCGGTACCACCACCACCCATACCGCCATCGGTACCACCACACAGGCCCACCACTAATACCTCCATCGGTACTACCACACAGACCGCCACCACTACCACCAGCAGTACCATTACACAGGCCCACCAATAAGCACTGCCATAATGTCCCAAAGGGTTTACACACCTGAGGAGGCATATGCCATTCTTGCCATGTCGGATGATGAGAGCAGCGGGGAGCTCCCATTATCCGATTCTGGTTCGGAATACGAGCCAGTGGAGGATAGTGGCTCAGAGTCAGAGTCCCCCGAGGAAACCGTCCCTCCCAAAAGAATGCGATCGGCACCAAGATCAGCACCAAGATCAGGAGAACTGCCCACCACCAGCAGCGCCATACCCCAGGAAGAGGAGCCCAGTACAAGCAATGGAAATGCACGCCCAACCCGAAGAATCCAGCCCCAATCCTACCTTCCCGATGCCCTGCAAAACCCCTTATGGTTGCCTGCCAACTCAGGATCCGCTATCATCCCCCTTTCACCGCACAGCCAGGTGTGCAGCCCGACACTAGAAATTTTTCTAAATTTGATTATTTTTGTTTATTTTTCCCACAAGATTTGCTGCAGAATATAGTGGATCAAACGAATCTGTATGCATCCCAATTTATTGCTGCCAACCCCGATTCTTCCTACGCCCGTATGTTCCAGTGGCGGCGTCTAACATTGGAGGAATTTAAATTATTTTTGGGCCTTATGTTCAATATGGGGCTTACAAAAAAGAACGAAGTCCATTCATATTGGTCCAAACGCCCCATCCAACAAATGCCCATATATTCCGCTGTCATGTCCAGGAAAAGATACGACATGATTATGCGCTTTCTCCACTTCAATGACAATTCACAGTGCCCTCCCCGAGATCATCCCAACTACGACAAATTGTACAAGATACGCCCCCTAATCAATGCCTTTTCCCAGCGATTTGAAGAAGTTTTCATCCCAGACCAAAAAATTTGTGTGGACGAGTCCCTCGTACATTTCACCGGCCGACTGCAGTTCAAGCAGTACATACCAAGCAAGAGAGCCAGGTATGGGTTAAAATTAAATAAATTATGTGATCGAGCCACTGGATACGTCTGCAAATTCAGGATCTACGAAGTCAAAGACTCCCAGCTCCAGCCCCGTGATTGCCCCACATATATTGGAACCAGTGGGAAAATTGTCTGGGAGTTGGCATACCCCCTGTTCGGAAAAGGTTACCATTTATATGTTGATAATTATTATACCAGCCTGCCCCTTTTTCGCCACCTTTACAGTAAAAACAAACCCCGGCCTGCGGTACCTTCAAAAAAAAAAAACGGAAGGGATTCCCACAAAATTTATTGACAAAAAAATTGCGACCTGGAGAATCGGCATCCATGAGGAACGAGGAGGTGTTGGCCATGAAGTGGAGGGACAAGAAAGATGTCCACATCCTCTCTACGATCCACAATGACACCATGGTGGAGATCCCAAGAAGACGCGGCTCCATTGTAAAGCCCGAATGTGTCCACGACTACAATTTGTACATGGGGGAGGGGTGGATTTAAACGACCAGATGCTACAGCCCTACTTATCAACCAGAAAGTCCCGTTATTGGCACAAAAAAGTTGCGTTTCACCTGTTTCACATGGCCCTTTTTAATTTGTTTGTTTGCTACCAAAAAGCAACTCAAAATCACCGACTCCACTACCTCCAATATATCGAAGATATCATCGATGCCCTCATTTACCAACAAGATCCCGCCCCAGGAAGCATTCGCTCTGATAGTGCGAGTCGGCTTCACGAGCGACACTATCCCTTTAGCATCCCCCCCACAGAATCTGGAAGAAGACGCCAAAAGAAATGCCGTGTATGCAGCAGAGGAGGAGTAAGAAGAGACACCAGCTATTATTGTCCCGATTGTCCCTCCCAACCTGGCCTGTGCATCGGAAATTGCTTCAAAAATTATCATACATCCATTAGTTCCCCTTATTATTAACAGACTGCCATTTCCCTATTTGCCTGCTACCATGTTACCAACTACCTTTCATGTTAATTAACTGACCCTGGCCTGTTTACCGACGATGCCTCTGCCTGCCGATTTAAACCACGTTTCTGACTTCCACGTGTACCGACCTTGGCCTGTTAATCGACCATGTTTTTGCCTGCCACTTGGACTGATCTTTTGGCCATCTACTTTTAGTACACAGGGGTCTCACATATGTGAGGGGCTTCAGAATAGCGTTCTGAGTAGAGAAAACCAGTTTTTCGTTTTCTGTGCTCCAAGAACAGGGTCTGGTTGCCCGGAGGCTTCAAAGCGATTTGGGTGGGAGAATCCTCTACCCCTGTCCCCCTGGCCCTAAGCTTGATGGTCCTTCCTGCTGCCTGGACCAATAATTTGGCTGTGCTGACCATATTACTGCCTGTAATGACCCATGACATTATGGACCATGTTTCTTCCTGCTGCTTGGACCAATACTTTGGCTGTGTTGACCATATATCTGCCTGCTGCCTCTACTGACTTTAGACAGCATTTCTGCCGAGACACCTCTGCCTGCTACCTGGACCTGTGCTTTGGCTGTGCTCTGGCTGTGCTGACAGTATCTCTGCCTGTGCGAACTATGGACAGTATTCCTGCCTGCTGCCTGGATGATTGCTTTTGCTGTCGCTGACCTCATCCCTGCCTGCTGCCTGGACCGATGCTCTCCTCTGTGGACCACTGCACTTCTAAAACCACAGGTAATCTTTTGTTATTTGGTATGTACCTGCTATGTGTTAGATATATGAAGGGCCTTCAAAAATGTGATCGGTAGTCAGAAAATGATATGTGCAATTAATGCTGCTAGAATGCCTGGAGGTGCTACTTGGATGTTGGGCCTCTGTATGTGGCCAGGCTGTGTAAAAGTCTCAAACATGTGGTATCGCTACACTCAGGAGGAGTAGCAGAATGCATTTTGGGGTGTTATTTTTGCTATGTATATGCTATGCGTTACAAATATCTTATAAATGGACAACTTTGTGTAAAAAAATGCATTTTCATTTTTTCTCCACATTTTCCAAAACCTTCTGGAAAAAAATGAACCGTTCAAAAGACTCATAATGCTTCATAGATTATACGTTGGGGTGTGTGCTTTCCAAAATTGGGTCATTTTGTGGAAAATTCCATTGTCCTGGTGCTCCAGGGCCTTCAAAAGTGTAATAGGTGGTTGAGAAAGGATATGTGCAATTTATGCTTATAGAACGCCTGAAAGTGCTACTTCAATGTTGGGCCTCTGTATTAGAGGTCGACCGATATGGGTTTTTCGCTGGCCGATGCCGATATTTAAAAATTTGGGCGGCCGATGGCCGATTTTTGTGTGGCCGATTAAAAAAAAAAAAAAAAAAAAACTCACCCACTCCACTCCTTCCTGCTTACTCCCGTCACTCTAGCACACACTTGTACAGATGGCACTGGCAGGTGGCACTGGTTTGGAACTGGCAGGTGGCACTGGTGTGGAACTGGCAGGTGGCACTGATTGGCACTAGCAGATGGCGCTGGTTTGGAACTGACAGTTGGCACTGGCAGGTGGCACTGGTTTGGAACTGGCAGGTGGCACTGGTGTGGAACTGGCAGGAGGCACTGATTAGCACTGGCAGGTGGCACTGGTTTGGAACTGACAGATGGCACTGATTGGCACTAGCAGGTGGCACTGGTTTGGAACTGACAGATGGCACTGGTTTGGAACTGACAGATGGCACTGGCAGGTGGCACTGGTTTGGAACTGACAGATGGCACTATTGGCACTGACTGGCACTGATTGGCACTAGCAGGTGGCACTGGTTTGGAACTGACAGATGGCACTAGTTTGGGACAGATGGCACTGATTGGCGGTGGCGCTGGCTGGCGGTGGCGCTGGCTGGCGGTGGCGGGTGGCGCTGGCTGGCGGTGGCACTGGCTGGCGGCACTGACAGATTGCACTGATTTTGCAGACCCAGCAGCTAAATTACATCAGCCAATGATTGGGCTGCTTTAGAAAGGGGGCGGGGCCACATACACATAGCGACCCGCCCAGATACCATCCCATTAGCTGGTGTAATATAGCTGCTGGGTCCCGCCCACCCCGGCCGGGTCCCGCCCACCCCGACATCGAGCTGACAGCTCCTCTCTCTCTCTCCTTTCTGCTCACACACTCAGCGGCTCTGGCTGCATCAAGCGCCGCGCTGAGTGTGTGAGCAGAGAGGAGAGAGAGACAGAGAGGAGCTGTCAGCTCGATGTCGGGGTGGGCGGGACCCGGGCTGGGGTGGGCGGGACCCAGCAGCTATATTGCACCAGCTAATGGGATGGTATCTGGGCGGGTCGCTACGTGTATGTGGCCCCGCCCCCTTTCTAAAGCAGCCCAATCATTGGCTGGTGTAATTTAGCTGCCGGGTCCCGCCCACCCCGGCCGGGTCCCGCCCACCCCCGACATCAAGCTGACAGCTCCTCTCTGTCTCTCTCTCCTCTCTGCTCACACACTCAGCGCGGCGCTTGATGCAGCCAGAGCCGCTGAGTGTGAAGAAGGAAGAATGAGCGGAGGTCAGTCTGAAATATCGGCCTAATCTTGATAATAAATCGGCCGATGCCGATTTATCAAAAATGGCCAAATATCGGCCGATATATCGGCCAGCCAATATATCGGTCGACCTCTACTCTGTATATGGCCAGGCTGTGTAAAAGTCTCACACATGTGGTATCGCTACACTCAGGAGGAGTAGCAGAATGTATTTTGGGGTGTAGTTGCAATTATGCATATGCTGTGTGAGAGAAAAAAAACTGTTAATATGACCAGTTTGTGTAAAAAAAAATAAAAAAATAAAAAAAAAAAAAATATTTTTTAAATTTTCCCAAGAATTGTGGGAAAAAAATACAACTTCAAAAAACTCACCACGCCTCTTAGTAAATACCTTGGACTGTCTACTTTCCAAAAAGGGGTAATTTTGGGGTATTTGTACTTTCCTCGCTTGTTAGTGTCTCAAGAAATGAGATATCCCTTCAGTACATCAGGCGTGATCAGATGTGATAAATTTTCAGTGATTGCCACCATAGTTTGTAGACTCTATAACTTTCACAAAGACCAAATAAATAATATACACTAATTTGGGTTCATTTTACCAAAGATATGTAGCAGTATACATTTTGGCACAAATTTATGAAGAAAAATTACTTATTTGCAAAATTTTACCATAGAAACTAAAAAAAAGTGTTTTTTTTTAAAAAAATTGCTGTTTTTTTGCTTATATATCGCAAAAAATAAAAAACCCAGTGGCAATTAAATACCACCAAAAGAAAGCTCTATTTGTGAGAAGAAAATGATAAAAATTGTGTTTGGATACAGTGTATCATGACTAAGTAATTGTCATTCAAAGTGTGAGAGTACTGAAAGCTGAAAATTGGTCTGGGCGGGAAGGTGCATAAGTGCATGGTATTGAAGTGGTTAAAAATGTAACATAAAATAAAAATAAGGCCCCTTTCACACTGAGGCGTTTTTACCGCGTTTTCGCGCTAAAAATAGCGCTGTAATAACGCCTGAAATAATCCTGCCCGAGCATTCTCAATGTGAAAGCCCTGAGGGCTTTCACACTGAGGCGTTATGCTGGCTGGGCGTTGGAAAAAATCCTGCAAACCGCTTTTTTAGAGCAACTTTAGGGCGCATAAAATAGCGCTGTAAAAACGCCTATCCCCATTGAAATAAATGGGAACCGCGGTAAAAACGCATAGGCATAAGCGTTATTTTAAAAAATAGCGCTAACGCGCATGCGTTTTTACCACGTTCGCGCTATTTTTAGCGCGAACGCGGTAAAAACGCATACGCGTTAGCGCTATTTTTACCGCGATCGTGGTAAAAACGCGGTAAAATAAAAAAGGTACAAAATCCCATAATTTTTGAGCGTTTTTTCAACGCCTCAGTGTGAAAGGGGCCTAAATATACACAATCCATATTAATGTATAACATTAAAAAACACAAGTCCAAGATGAGGAAGGTGCAGATTTGAAATGCATGTCATGGATGACACACATCGGGGAGTAGACAAGTGACCTGAGTGCTAACAGGTATACGGGTATAGGGACATATACCATGAGAAATGGTATAATGGCATTGTCAGGTTGAACTGGTTTACATTTGTTTTTTTCTCTCCTTTTTGAAGTTATACTGTGCAGTCATAAGTTATGGTGTAAAACTTGGAGTACGTATTCCCTGCTGCTAATGCTATTTCTAAGGCCCCTTTCACACTGAGGCGTTGAAAAAACGCTCAAAAATTATGGGATTTTGTACCTCTATTTTACCGCAATTTTACCGCGTTGTTACCGTGATCGCGGTAAAAATAGCTCTAACGCGTATGCGTTTTTACCGCATTTTACCGCGTTCGCGCTAAAAATAGCGCGAACGCGGTAAAAACGCATGCGCGTTAGTGCTATTTTTTAAAATAACGCTTATGCCTATGCGTTTTTACCGCGTTTTTACAGCGCTATTTTATGCGCCCTAAAGTTGCTCTAAAAAAGCTGTTTGCAGGATTTTTTCCAACGCCCAGCCAGCATAACGCCTCAGTGTGAAAGCCCTCAGGGCTTTTACATTGAGAATGCTGGGGCAGGATTATTTAATGGCGTTATTACAGCGCGAAAACACGGAAAAAACGCCTCAGTGTGAAAGGGGCCTAATAATAAACACTTTTTTTTTCCTTTTTATCAAAAAGAACACACAAGTCCACATGAAAAGTCCTCAGACTGTGTAACAGGTGCTCTTTACTTGTGCATATAAAACATGCTGTAACCTTATGGTAGGTATCCTAATGCCGCGTACACACGACCATTTTTCTCGTCGGGAAAAATTAAATTTTTTCTCTTTGATGAGAAAAACGACCGTGTGTGGGCTATTGATCATTTTTCCCGACGAGAAAAACGGCATTAATCACGACGAAAAAAATTAGAACATGCTCTAATTTTTCTCGTCGTGATTCACGCCATTTTTTTCCTCTGCAGTTTTCCCATAGGGAAACACTGCCAGGGAGCCTACACACGGTCGTTTTTCTCGACCAAGAGAAAAAATGACGGGAAAACCGGCCGTGTGTAGGGGAACAAGCCGTTCCTCGTTTTTCCCGTCTATTTTCTCGACAGTGTTTTCACCGTCGAGAAAATTGATCGTGTGTACGCGGCATTAGAAGTGCTTCCACTCATGCGGACCTCAAGGGGGGGAGCACAGGGGAAGCACTTTTTACCATAAGAGCACCTGTTACACAGTTTCAGGCTCCGCCCACCCAGCGACACAGTTATGGGCATTTCAATATCTGGGTAATGACATCACCTGTATCCCTTAACCCTTTGTTTACATTCAGCTTTGGGCTGGGAATTCTCCCGGCTGCCAGATGAATTGGACTGGAGATGCAGCCCTGTATGGGAACATATCACATACATGACAGCTTCCCAGCACAGCCATACCCACTCTGAGCACTGGAGTACCTCCATATGTCAGCTCAGATCTGGTCTTAAAGTGGAACTTTAAGTAAAAAAAATAGTGAACATGCTTTGTCTCGTCTGTATTTAACTTAGTTACCTGCCCGGCACTGTAAAAGTAAGCTGCGCATGCACAGCTCACTGGAGAAGTTTGGCAATACCAAAGCCGACTGAACTCCTGCGCATGCGTTACGGGCACATCACCACAACCAATGGAAGCAGACAGTGAATGATACCCAAGAGCTAGAAGATGTCAGCAGGGAGCTCCAGGATATCACATAGCTGGAGCCAAGGTATAGTTCTATTCTAAGTACCACCATAAGAACAGGTTCTTAAAGTAGAGGCAATACCTGAATTCATCTCCTAGGTCAGTAATGTTACTAAACTGGCACAAACACTTCGCACCTGCCCCAACTGGGAGCGCGCACCCATCTGCCCCAACTGGGAGCGCGCACCTGCCCCAACTGGGAGCGCGCACCTGCCCCAACTGGGAGCGCGCACCTGCCCCAACTGGGAGCGCGCACCTGCCCCAACTGGGAGCGCGCACCTGCCCCAACTGGGAGCGCGCACCTGCCCCAACTGGGAGCGCGCACCTGCCCCAACTGGGCGCGCGCACCTGCCCCAACTGGGCGCACGCACCTTCCCCAACTGGGCGCACGCACCTTCCCCAACTGGGAGCACGCACCTGCCCCAACTGGGCGCACGCACCTGCCCCAACTGGGCGCACGCACCTGCCCCAACTGGGAGCACGCACCTGCCCCAACTGGGAGCACGCACCTGCCCCAACTGGGAGCACGCACCTGCCCCAACTGGGCGCACGCACCTGCCCCAACTGGGCGCACGCACCTTCCCCAACTGGGAGCACGCACCTGCCCCAACTGGGCGCACGCACCTGCCCATACTTCTAAAAGGGAAACACAGGAAGGAAAGTGGCAATGACTCTTTATTAAATTCGTGATAGTACAACAAGCCCCCCACTTCACACATTTCCAAGTCTTATTCACAGTTGTCTCCTCTCCATCAATGTATAGGTAAAGATCCCCCCCAACATGCTGGGTCACCCCCAAATCTCATCATGCAAGAAGTGGAGGAGACAATGAGAACCCCTCACACGTCACAATCTACATCTGACAGACAGGACGACCTGATAACCCCAATAAAGTTTCCTGACACCTGTCACCAGATTAGTGCAGAGATAACACAGCCCTCCCCGAGTGCCATGAGGGGCTCCTGGGGGCCACACATACTGACCGTAAATCATAGCCAGGCCAGTCTCATGGAGGAAGCGGAATCTGCGATGCTTGAAGAGCCAGATGGTGAGAATGGTGAGGGTGAGGAGCAGGATGAAGATCAGAAGGTTGGCACTGTCCTGCCGGTGACTGGCCTCTGCCTGCTTCTCGGTGACTACCTCCTCCATGGCGCTGTCCTCCGCCCGGCTCAGGCCTACCGCCATCATCACCAACACCGCCGCCCCGAGTCCCATGTCCCGGTGTAGCAGTAAAATCTGTAAGTCATGAAAATCTGCATCCCATGCTGCTACTGCGCATGTGCCAGTTTTAGACGAAAGAAACCGAGCGCAGAGCAGCTCACGAAGAATACAGCTGACCCGGATTAACCCCTCACTCGTTGATTGATCGCCTCCACAACAAGCTGATGTATCGGCTACAGGCTGGATGGTTGGCACAGGGGGCATAGTGATAGTCTGTATGTCACGGGGGGGGGGGCAGTCTGTATGTCACAGGGGGGGCAGACTGCATGTCACAGGGGGGGCAGTCTGCGTGTCACATGGGGGGGCAGTCTGCATGTCACAGGGGGGGCAGTCTGCGTGTCACAGGGGGGGGGGGCAGTCTGCATGTCACAGGGGGGGCAGTCTGCGTGTCACATGGGGGGGCAGTCTGCATGTCACAGGGGGGGCAGTCTGCGTGTCACATGGGGGGGGCAGTCTGCATGTCACAGGGGGGGCAGTCTGCGTGTCACAGGGGGGGGGCAGTCTGCATGTCACAGGGGGGGCAGTCTGCGTGTCACATGGGGGGGCAGTCTGCATGTCACAGGGGGGGCAGTCTGCGTGTCACATGGGGGGGGGCAGTCTGCGTGTCACAGGGGGGGCAGTCTGCGTGTCACAGGGGGGGCAGTCTGCGTGTCACAGGGGGGGGCAGTCTGCATGTCACAGGGGGGGCAGTCTGCGTGTCACATGGGGGGGCAGTCTGCATGTCACAGGGGGGGCAGTCTGCATGTCACAGGGGGGGCAGTCTGCGTGTCACAGGGGGGGCAGTCTGCGTGTCACAGGGGGGGCAGTCTGCGTGTCACAGGGGGCCAGTCTGCGTGTCACATGGGGGGCAGTCTGCATGTCACAGGGGGGGCAGTCTGTATGTCACAGGGGGGGCAGTCTGCATGTCACAGGGGGGGGCAGTCTGTATGTCACAGGGGGGGGCAGTCAGCATGTCACGGGGGGGCAGTCTGCGTGTCACATGGGGGGGCAGTCTGCATGTCACAGGGGGGGCAGTCTGTATGTCACGGGGGGGGGCAGTCTGCGTGTCACGGGGGGGGGGCAGTCTGCGTGTCACATGGGGGGGCAGTCTGCGTGTCACATGGGGGGGCAGTCTGTATGTCACAGGGGGGGTAGTCTGCATGTCACATGGGGGGGTTTCGTTCCTCGCTGGAGAATGAGTGGAGAGACTGCAGCGTCGCTGGAATGGATCATCGTTGGGAGACGGGATTACATCGCTAAAAATGTATTTTTTATTTTTAAATAAAGGACTTTTCCAGCTGTGTCTGTGTGTTTTTTACAATTTTTTACACTTTCTTTGTGAAATGGTAGGGGTACAATGTACCCGTTACCAATTCACATGGGGGGGGGGCTGGGATCTGGAGTTTCCCCCGCCCGCAGACCTCCACAACCACTGGGCAAGGGTTGTGGGGATGGGGCCCTTGTCCCCATCAACATCGGGAGAAGGTGCTTTGGGGGGGGGCACAGACCCCCAAAGCATCCTCCCTATGTTGAGGACATGTAGTCTGGTATGGTACAGGAGGGGGGGCCTCTCTCATCCCCCCCTCTTTTCCTGCGGCCTGCCAGGTTGCGTGCTCGGATAAGGGTCTGGTATGGATTTTTGGGGGGAACCCCACGCCATTTTTTTTCATTTTGGCACGGAGTTGCCTTTAAAATCCATACCAGCCGATTTTTGGGGGAACCCCACACCATTTTTTTTCATTATGCGGGGTTCCCCTAATATCCATACCAGAACTAAAGGGCCTGGTAATGGAATTTTGGGGGGACCACCACGCATTTTTTTATTTTTTTTTGGTTCCCTGCGCAAAATGTAATTTTTGAAGGAAAATAAGTCATTTAAAACTACTCGCAGCTATTAATGAATTGTCGGGTCCGGCAATACAGATAAAAGTCATTGAAAAAAACGACAGGGGTTCCCCTTAATATTCATACCAGACCCAAATGGCCTGGTAATGGACTGTGGGGGGGACCCCTGCCATTTTTTTCAATGACTTTTCTCTGTATTGCCGGGACCCGACAATTCATTACAGCCACGAGTAGTTTTAAATTACTTTTTTTCCTTCAGAAATTACGTTTTGTGCAAGAACAATTCAAAACACGGGAAACATGCGCTACTTTATAGGCATACTATACACACACCCCCCCCCCCCCCAGGTATGAAATTTAAAGGAATATTTCACTTTTATTGTTTCACTTTAAGCATTATTAAAATCACTGCTCCTGAAGAAACGGGCGTTTTTAAAACTTTTTTTTGCATTGATACATGTCCCCTGGGGCAGGACCCGGGTCCCCAAACACTTTTTATGACAATAACTTGCATATTAACCTTTAAAATTAACACTTTTGATTTCTCCCATAGACTTTTAAAGGGTGTTCCGCGGCCTTTTGAATTTGCCACGAACACCCCAAATTGTTTGCCGAACGAGCGAACAGCCAATGTTCGAGTCAAACTCATGTTCGACTCGAACATAAAGCTCATCCCTAGTGCCCAGGGACACCAAAATTGGTACAGGGATACTAGAGGACCCCCAGGGGCCACACCTATTTTTTGGGGCCAATGCTTCCTTTTCATGGGGACCTGTATAGGGGTAGAATTTGCCCGACCACTGCAGGACACAGGCATTGAGGAGAGTGCACTCTTCTTATGTTGTGATCATGCAATAAATTACCTATGTGGATGCTATTTTTTGTCGATCCATGTTGTGCTGGCAAATATCTATTTTTTGACTTGAACCAGTATCTAGCTGGTTGTTGCTGCAGCACCTAAACTTTGAGAGCTTATCCAGGAAAGTGCGATTGGAATATTAATTATTACAGGCATTGAGGAGCCCCGTTCTGCAGGTACTGTTAAGAGTACAGAGATCCCTGGAGTACTCAGTACTTCCTGCGCCGTGATACTGCCCGAGGGCCACACACTACCAAGTGGCCCATGAAAAAGTTGACCAGAACAATTTAGGGCTAGTGAGCCCAAAATTTTAGGGGTGGTAAAGGAGGTCCAAATTTGGACCCCTGGACATGTTCAGGGCCCAAGCTGTGCCCACTCTAAACTTCCCATACTGCACCAAGCTGAACAAAAACCCTGAAGTGCTAGGTACAGGCACACTTGGTACAGGGATACTAGAGGCCCCCAGAGGTAGACCTTCCTTATCTCTGTGCCAAATTTGGGACCCCGGACATTTGGGTAAAGTATTGCATGACCGAGTAATTGCCAATTAAGGCTAAGTTCACACTAGTGCGAAGTGGACGAGAATTTTTCCGCATCCAATTTGCATGTCAGGAGATTGTGACCGGCTCTCTATGTGCATCTTTTGTTCTGTTTCAGCCCAAAATTTGGGCTGAAATTCGGACCTGAAACGGTGAAAGGGACTCACTGGACCCCCTGCTGTGAGCTGCTCCAGTGTGTAGTGTGAACCCAGCCTAAGGCTACTTTCACACTGAGGGCTTTGCAGGCGCTATAGCGCTAAAAATAGCACCTGCAACGCGCCTAGAAAGAGCCTCTTCTTCCCTCGGGCTTTCACACTGGAGCGGTGCGCTGGCAGGACGGTAAAAAAAAGTCCTGCTAGCCGCATCTTTGAGGCGCTGTAGGAGCAATGAATACACCTCTCCTAAAGCGCTCCTGCCCATTGAAATCAATGGGCAGCACCGCTGAAAAGGCGATTTTCGGCCGCTAGTGGCGGTTAAAGACCGCAAAAATTACGGTAAAGCGCCGCTAAAAATAGCAGCACTTGACCGCCAGCGCCCCAGTGTGAAAGTAGCACAGTGCTGGATAGCAAACAATACTATGGTCATAAAGGGGGTAAAAGCTTCCGGAGGTCAAAAACAAACAACAAACTGAAAGACAAAAGTTAAGGAAATGAGCAACAAGACAAGAGCATGAGCAAAAATAGGCACTGACCATTTTATTGATGTTAAAAGCATCATTTTAAAAACAGTGAATTTTATTCAAAAAATGGGGCATGAAAACAAAAATTAAAGTAAATAAATAGCCGACACCAAAGCTCAGACAGCAAGACTCAAGCTATACAACAAAAGTCCATTTAAGTATTTAAAGTGGAGTTCCACCCAAAAATTGAACTTCCACTTTCAAGAAAGGTGACCCCCTGACATCTCACATTTGGCATGTCATTTTTTTGGGGGGGGGAGCGAAAACCCTCTTTCTCTTATCGTCCATGGACTGACACAGCTCTAATACTGAAACACGTGAGTATATGTCCCTGCTCGCAGGAGAAGATCTAGGCAGAATGTTAGATGTTAGAAACATACATTCTAGAAAAAAACAGCTGAACAGCCCCGCCCAGGGGGGGTGTTCCCTCCAGACATAACCCTCCTACCTGCAGCTAGCAGCCTCAGTTTTTTCTGCCTAGCAGAAGGAGACGACGTGGCTCTCAGGAGCCAGTCTCCTGGAAGATTTTGAAATTTTTTATTCCTTTGAGAATTTTATTATTTTATTTTTGAGACCTTCAATCAACTGTCGGCTGGGCAACAGGTTGGGTACACTGGTATCCTCGTAGTCTTCCCTGTCCGACCATCGAGCGTGCTGATCCTCGCCTTGTGTGCGTGAGACTCAGTTCACGACATCCCCCATGACTCCAAGGGTGGCCGGTGGGCTTTTATGCTCCCGCTGTCCTCACAAGATTGAACAGTGCCTGCTGTATCTTTCGCGGTGGACCGGGCTGACAGCTACTCAGTACTACTCTGTGATAGGTCTGTCTGAAACATGCCAGTGGGTCCCTCTGGGATGGGTAAGTAATCTCTCCTGCATCAGGTGAGTACATGCTGGCTGTGTTTCTCTGTATGGGGGGGTTGTTCCTTGTCTCCCCCCTGTATGCTGCTCTTTGCACCCTAATCTGGCGCTGAGCTGTGTGGGGGTACCTGGGGGTCACTCTGGCCTGGTGGGGGGGCGCTCATGTCTGTGTGCTGGGGCTGAGAAAACGTGGGGTGTTTGGAGATGCCATTGGCGCTTTGGCTGTAATTTTGCTGCGCTCGGTGGCCATCTTGCCGCGGATCAATGGCGCAGTATTACAAGCCGCCGGCAGCCATTTTCTTGAAGCCACGGCGCTTTCACTTTAGTTTTTGGCCTCTATCGCCGCTGCTGCGGCGTGAATCTGCTCACACTCTGCTCAGGCTTCACTCGCACTGGCAGTGCGGTGCATACAGTGGAGCTGAGCGATCCTTTGAAGAGTTGGTGGGGCCTTTGGGTGTCCCCTCCTCAGTCAGTACAGCCAGTGGGTGGACTGTTTATTCACTTTATTGTGCATAAGGTCTCAGAGGGTGGCAAGTATGGAGTCTGGTTCACCTGCTTCCCCACTCTTGTCAGAGGCAACTGGCAGTGCTCCAGCACCTGCGGTCCCTATGGACCAGTTGTCGGCAGTCCTGGAAAAAAATTCTTGTCAGGGTGGAAGCGGTGTGCGAGCAAGGGAGCTATAAAGCGCCCTCTCCCCACACAATCTCACACATGGGGAGTGCTCTGATTCAGGTACGGGCCTAGCTGCTGCTGCTCAGGAACCTAGCTCTGAATATTTTAATGTTTTTGAACAGGACATTCCTTGTGAGGAAGACTCCAGTTCTGAGTAAGTAAATGACAGGGCGCTTGTAAGTGAACTCATTGATGCTGTGAGGGACACTCTCAAGCTGGATGCTGTGGCTGAGGTACCTCAGGCGGATGCGGTCTCCTTTGGTTCTTTTCAAGCTTTCTTTTACACAGCTTCCTCACTGTTTCCTCACACGCTGCGTCGAGAGCAGCATGGATGATACAGTGGTACACAGTGCCCCCCCCCCCCGGTCGGTGGAGCATGGTGGGGGGGGGGACTTTATTCATTTATTTCTATAGTCCCTGTGAGTCTTCTGTGTGATGTCTCTGAGGCAACAACAGGGTCTCTGCACCTGTGGTTTCCTGCCATTTCCTGGGGAACGCTCTGAGCTCTGACAGGACTACGGTCTGAGGTGTCAGAGGTTACCTTTTACCTGCATGGTGCTTCGGCAGCACATTTAAGCAGGTTGGAATGATACAGAGAAGATTATGCGCCTCGGCGCCATAATTAAAACTTATCTTATAACTTTACACTGGATACATTCACAGTGTATGTATGTGTTATTGATCTCTGTGTCTGCGTGGGTTTCCTGCCACGTTCCAATGCTGTGTCTTCAGTGCCATACATGATATAAACATACACAATATGTTTATACACGACTCTAAATACATTCACAGTATATGTATGTATTATACTCTCTGGGTCGGCGTGGGTGTCCTCCGGGTGCTCCGGTGTCCTCTCACGGTATGTGTGCTTTAGGGCTGGGAAAAAAAATCGATTTTAATCTTGAATCGAGTTTTGAGCTCAAATCGATTCAGATTTGAAGAAAATCGATTTTTTTAGATTTTTTTTATTTTTTTTTTGAAAAAAATAAAATAAAATTTCCCCTCAAAGTTTCCGTAGCAGGACTGCAGGGGGCGTATCCGGAATGGCACTGGGCAGCGTTACCCCAATTACATCTACTCGCTGCAGCCGCCGTCTGCCTACCTGATCAGCGTGTCATGCAGACAGACGGCGGCCATTGCAGTGTTCAAAAGCCGCGCCTCCCGAGTCCTCGTCGTCTATGATAGGCGGAACACTCAATTTCACAGCAGGCAGTATTCAGCCTATCACGGACATCCTCTCATCCTCGTCTGTGTTATGAGGATGACCATGATAGGCGGAACACTGAATGCTGGGAAATTGAGTGTTCCGCCTATCACAGACGAGGAGGAGGCGCGGCTTTTGAATACTGGAATGGCCACCGGTGTAGCAGTAAAATCCGTATACCATGAAAATCTGCATCAGGTACGGGCACAGTGATTGAAGCATGGGCACAGTGAAGCACGGGCACAGTGAGACACGGGCCCAGTGAGACACAGGCACAGTGAGGCATGGACACAGTTCAATTCAACTAAGAGTAACCTCAGGATTTTTTGTTGTTTTATTAGCTAAATCCAAATACAGTATTAATAATTTGGATGTTTAACAATCTTTGTTGCACACTGCAAAAAACAACAAAAGGTCACAAGTAGAGTTGAGCGGACACCTGGATGTTCGGGTTCGACGGGTTCGGCCGAACTTCGGAAAAAAGTTCGGGTTCGGGACCGAACTTTAACCCGAACCCGGACCCGAACCCGAACCCCATTGAAGTCAATGGGGACCCAGACTTCTAAGGACTAAAAAGGCTCTAAAAAGGTAATGGAAAGGGCTAGAGGGCTGCAAATGGCAGCAAAATGTTGTTGTTAAGAGCATGGCAAGTGCTCTGCAAACAAATGTGGATAGGGAAATAACTTAAAATAACATAAAATAAAAATAGAAAATAATAATCTTGACCTAGGAGGACGAGGTCCATATGGAGTAGGAGGTTGAGGTGGCGGTGGATGTGGCTGTGTAGGTGGAAGCGGCGGTGGAGGAGGACGAGGTAGCCAACACTGATTCAAAAATACAACAATGGCTGGGTAAGGCCGGTGATGTGTCGAATTCTGTCCCCCGTCAAATAGTGTCCACCCTGTACTGCGCTTGCTCAGTATGTAGGACAAGGGGATTTCGAAAATCTCCCAAGACAAACGGCGCCTGCGTGGTGAGTTCAGGTGAAGGCCACACCATCCGTGGTTCAAGCCGAGCCAAGTGAGGCCGTGCCCGAAGCGTGGCGATCGAACCGAGCCCGTGAGGGGCCCTGTTACTATGTGCTACCGTATGTCCACTTGGATGGTGGGGCTTGAACCTGCACTCACAGCGCAGGCGCCGTTCATCTTCGGAGATTTTGTGAATCTCCTTGTCCTCTGTACTGCGCAAGCGCTGCGCCTTCGCAGTATGGGCCGGACACAATCCGATGGCCGGACAGTTTTTGTCACAACACCGGTATACATGTCTATTCTGCACAAGGTACGGACAAGTCCTGTGGGATCCATGCCTGGTTCATTTTAATGAACGTGAGCTTGTCCACATTGGCTCTGGACAGGCGGCTGCGCTTGTCTGTGATAACGCCCCCTGCCGTGCTAAATACACGTTCAGATAATACACTGGCTGCAGGGCAGGCCAGCACCTCCAAGGCATAAAGGGCAAGCTCAGGCCATGTGCCCAATTTGGAGACCCAGAAGTTAAAGGGGGCAGACCCGTCATCCAGTACGTGTAGGCCTGTGGACACATACTGCTCAACCATGTTGGTGAAATGCTGCCTCCTGCTAAGACGTTCCATCTCAGCTGGTGGTGCTGGTTGTTGTGGCGTGCTGACAAAGCTTTTCCACATTTCAGCCATGCTAACCCTGCCTTCTGAGGTGCTGCCGGTGCCCCGGCTGCGTTGGCGACCTCTTCCTCCCCCTCTGCCTTCGCCTTGTGCTTCCACCGTACGCCCGCTGTCAGGTGGGAATGCCACCAGCAGCGCGTCTACCAGCGTGCGCTTGTACTCGCGCATCTTACGATCCCGCTCCAGTGAGGGAATTAAGGACGGTACGTTGTCCTTGTAACGGGGATCCAGCAGGGTGGCCACCCAGTAATCAGCACCAGTTAAAATGTGGGCAACTTGGCGGTCATTGCGGAAACACTGCAGCATGTAATCGCTCATGTGTGCCAGGCTGCCCAGAGGCAAAGAAAAGCTGTCCTCTGTGGGAGGTGTATCGTCTGTGTCCTCTGTATCCCCCCAGCCACGCACCAGTGATGGCCACGAGCTGGTCTGGGTGCCACCCTGCTGTGAAGATGGCTCCTCCTCCTCCTCCTTCTCCTCCTCCATCTCCTCCTCCACCTCGTCATCCTCCAGAACTGTGCCCTTTCTGCCGGACAATTGTGTACCTGGCGTTTGTTGGTGCAGGAACCCACCCTCGTAGCCACTTGTGAAAGACTGCCCTGAAAGCATTTGAAATGATCCCGCTTCCTCCTCCTCCTCCTCCTGTGCCACATCCTCTTCCATCATCGCCCGAAGCGTTTTTTCAAGGAGGCATAGAACTGGGATAGTAACGCTAAGAACGGCGTCATTGGCACTGGACATGTTGGTGGAGTACTCGAAACAGTGCAACAAGGCACACAGATCTCGCATGGAGGCCCAGTTATTGGTGGTGAAGTGGTGCTGTTCCGCAGAGCGACTCACGCGTGATTGCTGCAGCTGAAACTCCACTATCGCCTGCTGCTGCTCGCACAGTCTGGCCAGCATGTGCAAGGTGGAGTTCCACCTTGTGGGCACGTCACATATGAGGCGGTGAGCGGGAAGGCCGAAGTTACGCTGCAGCGCTGACAGGCGAGCAGCAGCAGGGTGAGAACGCCGAAAGTGCGCACACACAGCCCGCACTTTCTGCAGCAGCTCTGGCATATTGGGGTAATTTTTAAAGGAACCTCTGGACCACCAAGTTCAGCACATGCGCCAGGCAAGGGATGTGCGTCAAACCGGCTAGGCCCAGAGCTGCTACGAGATTTCGCCCATTATCGCACACCACCAGGCCGGGCTTGAGGCTCACTGACAGCAACCACTCATTGGTCTGTTGTTCCATGTCCCTCCACAACTCCTGAGCGGTGTGGGGTTTTTCCCCCAAACAGGAAAGTTTTAAAACTGCCTGCTGTCGTTTACCCCTGGCTGTGCTGAAGTTGGTGGTGAAGGTGTTACGCTGACCGGATGAGGAGGCGGTAGAGGATGAGGAAGCGGAGTAGGAGGAGTTAGCAACAGGAGGCAAACTGAAGCGCCCTGCAATCCTCGGTGGTGGAAGGACATGCGCCAAACTGCTATCTGCCTCAGGCCCAGCCGCCACTGCATTTACCCAGTGTGCTGTTAGGGAGATATAACGTCCCTGACCGTGCTTACTGGTCCACGCATCCGTAGTTAGGTGGACCTTGCCACAGATGGCGTTGCGCAGTGCACACCTGATTTTGTCCCCCACTTGGTTGTGCAGGGAAGGGATGGCTCGCCTGGAAAAATAGTGGCGGCTGGGCACGACGTACTGTGGGACAGCCAATGCCATCAGGCTTTTAAAACTCTGCGTCTCTACCAGACGGAATGACAGCATTTCAAAGGCCAGGAGTTTTGAAATGCTGGCATTCAGGGCCAGGGATCGCGGGTGGCTAGGGGGGTACTTCCTCTTCCGCTCAAATGTTTGGGAGATAGAGAGCTGAACGCTTCCATGGGACATTGTGGAGATGGTTGGTGACCCAGGTGGTAGTGTTGCTGGCAGATCCTCTGTTTGCGGGGTGGCAGGTGCCACTGTCACTACAGAGGTGGATGAAGAGGCCGAGACTGCAGCAGAAGAGGAAGCAGGAGGAGCCAGAGACCTTTCTTGGTTTTTGAGGTGTCTACTCCACTGCAGCTCGTGCTTTGCACTTAGATGCCTGGTCATGAAGGTTGTGCTCAGGTTGAGAACGTTTATGCTTTGCTTCAGGCTCTGATTGCACAGCGTGCAAACCACTCGTGTCTTGTCATCAGCACATTGTGTGAAGAACTGCCACGCTGGGGAACTCCTTGGACCTGGCTTTGGTGTGCTCGGTCCCTTGCTGCGTTGGGCAGTAGCAGACATACTGTCTAGCTGACAGACGCTCCGCTTTTGCACCCTGCTCCCTCTTCTGCTGTGCTGGTGGCTCTGTGCGACCACCGCCTCTTCCTCCAAACTACACTGGTCACCTGCATAACGTTGATTCCATGTGGGGTCGAGGACCTCACCGTCCTCCACATCATCTTCCACCCAGTCTTCACCCCTGCCCTCCTTGTCTGTCTGCACAATTGCGAAAGCAGCAGCAGTTGGCACCTGTGTTTCGCCATCATCCGAGACGTACTGCGATGGTCCTCCCATGTACTCATCATGAAACATAAGTGGTTGGGCATCGGTGCACTTAATCTCTTCCACTTCTGGGGCAGGGCTAGGTGGATGGCCCTGGGAAACCCTGCTAACAGAGTCATCGAAAAGCAGAAGAGACTGCTGCATGATTTGGGGCTCAGACTGCTTGGCTGATTTGCAAGGGGGTGAGGTGAAAGACTGATGGACATGGGTTTCAGGTGCCAACTCTGATCTTTCATCAGAAGAGTGGGTGGGAGACAATGTGAAGGAACCCGAGGCACTGTCAGCAACCCAATCTACTATCGCCTGTACTTGTCCTGGCCTAAACATTCGTACAGCCTCATTAGGCGCGACAAAATAGCACCGCAGGCTCGGTCGCCTACTCGCACCTGAGGAAGGTGTTTCACTTGTGCATGTATCTGGCACAGATCCACCACGTCCTCTCCCTGCAACAGGAGCTCCACCAGCAGCACCACGACCGGGGCCACCACGTCCCTTTGACCTTCTCCTCATATTTTCAAAATTTAGGATCTTGCCCTAAATGGGTGTTTTTGGAAGCGCAGAACACAACCAAAGTACGTAACCGCTGAATCGCACAGCTACAGAACTGCAGAAAATGCTATTCAAAAAAAATGTTGTTTTTTTAGTATAGCACAGTAGGAGAAAACTATAAAGAAATTGTTTATTTCACACACCTCAAAATATGTATAACACACTGCAAACTTTTTTTTGTGCCACTAAACTGCGTTTTTTGGAAGAGCAGAACACACCCACAGTACGTAACCGCTGAATCGCACAGCTACAGAACTGCAGAAAATGCTATTCAAAAAAAATGTTTTTTTTTTAGTATAGCAACGTAGGAGAAAACTATAAAGAAATTGTTTATTTCACACACCTCAAAATATGTATAAACACACTGCAAACTTTTTTTTGTGCCACTAAACGGCGTTTTTTGGAAGAGCAGAACACACCCACAGTACGTAACCGCTGAATCGCACAGCTACAGAACTGCAGAAAATGCTATTCAAAAAAAATGTTTTTTTTTTAGTATAGCACAGTAGGAGAAAACTATATAGAAATTGTTTATTTCACACACCTCAAAATATGTATAACACACTGCAAACTTTTTTTGGTGCCCCTAAATGGCGTTTTTTGCAAGCGTACATTAAAGTGCAATTTTTTTTTTTTGCGCTAAACGGGTCTTTTTTTGCCCTATGGGTCTTTTGGAAAAGAGAACAATAAAGTGCCTTTTTTTTTCCCCTAAAAGTTAGATTTTCGCTGACACTGGGCTCATGGCAGTGTAAAAAGACTGCACTGCAACACAAATAGGTAGACCTATGCAGATCGCTGATTTTAATCTCTGAATCTGGACTCCTATATAATATTCTCTCTCCCTGAAAGCAGCAACACAGGAACCTGGCCCTACACTACACTATCTCTCTATCTTTTCCCTCAGATTGTAGAATCAGGACTACCTCATCTATCTTTCTATCTCTCCCTAAAAGCAGCAGCAGCAGACTAGATCCTCTCCCTATCTATTCTGAAGCAGAGTGACATGTGTGCTGTGTGCCTCTAGCTTATATAGAAGCTGGGTCACATGTTGCACTGACCAATCACAGCCATGCCATTAGTAGGCATGGCTATGATGACCTCTAAGGGCACACCAGCTAATCAAAAGGTGATTGGCTGGCCCCTGAAGCATTTCTAAATGCGTTATTAGATTGCCGAATCCGAACCCGGACTTTTGGGCAAAGTCCGGGTTCGGGTTCGGGTTCGGGAAAAAGCTAAAGTTCGGTACGGACCCGAACTTTACAGTTCGGGTTCGCTCAACACTAGTCACAAGCGCTAAATTGGTGGATAAAGAAAAAAATATAATGGATGATAATAATAAGAAAAAAATCCCAAATATTTTGGGAAGTACAAAGTATCCAAAAGGGGGAAAAAACAGGATCCAGCGCAGCAAGAAAAAATCCGCACCCAGAAGTACAAAATACACAACATGCACACAATATAATCCATACCCACGCCCGGGCTGTCTTTTTCAACGAATATCAGGGAGATTCCTCTCTTGACCTTGTCCCAGAAGGTGGCTTTCTTAGTGGCCATTACTTCTGTTCGACGGGTGTCTGAGTTGGCGGCCTGATCCTGCAAGTCACCTTACTTGGTCCTTCATAAGGATAAGGCGGTGTTGCGCCCACGACCGTCTTTCCTTTCAAAGGTGGTCTCGGCCTTTCACCTTAATGAGGACATGTTCTTCCGTCCTTGTGTCCTCACCCATCGCATCCCTGAGAGTTTGTGCTTCATACATTGGATGTGGTACGAGCCTTACGGGTGTACCTGTCTGCTACTGTTTCCATTCGGAAGTCTGACTCACTGTTTGTGTCTGTCTCTGGTCCAAAAGAGGCCAAGCGGTGTCGTCTGCCACCTTTTCTAGGTGGATCAGACAGACCGTTATACAGGCCTATGCCCTTAAGGGGCGGGCGCCTTCCTTTCCGGTTACGGTGCATTCCACCAGGGCAATTGGTGCTTCCTGGGCTTTCCGACATCAAGCGTCGGTTGTACATGTGTGCAAGGCGGCGACCTGGTCGTCTGTTCATACCTTTTCTAAGTTCTATAAGGTTGATGTGGCTGCATCTTCGGATGCTTTCTTCGGCTGCAAGGGTTGCAGGCCGCTGTTTAAAGTTGCAACTCCTCCATTGAGGAGTTCTGCTTGTTTGGAGTGGAGTTTGGTTTTTCCTTTACTACTGCTCCCACCCTTTTCTGATACTGCTTTGGGACGTCCCACGTGTTTCAGTATTAGAGCTGTGTCAGTCCATGGACGATAAGAGAAAAGAGGATTTTTGTACTCACCGTAAAATCCTTTTCTCTGACGTCCATAGACTGACACAGCACCCACCCTTCTTTAAGGTTTGTACTGCTTCGTTACGAACTGAGGCTGCTAGCTGCAGATAGAAGGGTTATGTCCTGAGGGACCGTCCCCCTGGGCGGGGCTGTTCAGCTCTGTTTTTTTCTACAATGTATGTTTCTAACATCTAACATTCTGCCTAGATCTTCTCCCCCTGCGAGCAGGGACATATACCCACGTGTTTCAGTATTAGAGCTGTGTCAGTCCACGGACGTCAGAGAAAAGGATTTTACGGTGAGTACAAAAACCCTATTTTTTAGAGGGTTCCAGCTCCCACTTCCTCCCGGGCCGCCACGGCGGAAGTAAGCCACCTCTCCCCCTCCCTCTCCGCAATCATCTGAGGTCCCAGGTGAGTGCTCCGCCAGTCACGGTGCACAGCGCGGCATGCGCAGTGCGTGCCCGGCTGTGAAGCCACAGCCGGGCGCCCACAGTGACAATGCCGGCGCCGCGGAGAGGAGGGGAAGACGAGCGGGGCTTCGTTTACCCGCATCGCTAGACCCTGGGACAGGTAAGTGTCCGATTATTAAAAGTCAGCAGCTGCAGTATTTGTAGCTGCTGACTTTTAATATTTTTTTTTAGGCGGAACTCCGCTTTAATCACAATGTTTACCACAAAAAGTTGGGCACCAATATCCCTAAGAAAGAATAGCTAGGATTAGGAAAGAAAAGGTGGGCCAGGTCAGCTTGATTGTAAAGCCATTTCTGCTGACAGACGATACAAGATTGGAAAAATGGAAAGGTGAGCTGCATAAACAATTGATATATACGTTTCCACTCCAAAAGTACACGGCCAATCACGGGTGGATGAGAAAACTGCAGATCTGCATGGTGACAGCCAAAACAGATGGGGGAAGCTGAAAAAGAAAAAAAAAAAAAAATCGAAGAATCAGAAACTGACAAATTTAGAACTACATTGTAACATACCTCTTTAACTTTGGTTAACTAAAAAATGGGTGGGCCAGGAATTTAAATTTCTATTTAGCACTGGCTGTGTTTACATGGAGAATGCAGCGGCTCACAGCAGGAGTCGGGTGCGTCTCCATTCACCATTTCAGCTCGAAATTTTGGCTGAATTCGGAAACTAATCAAAAGATGCACAGGACTCCTGTGCAATACACCCTGGAGCCGCTGCAGAGATGTGTGAACCGGCTCCATAGAGAGCCAGTCACAATCTCCTGCTATGCGCATTGGATACTGGGAAACCCAAATCCAATTCACAATGAACCCGGTCACAAAGTTTGTAAAAAAATGTTTAATTGAAATATAATAAGTACGCTGAGAAGTGAGGAAACCTACTTACTCCAAACCACTAATAATTCGAAATTACCCCCACCACTGGCTACACAGACAGATAGATCACCACCCCCCAGACTGACACCCCACAACAAACTACTGACACCTCAGACTGACCCCGTCCAACTGAAACACCAGACTGAGCCCCTGCCACTAATACACGTCACCCCCAACTAATGACAATGATAATTGCTACTGGCTTGCTTTTTTTCCTCCCTCTATGGCAGTTGGGGGGTTAAGTTTGTGTCCTCCCACAATAGTTCTAATGCAGGCTGTGAAATTCTGTATCCCCTCTTATAATATTACATCCATGAAAATCTGTATCCCCTCTTATATTACAGGCCGTGAAATTCATCATCACCTCTTATAATATTACAGGCCGTGAAATTCAGCATCACCTCTTATAATATTACAGGCCGTGAAATTCAGCATCACCTCTTATAATATTACAGGCCGTGAAATTCAGCATCACCTCTTATAATATTACAGGCCGTGAAATTCAGCATCACCTCTTATAATATTACAGGCCGTGAAATTCAGCATCACCTCTTATAATATTACAGGCCATGAAATTCAGCATCACCTCTTATAATATTACAGGCCGTGAAATTCAGCATCACCTCTTATAATATTACAGGCCGTGAAATTCAGCATCACCTCTTATAATATTACAGGCCGTGAAATTCAGCATCACCTCTTATAATATTACAGGCCGTGAAATTCAGCATCACCTCTTATAATATTACAGGCCGTGAAATTCAGCATCACCTCTTATAATATTACAGGCCGTGAAATTCAGCATCACCTCTTATAATATTACAGGCCATGAAAATCTGTATCCAGACACCCCCCCCCCCCAAACTACTGACCCCCACTCCCCACTGACAGACCCTCATCCCACAAACTAAACATTGACCTCCCACTACAAGATCCTCATCTCCCAACAACTCCCCCCCCCTTACTCACAAATCTTTGCCCCACAAACTAAATACTGACCCCCACACTAACAGACTCCCACTCCCCACCAAGAGAGCCACACCTCTGATAGATCGTCACCTCCCAACTTATGATCCCTGGCCTCCACTGATAAACCCCAACTACTCTAACCACTCATCCTAACCCCCCCCCCTCCACCCCTGACAGAGACCCAATCTTCATGCTACAGGCGCTGTGAAATCCCCACATGCAAAGGGTTAATCCAGCCTGTGTACAACTGTCCCCTCTGATCCAGAATATGCCCCCTGTGCCAAACAAGGTGTGCCCCCAGTCTCATGCAGCCTGTACCCCCTATGACAGCCATGGTGTGCCCCCCAGTCTCATGCAGACTGTGGCCCCCCTGTGACGTGCAGACTGTGGCCCCCCCGTGACGTGCTGACTGTGGCCCCCCCGTGACGTGCTGACTGTGGCCCCCCCGTGACGTGCTGACTGTGGCCCCCCCGTGACGTGCTGACTGTGGCCCCCCCGTGACGTGCTGACTGTGGCCCCCCCGTGACGTGCTGACTGTGGCCCCCCCGTGACGTGCTGACTGTGGCCCCCCCGTGACGTGCTGACTGTGGCCGCCCCGTGACGTGCTGACTGTGGCCGCCCCGTGACGTGCTGACTGTGGCCCCCCCGTGACATGCTGACTGTGGCCCCCCCGTAACGTGCTGACTGTGGCCCCCCCGTAACGTGCTGACTGTGGCCCCCCGTAACGTGCTGACTGTGGCCCCCCGTAACGTGCTGACTGTGGCCCCCCTGTGACATGTGGCCCCCCCAGTGACATTCTGACTGTGGCCCCCCTGTGACATACAGACTGTGGCCCCCCTGTGACATACAGACTGTGGCCCCCCTGTGACATACAGACTGTGGCCCCCCTGTGACATACAGACTGTGGCCCCCCTGTGACATACAGACTGTGGCCCCCCTGTGACATACAGACTGTGGCCCCCCTGTGACATACAGACTGCCCCACGTGACATACAGACTGACCCCCCCGTGACATACAGACTGACCCCCCCGTGACATACAGACTGACCCCCCCGTGACATACAGACTGACCCCCCCGTGACATACAGACTGACCCCCCTGTGACATACAGACTAACCCCCCTGTGACATACAGACTAACCCCCGTGACATGCAGACTGACCCCCCCGTGACATACAGACTGACCCCTGTGACATACAGACTGACCCCCCGTGACATACAGACTGACCCCCGTGACATACAGACTGACCCCCCTGTGACATACAGACTGACCCCCCTGTGACATACAGACTGACCCCCCTGTGACATACAGACTGACCCCCCTGTGACATACAGACTAACCCCCGTGACATGCAGACTGACCCCCCCGTGACATACAGACTGACCCCCCTGTGACATACAGACTAACCCCCCTGTGACATACAGACTAACCCCCTGTGACATACAGACTAACCCCCGTGACATGCAGACTGACCCCCCCGTGACATACAGACTGACCCCCCTGTGACATACAGACTGACCCCCTGTGACATACAGACTGACCCCCCTGTGACATGCAGACTGACCCCCCTGTGACATGCAGACTGACCCCCCGTGACATGCAGACTGACCCCCCGTGACGTACAGACTGACCCCCCGTGACGTACAGACTGACCCCCCCGTGACGTACAGACTGACCCCCCCGTGACGTACAGACTGACCCCCCGTGACGTACAGACTGACCCCCCCCTGTGACGTACAGACTGACCCCCCCGTGACGTACAGACTGACCCCCCATGACGTACAGACTGACCCCCCGTGACATACAGACTGACCCCCCGTGACATACAGACTGACCCCCCGTGACATACAGACTGACCCCCCGTGACATACAGACTGACCCCCTGTGACATACAGACTGCCCCCCGTGACGTACAGACTGACCCCCCGTGACGTACAGACTGACCCCCCGTGACGTACAGACTGACCCCCCGTGACGTACAGACTGACCCCCCCGTGACGTACAGACTGACCCCCCGTGACGTACAGACTGACCCCCGTGACGTACAGACTGACCCCCCGTGACATACAGACTGACCCCCCCGTGACATGCAGACTGACCCCCCGTGACGTACAGACTGACCCCCCGTGACATACAGACTGACCCCCCGTGACATACAGACTGACCCCCCCCGTGACATGCAGACTGACCCCCCCATGACATACAGACTGACCCCCCGTGACGTGCTGACTGTGGCCCCCCTGTGACATGTGGCCCCCCGTGACGTGCTGACTGTGGCCCCCCCCGTGACGTGCTGACTGTGGCCCCCCCCGTGACATGTGGCCCCCCCAGTGACATTCTGACTGTGGCCCCCCTGTGACATACAGACTGTGGCCCCCCCTGTCACATGCAGACTGCCCCCTGTGACATACAGACTGACCCCCCCGTGACATACAGACTGACCCCCCCGTGACATACAGACTGACCCCCCCGTGACATACAGACTGACCCCCCCGTGACATACAGACTGACCCCCCCGTGACATACAGACTGACCCCCCCGTGACATACAGACTGACCCCCCCGTGACATACAGACTGACCCCCCCGTGACATGCAGACTGACCCCCCCCGTGACATGCAGACTGACCCCCCCGTGACATGCAGACTGACCCCCCGTGACATGCAGACTGACCCCCCCCGTGACATGCAGACTGACCCCCCCGTGACATGCAGACTGACCCCCCCGTGACATACAGACTGACCCCCCGTGACATACAGACTGACCCCCCCGTGACATGCAGACTGACCCCCCCGTGACATGCAGACTGACCCCCCCGTGACATGCAGACTGACCCCCCCCGTGACATGCAGACTGACCCCCCCGTGACATGCAGACTGACCCCCCCGTGACATGCAGACTGACCCCCCCGTGACATGCAGACTGACCCCCCCGTGACATGCAGACTGACCCCCCGTGACATATGACCCCCCCGTGACATATGACCCCCCCGTGACATACAGACTGACCCCCCGTGACATACAGACTGACCCCCCGTGACATACAGACTGACCCCCCCATGACATGCAGACTGACCCCCCCATGACATGCAGACTGACCCCCCCGTGACATGCAGACTGACCCCCCCCGTGACATGCAGACTGACCCCCCCGTGACATGCAGACTGACCCCCCCCCGTGACATGCAGACTGACCCCCCCCGTGACATGCAGACTGACCCCCCGTGACATGCAGACTGACCCCCCGTGACATACAGACTGACCCCCCGTGACATGCAGACTGCCCCCGTGACATACAGACTGACCCCCCGTGACATACAGACTGCCCCCGTGACATACAGACTGACCCCCGTGACGTATAGACTGACCCCCCGTGACATACAGACTGACCCCCCGTGACATGCAGACTTACCCCCCGTGACATGCAGATTGACCCCCCCGTGACCTGCAGACTGCCCCCCCGTGACCTGCAGACTGACCCCACCATGACATACAGACTGACCCCCCGTGACATGCAGACTGACCCCCCCATGACATGCAGACTAACCAGCCGTGAGATGCAGACTGACCCCCTGTGACATACAGACTGACCCCCCGTGACATACAGACTGACCCCCTGTGACATACAGACTGACCCCCCCCGTGACATACAGACTGACCCCCCGTGACATACAGACTGACCCCCCGTGACATACAGACTGACCCCCCGTGACATATGACCCCCCCGTGACATACAGACTGACCCCCCGTGACATACAGACTGACCCCCCGTGACATACAGACTGACCCCCCCATGACATGCAGACTGACCCCCCCGTGACATGCAGACTGACCCCCCCGTGACATGCAGACTGACCCCCCCCGTGACATGCAGACTGACCCCCCGTGACATGCAGACTGACCCCCCGTGACATGCAGACTGCCCCCGTGACATACAGACTGACCCCCGTGACATACAGACTGACCCCCGTGACGTATAGACTGACCCCCCCGTGACATACAGACTGACCCCCCGTGACATGCAGACTTACCCCCCGTGACCTGCAGACTGCCCCCCCGTGACCTGCAGACTGACCCCCCCATGACATACAGACTGACCCCCCGTGACATGCAGACTGACCCCCCCATGACATGCAGACTGACCCCCCCATGACATGCAGACTAACCAGCCGTGAGATGCAGACTGACCCCCTGTGACATACAGACTGACCCCCCGTGACATACAGACTGACCCCCTGTGACATACAGACTGACCCCCCCGTGACATACAGACTGACCCCCCGTGACATACAGACTGACCCCCCGTGACATACAGACTGACCCCCCCCCTGTGACATACAGACTGACCCCCCCCCTGTGACATACAGACTGACTCCCCCTGTGACATACAGACTGACCCCTCGTGACATACAGACTGACCCCCCCCCGTGACATACAGACTGACCCCGCCGTGACATGCAGACTGACCCCCCCCCCCCCCGTGACATACAGACTGACCCCCCCCCCCCCCGTGACATACAGACTGACCCCCCCCCCCCCGTGACATACAGACTGACCCCCCCCCGTGACATGCAGACTGACCCCCCCCGTGACATGCAGACTGACCCCCCCCGTGACATGCAGACTGACCCCCCCGTGACATGCAGACTGACCCCCCCCGTGACATGCAGACTGACCCCCCCCGTGACATGCAGACTGACCCCCCGTGACATACAGACTAACCCCCCGTGACATACAGACTGACCCCCCCCCCGTGACATACAGACTGACCCCCCCCCGTGACATGCAGACTGACCCCCCGTGACATACAGACTAACCCCCCGTGACATACAGACTGACCCCCCCCCCCCCGGTGACATACAGACTGACCCCCCCCCCCGTGACATACAGACTGACCCCCCCCGTGACATGCAGACTGACCCCCCCGTGACATGCAGACTGACCCCCCGTGACATACAGACTAACCCCCCGTGACATACAGACTGACCCCCGTGGCATACAGACTGACCCCCCCTGGTGACATACAGACTGACCCCCCCTGGTGACATACAGACTGACCCCACCCCCTGGTGATATATAGACTGTGTGTAGCCTATACAGTTTATTGCTGTACCTTCGTCGCAACCAGCCTGTGTCTCCTTGTCGTGTCCCCCGCTATCATCCAGATGGAGCCAGGTCCAGTCTCGCTGTGTCTTCTGGATGCAGCCGATCAATCGGCGTGTGAGGGGTTAATGTAACTCAGCTGTGTTCGTCTGTGTTCGTCGGCAGTAGCTCTGCGCTCGATTTCTATTGTCTGAAATCGGCACATGCGCAGTAGCGGCATGGGATGCAGATTTTCATGACATACAGATTTTAGAGGCATGAGGGGTAGACATCAGGGCATGGGGGCACGGAGCAGGGCATAGGGTAGACAGCAAAGCAGGGGGGCACAGAGCATGGCATGGGGTAGACATCAGAGCATGGGGCAGACATCTCAGGGCATGGGGCAGACAGCAAGGCATGGGGCAAACAGCGGGGCACACATCAGAGCATGGGGGCAAAGAGCAGGGCATAGGGCAAAGAGCAAGGCTTGGGGGCAGAGAGCAGGGTATGGGCAGACTATAGGGCATGGGGCAGCGTTCAGGGCTTTGGGGCACAGAGCAGGATGCTGGGCACATAGAGGGCCACAGAGCAGGATATCTATCAGTGAACACTGTGTAGCATGCATATCACTACCCTGTGTAAGACGCTACACCCTGACGCTACTGCGCAAGTGCCGCTTTGAGACAGAAGAAACTGAGAGCAGAGCTGCTCACGATGTCTACAGCTGACTCGGATTAACCCCTCACTCGCCGATCCATCGGCTACACAGAGGAAGACACGAACTCTATCTAGATGACAACAGCTGCGGGACATGGCGAGGGGTCACGGCAGATACACTGGCTGCTTGCGAGGAGGGGACATCAACAAGCTGTATCACATACACACAGGTTGGATGTGTTTGTCACAGGGGCCACACCATGCATAGCACAGGCTGGATGTTTGTCACAGGGGCACACCATGCATAACACAGGCTGGATGTGTTTGGCACAGGGGCCACACCATGCATAACACAGGCTGGATGTGTTTGGCACAGGGGCCACACCATGCATAGCACAGGCTGGATGTTTGTCACAGGGGCCACACCATGCATAGCACAGGCTGGATGTTTGTCACAGGGGCCACACCATGCATAGCACAGGCTGGATGTTTGTCACAGGGGCCACACCATGCATAGCACAGGCTGGATGTTTGTCACAGGGGCCACACCATGCATAGCACAGGCTGGATGTTTGTCACAGGGGCACACCATGCATAACACAGGCTGGATGTGTTTGGCACAGGGGCCACACCATGCATAGCACAGGCTGGATGTGTTTGGCACAGGGGCCACACCATGCATAGCACAGGTTGGATGTGTTTGTCACAGGGGCCACACCATGCATAGCACAGGCTGGATGTTTGTCACAGGGGCACACCATGCATAACACAGGCTGGATGTGTTTGGCACAGGGGCCACACCATGCATAGCACAGGCTGGATGTGTTTGGCACAGGGGCCACACCATGCATAGCACAGGCTGGATGTGTTTGGAACAGAGGCCACACCATGCATAGCACAGGCTGGATGTGTTTGGAACAGGGGCCACACCATGCATAGCACAGGCTGGATGTGTTTGGAACAGAGGCCACACCATGCATAGCACAGGCTGGATGTGTTTGGAACAGAGGCCACACCATGCATAGCACAGGCTGGATGTTTGTCACAGGGGCCACACCATGCATAGCACAGGCTGGATGTTTGTCACAGGGGCCACACCATGCATAGCACAGGCTGGATGTTTGTCACAGGGGCCACGCCATGCATAGCACAGGCTGGATGTTTGTCACAGGGGCACACCATGCATAACACAGGCTGGATGTGTTTGGCACAGGGGCCACACCATGCATAGCACAGGCTGGATGTGTTTGGCACAGGGGCCACACCATGCATAGCACAGGCTGGATGTGTTTGGAACAGAGGCCACACCATGCATAGCACAGGCTGGATGTGTTTGGAACAGAGGCCACACCATGCATAGCACAGGCTGGATGTGTTTGGAACAGGGGCCACACCATGCATAGCACAGGCTGGATGTGTTTGGAACAGGGGCCACACCATGCATAGCACAGGCTGGATGTGTTTGGCACAGGGGCCACACCATGCATAGCACAGGCTGGATGTGTTTGGAACAGAGGCCACACCATGCATAGCACAGGCTGGATGTGTTTGGAACAGAGGCCACACCATGCATAGCACAGGCTGGATGTGTTTGGAACAGGGGCCACACCATGCATAGCACAGGCTGGATGTGTTTGGAACAGGGGCCACACCATGCATAGCACAGGCTGGATGTGTTTGGAACAGGGGCCACACCATGCATAGCACAGGCTGGATGTGTTTGGCACAGGGGCCACACCATGCATAGCACAGGCTGGATGTGTTTGGAACAGAGGCCACACCATGCATAGCACAGGCTGGATGTTTGGCACAGGGGCCACACACACTCACCGGGGACACATAGGCTGCTTGCGAGGAGGGGACAGGTGTAGCATGAATATCACTATCTCCTGTGGCTCACGGCGGACACATAGGTTGCTTGCGAGGAGGGGACAGGTGTAGCATGAATATCACTATCTCCTGTGGCTCACGGCGGACACATAGGCTGCTTGCGAGGAGGGGACAGTAACAAGCTGTATCACACATACACACAGGCTGCATGGGGGCACACCATGCATAGCACAGGGGCCACACCATGCATAGCACAGGGGCCTCACCATGCATAGCACAGGGGGCACACCATGGATATGATGGAGGGGGGCACTGACCCCTGTATGGGTGGAGGAGGAGGAGGAGGGGGCACTGATCCCTGTATGATGGAGGAGGAGGAGGGGCCACTGATCCCTGTATGATGGAGGAGAAGGAGGGGGCACTGATCACTGTATGATAGAGGAGGAGGAGGTGGGCACTGATCCCTGTATGATGGAGGAGGAAGAGGAGGGGGGCACTGACCCCTGTATGATGGAGGAGGAGGGGGCACTGATCCCTGTATGATGGAGGAGAGGGAGGGGGCACTGATCCCTGTATGATGGAGGAGAAGGAGGGGGCACTGATCACTGTTTGATGGAGGAAGAGGAGGAGGAGGTGGGCACTGATCCCTGTATGATGGAGGAGGAAGAGGAGGGGGGCACTGACCCCTGTATGATGGAGGAGGAGGAGGAGGGGGCACTGATCCCTGTATGATGGAGGAGAGGGAGGGGGCACTGATCCCTGTATGATGGAGGAGAAGGAGGGGGCACTGATCACTGTTTGATGGAGGAGGAGGAGGTGGGCACTGATCCCTGTATGATGGAGGAGGAAGAGGAGGGGGGCACTGACCCCTGTATGATGGAGGAGGAGGAGGAGGAGGAGGAGGAGGAGGGGGCACTGATCCCTGTATGATGGAGGAGAACGAGGGGGCACAAATCACTTTATGATGGAGGAGGAGGTGGGCACTGATCCCTGTATGATGGAGGAGGAAGAGGAGGGGGCACTGATCCCTGTATGATGGAGGAGGGGGGGCACTGACCCCTGTATGATGATGAAGGAGGGGGGCACTGACCCCTGTATGATAATGGAGGAGGAGGGGGGAACTGACCCCTGTATGATGATGGAGGAGGAGGGGGGCACTGACCCCTGTATGATGATGGAGGAGGGGGGGACACTGCCCCCTCCTCCATCATACAGGGGTCAGTGTCCCCCCTCCAGCATACAGGGGTCAGTGTCTGTCCCCTCCTCCTCCATCATACAGGGGTCAGTGTCCCTCCCCTCATCCATCATACAGTGGTCAGTGCCCCCCCCCCTCCATCATCATACAGGGGTCAGTGTCCCCCCTCCCTCATCCATCGTGTGAGGGGTTAATCTGAGTCCGCTGTATTTGTCGTGAGCAGCTCTGTGCTCGGTTTCTTTTATCTAAGATCGGGGCATGCGCAGTAACGTCAAGGGGTACCGTCTTTCACAGGATACTGATTATCATGCTACAACGGTACTCCTTGACGTTACTGCACATGCGATGGTTTCAGATAAAATAAACCGAGCGCAGAGCTGCTCATGCTACAATCCTGTGTGCAGATCAGTATCCCATGAAAGATGGTATCCCCTCCCGCTCCTGTCATGCTGTGTGCCCCGCTACTGTCATCCTGTGAGCAGATCGAACTTTCCCTTTATGTCTTGTTCGCACCATCTTTCATGGGATAAATGAGGTGAGCAATGCTGAGGGACACTGACCACTGTATGGTGGATGAGAGGGGGGTGGGACACTGACCCCTGTATGCTGGAGGGGGGGGGGACACCGATCCCTGTATGCTGGAGGGGGGGGGGACACCGATCCCTGTATGCTGGAGGGGGGGGGGACACTGACCCCTGTATGATGGAGGAGGGGGCAGTGTCACCCCCCTCCTCCAATATCATACAGGGGTCAGTGCCCCCCTCCTCCTCCATCATCATACAGGGGTCAGTGCCCTCCCCTCCATCATCATACAGGGATCAGTGCCCCCCCTCCTCCATCATACAGGGATCAGTGCCCTCCTCCTCCTCCTCCATCATAAAGGAATCAGTGCCCCCTTCCTCCTCCATCATACAGTGATCAGTGCCCCCCTCCTCCTCCATCATCATACAGGGATCAGTGCCCCCTCCTCCTCCTAATCCATCATTCAGGGATCAGTGCCCCCCTCCTCCATCATACAGGGATCAGTGCCCCCTCCTCCTCCTCCATCATGCAGGGATCAGTGCCCCTCCTTCTCCTCCATCATACAGGGATCAGTGCCCCCCCCTCCTCCATCATACAGGGATCAGTGCCCCCCTCCTCCTCCTCCTCCATCATACAGGGATCAGTGCCCCCCTTCTCCTCCTCCTCCTCCATCATACAGGGATCAGTCCCCCCCCCCTCCTCCTCCTCCATCATACAGGTATCAGTGCCCCCCTCCTCCTCCTCCATCGTACAGGGATCAGTGCTCCCCTCTTCCTCCTCCATCATACTGGGGTCAGTGCCCCACCTCCATCATATCCATGGTGTGCCCCCTGTGCTATGCATGGTGTGGCCCCTGTGCTATGCATGGTGTGGCCCCTGTGCTATGCATGGTGTGGCCCCTGTGATATGCATGGTGTGCCCCCTGTGATATGCATGGTGTGCTCCCATCCAGCCTGTGTGTATGTGTGATACAGCTTGTTACTGTCCCCTCCTCGCAAGCAGCCTATGTGTCCGCCGTGAGCTACAGGGGATAGTGATATTCATGCTACACCTGTCCCCTCCTCGCAAGCAGATAATGTGTCCGCCATGAGCCACAGGGGATAGTGATATTCATGCTACACCTGTCCCCTCCTCGCAAGCAGCCTATGTGTCCGCCGTGAGTCACAGGAGATAGTGATATTCATGCTACACCTGTCCCCTCCTCGCAAGCAGATAATGTGTCCGCCGTGAGTCACAGGAGATAGTGATATTCATGCTACACCTGTCCCCTCCTTGCAAGCAGCCTATGTGTCCGCCGTGAGCTACAGGGGATAGTGATATTCATGCTACACCTGTCCCCTCCTCGCAAGCAGATAATGTGTCCGCCATGAGCCACAGGGGATAGTGATATTCATGCTACACCTGTCCCCTCCTCGCAGGCAGCCTATGTGTCCCCGGTGAGCCACAGGGGATAGTGACATTCATGCTACACCTGTCCCCTTCTCGCAAGCAGCATATGTGTCCGCCGTGAGCCACAGGGGATAGTGATATTCATGCTACACCTGTCCCCTCCTCGCAAGCAGAGTATGTGACCCCGGTGAGCCACAGGCGATAGTGATATTTATGCTACACCTGTCCCCTCCGCGCAAGCAGAGTATGTGTCCGCCATGAGCCACAGAGGATGGTGATATTCATGCTACACCTGTCCCCTCCTCGCAGGCAGCCTATGTGTCCCCGGTGAGCCACAGGGGATAGTGACATTCATGCTACACCTGTCCCCTTCTCGCAAGCAGCCTATGTGTCTGCCGCGAGCCGCAGGAGATAGTGATATTCATGCTACACCTGTCCCCTCCTCGAAAGCAGCCTATGTGTCCGCCATGAGCCACAGGGGATAGTGATATTCATGCTACACCTGTCCCCTCCTCGCAAGCAGAGTATGTGTCCCCAGGGAGCCACAGGGGATAGTGATATTCATGCTACACCTGTCCCCTCCGCGCAAGCAGAGTATGTGTCCCCCGGTGAGCCACAGGGGATAGTGATATTCATGCTACACCTGTCCCCTCCTCGCAAGCAGCCTATGTGTCCCCGGTGAGCCACAGGGGATAGTAATATTCATGCTACACCTGTCCCCTCCGTGCAAGCAGAGTATGTGTCCCCAGGGAGCCACAGGGGATAGTGATATTCATGCTACACCTGTCCCCTCCGTGCAAGCAGAGTATGTGTCCGCCGTGAGCCACAGAGGATAGTGATATTCATGCTTCACCTTTCCCCTCCTTGCAAGCAGCCTATGTGTACGCCGTGAGCCACAGGGGATAGTGATATTCATGCTACACCTGTCCCCTTCTCACAAGCAGATAATATGTCCCCGGTGAGCCACAGGGGATAGTGATATTCATGCTACACCTATCCACTCCTCGCAAGCAGCCTATGTGTCCGCCGTGAGCCACAGGGGATAGTGATATTCAGGCTACACCTGTCCCCTCCTCGCAAGCAGCCTATGTGAGCCACAGGGGATAGTGATATTCATGCTACACCCGTCCCCTCCTCGCAAGCAGCCTATGTGTCCGCCATGAGCCATAGGGGATAGTGATATTCATGCTACAGCTGTCCCCTCCTCGCAAGCAGCCTATGTGTCCGCCATGAGCCACAGGGTATAGTGATATTCATGCTACACCTGTCCCCTCCTCGCAAGCAGCCTATGTGTCCGCCTTGAGCCACAGGGGATAGTGATATTCATGCTAAACCTGTCCCCTCCTCGCAGGCAGCCTATGTGTCTGCCGTGAGCCACAGGGGACCTGTCCCCTCCTCGCAAGCAGTCTATGTGTCCGCCGTGAGCCACAGGGGATAGTGATATTCATGCTACACCTGTCCCCTCCTCGCAAGCAGCCTATGTGTCCGCCATGAGCCACAGGGGATAGTGATACTCATGCCACACCTGTCCCCTCCTCGCAAGCAGCCTATGTGTCCTCGGTGAGCCACAGGGGATAGTGATATTCATGCTACACCTGTCCCCTTCTCGCAAGCAGCCTATGTGTCCACCGTGAGCCACAGGGGATAGTGATATTCATGCTACACCTGTCTCCTCCTCGCAAGCAGAGTATGTGACCCCGGTGAGCCACAGGGGATAGTGATATTCATGCTACACCTGTCACCTCCTCGCAAGCAGAGTATGTGTCCCCAGTGAGCCACAGGGGATAGTGATATTCATGCTACACCTGTCCCCTCCTCGCAAGCAGAGTATGTGCCCCTGGTTAGCCACAGGGGATAGTGATATTCATGCTACACCTGTCCCCTTTTCGCAAGCAGAGTATGTGTCCCCGGTGAGCCACAGGGGATAGTGATATTCATGCTACACCTGTCTCCTCCGCGCAAGCAGAGTATGTGTCCGCCGTGAGCCACAGAGGATAGTGATATTCATGCTACACCTTTCCCCTCCTCGCAAGCAGCCTATGTGTCTGCCGTGAGCCACAGGGGATAGTGATATTCATGCTACACCTGTCCCCTCCTCGCAAGCAGCCTATGTGTACGCCGTGAGCCACAGGGGATAGTAATATTCATGCTAAACCTGTCCCCTACTCGCAAGCAGAGTATGTGTCCCCGGTGAGCCACAGGGGATAGTGATATTCATGCTACACCTGTCCCCTCCTCGCAAGCAGCCTATGTGTCCCCGGTGAGCCACAGGGGATAGTGATATTCATGCTACACCTGTCCCCTCCTCGCAAGCAGAGTATGTGACCCCGGTGAGCCACAGGGTATGGTGATATTCATGCTACATCTGTCCCCTCCTCGCAAGCAGCCTATATGCCGGCTGTGAGCCACAGAGGATAGTGATATTCATGCTACACCTGTTCCCTCCTCGCAAGCAGAGTATATGTCTCCGATGAGCCACAGGGGATAGTGATATTCATGCTACACCTGTCCCCTCCTCGCAAGCAGCCTATGTGTCCGCCGTGAGCCACAGGGGATAGTGATATTCATGCTACACCTGTCCCCTCCTCGCAAGCAGCCTATGTGAGCCACAGGGGATAGTGATATTCATGCTACACCTGTCCCCTCCTCGCAAGCAGCCTATGTGTCCGCCGTGAGCCACAGGGGATAGTGATATTAATGCTACACCTGTCCCCTCCTCGCAAGCAGCCTATGTGTCCCCGGTGAGCCACAGGGGATAGTGATATTCATGTGTAGCGGGGTGCTAAATTTAGGGGCAGTGTTGGGTGGTAGGTATACCCAAACACCCTAATTGTTAGAGTTCTTGCAACCATTTTTGTCTGCAGGGAGAGTATTGGTGTATAGTTACCTGTGGCCTGCAGGTGGCGCTGCCATAGTAGTCCAGGGTCGAATCGCTAATCCAGTGCTGTACCTTGTGTGTCCCCTCTCGGCAGCCGTACGGTGGGTGTGGTAGGCCTGCTGTGCACGCTGGGAGAGGATATAAAGGGGGTAGACGCTGCCTGTTCAGGGTTCGTTGTCGGGGGTCCTACCCCAGGGAGTGTGTGTTCCTGTCCGTCCTGGGCACCTTTGACCCAGGGCGCGGAGTTTGGAGGATTAGTCCCAGGCACCTTTAGTCCTGGGGCTGCGGAGGAGGCCTGGGCCCAGCACCTTCGGCTGAGATGCCGATGCGCGTGCCTGGTGGCCGCGATGTCTGCCAGGTACCCGCGATCGGCGTGTACACAGACAAGAATGTGGATCTCTGTCAGGGAGAGGGGACCGATGCTGTGTCCCTTGTACATAGGGACACAGATCGGTCACCTCCCCCAGTCAGTCCCCTCCCCCACACAGTAGTAATCACTCCCAGGTTACACATTTAACCCCTTCCTTGCCCCCTAGTGTTAACCCCTTCCCTGCCAGTGTCATTTTTACACTAACCAGTGCATTTTTATAGCAATGGTCGCTGTAAAAATGACAATGGTCCCAAAATGGTGTCAAAAGTGTCCGATGTGTCCGCCATAATGTCGCAGTCACAATAAAAATCGCTGATCGCCGCCATTACTAGTAAAAAAAAAAATATTAATAAAAATGCTATAAAACTATCCCCTATTTTGTAAACGCTATAACTTTTGCACAACCCAATCAATAAACGCTTATTGCGTTTTTTTTTTTACCAAAAATATGTAGAAGAATACGTATCGGCCTAAACTGAGGAAAAAAATATGAAAAAAATAAGTAAAAATTGGGATATTTATTATAGCAAAAAGTAAAAAATATTGTGTTTTTTTCAAAATCGTCGCTCTATTTTTGTTTATAGCGCAAAAAATAAAAACCGCAGAGATGATCAAATACCACCAATAGAGAGCTCTATTTGTGGGGAAAAAAGGACGTCAATTTTGTTTGGGAGCCACGTTGCACGACCGCGCAATTGTCATTCGAAGCGTGACAGCGCTGAAAGCTGAAAATTGGCCTGGGCAGGAAGGGGGTTTAAGTGCCCAGTAAGCAAGTAGTTAATATAGAGGTGAGAAACATTCTCTGTCTGTCTGACTGTGGAAGACCCATCAACAACACCGCTCAACCTCTTCACACAGGAGGGTACAGGCTTGTGGTGCGGTGTGCCCCTCTATTCCTGCGAGGAGCCGAACAAGACAGGTAAAGAGAGGGGTTTGTGCGCTACATGTGGGGGCTCATAGTCGGGGATTTCCACAGCAGAAGAAGCCCAGAGTTTGGACTTTGTTTCCCCTGTGAAGCTCCGTGGAGGTCGGCCATCTTTGAAGAAAGTAACTGTGCCACGAGGAGAGCTCAAGCTGCGTAGTTCGTGGGCGGGCCCAAGGTGAGAAAGCCTGCAAACATTGCAGAAAAATGAGAGGAGTTTCGCCATGTGAAGAGTTGCACGTGGTGACTTTGGCGCCAGAGGGACAGTGCGCAATGGATCGGCAAGTGGGTAACATGGCGTCTAATGCCTCATGGGTTCCGAGTTCAACTACCATGAACATTACCTCCTTTGCTGCTTCTGTTACCGACACGGGGATCCGACTGAAGCCTCGGGGTCGCTTCGCCCTCTATGTATGCAGAGAGGTGGAGGCCCTTGGAGTGGTTTGTCCCGGATGCCAGGGACTGGTGGTGCATCTTAGGCCCTTCGGAAGATGTGAGCAGTGCAAGGAGTTTTTATTTGAGGTGGAGCAACCTACTGAAAAGCCTTGGGCCTTCCGTCTGAACTGCCTTACAGGCGCCACCACTTTGGAAGAAGGAACCAGAGCTTCCACAGTCACCCCTACGCGCACTGACGAGACTTCGGAGGAAGTCACGGTTGAAATGTTCCGGTCATCAAGGAACAAGAGTTGGAGAGACCGGAGGATGCTGCCTCGGTCTTTACGGAGTCCTCGCTCCCACCGCCCAAGAGGAAGGTCGGCTATGTTTACAGCTTCCTGCGGCCGTGGTAGAGTCACACCCCAGCGTTCGCCCGGATCGGATGTGTCCACAGGGAAAAGTTCCGGACATCCTGCTTCAGCTACAAGCCGAGGTAAGCCGGGGAAAGGGATCTTGGCTAAAGTCCGAAGTGTCAGGGATGCGTGGGTCAGGGACCCCAGGGCCCTTGAACTTGTCAGAGGCGGTGATTCGTCATCCACCCGGAGTTACCTGCCGGCGGAGGAATGTGATACCTCCGACCTGGAGTAAGTCTCCGATCCTGGGGATGATGTGGCCATAGACAAACTGTTTGAGCGGAAGGGTTGGGATAAGATGCCCCTGTCCTCCTCCCGTAGAAAAAGGGACTCACCCATAGTGACTGGGGATGCTACACCCCGGGTGGAGGCCCCGGAGCCTGAGGAGGGATCTGTCCCGTTGTCTGCCCTTCCACCACTTGAGATACCTGCACCTGTTGCCGGGATGGGACGAGTGTCATTGCGGGCCCCTATGTCTGGTCCGGAGGCAGTGAAAGTGCCTCGACACCCGGATGCCATAGTCTTGCCAGGAATGGGAGATTGTGCAACCATGCCTCCGTTGTCCAGGATGCAGCGCAGGTTCAGCCAGAAAGTAGCAGATGAATATGGGTTGGAATACCCGTACCTACCCAGGGACTTGCTTTTTGAGGTGGAGGCCTATAGGGATCGGTGGTACGCGGACTTCCTTTGGACTTATTTGAAATTACCACAGGCCCGTAGGTTCTTTGCCTGTTCCGCCGCAGTCACTAAGCGGTACGAGGAATGTAGAGAGTTATGGATGCTTGGCAGGCACATCCACGCAGACAAAGTGGTTATCCATCGTAAGGAAAAAGACAGTGTTGAATATCATATAGACACTTTTGATAAGAACTGGAAACCACTAGTGCTGCCGCATCCACAGTACTACCTTTGAGAGACTGGACTCTTTATGTTTGTGCTTTATCCCGGAGTATACTCTCCTGGAGCCCAAGAACTTTTGCCCTCACTGAGAACGGGGTCTTCTACTTTGCTGGAAGAGCAGGAGCGGTTGTTTGTTTTTTTTATCCTCCTCTCACAGCGCCAGAAAAAAAGACCGTGACTTTTGGGGTAGTAATAGTTCAGGGCCACAGTCAGGTTCAAGAAGAAGAGGATTCATCTTCAAGAGGAAAAATAATGTTTTTTTTTCCAGGGCAAGTGTTTTGGCGGTGGCACTTCCAGTAGGTGGCGGTGTTGCGAAACTTTTGCACTACATTTGAAGTGTGTCTTACTTTTTAGAAGGAAAGGATTTTTCTTTCGGGGAGAATTTTTTCTCTTCTAATGTATATAAGTTAGGATGTCAGATATTTTTGGTTGTGTATGTCTCTTTCTCCCTCTGCAGGTGGACACCAAGCAAATCACTGAGTATGGGGTGGATTTAGCTATTGCAGAGGGGAGGGAAATGGAAATGTACATTGAAAATGTGTTTTATGTGACATTGAGAATGTGATGTACACATGTGTTTTCTCTGCTCTTCTTCACTTCTGCATTTAACTCCCTTTCCCCATGTTCAGGTTCCGGCACAAACAAAAATTATTATTATTTTTTTCAAAATTGTTTTTTGTAGATAGTTTCTGGAATAGGTCTATGTTGACTCAGGCTTGAGAGACATAGGTTTGCTCCAGATACTGGGGACCAGTGTCTATTTAGTGGGGGGAGTATTTAGCGGGGTGCTAAATTTAGGGGCAGTGTTGAGTGGTAGGTATACCCAAACACCCTAATTGTTAGAGTTCTTGCAACCATTTTTGTCTGCAGGGAGAGTATTGGTGTATAGTTCCCTGTGGCCTGCAGGTGGCGCTGCCATAGCAATCCAGTGCTGTACCTTGTGTGTCCCCTCTCGGCAGCCGTACGGTGGGTGTGGTAGGCCTGCTGTGCATGCTGGGAGAGGATATAAAAAGGGCAGACGCTGCCTGTTCAGGGTTCGTTGTCGGGGGTCCTACCCCAGGGAGTGTGTGTGTTCCTGTCCGTCCTGGGCACCTTTGGCCCAGGGCGCGGAGGTCGGTGGATCAGTCCCAGGCACCTTTAGTCCTGGGGCTGCGGCAGAGGCCTGGGCCCAGCACCTTCGGCCGGAGCCCACCGGGGATCGAGGAGTCTCAGGGTGCCGCCTTGCGAGGGGACCCGTATCCTAGATGAGGAGGCCGGGGGAGGAACCGTTCCGAGGGACTGGTGCAGAAGTCACGGTGAAGGAAGGGTCCCGGTAACTCGCTGGAGGGATGTCTTCTCCTTAACAGAGGCCAAGTTCACCAGGTCTGTGGCAGAGACCAAGTTCACCAGGTCTGTGGCAGAGACCAAGTTCACCGGGTCTGTGGCAGAGACCAAGTTCACCGGGTCTGTGGCAGAGACCAAGTTCACCGGCTCTGTGGCAGAGACCAAGTTCACCGGGTCTGTGGCAGAGACCAAGTTCACCGGGTCTGTGGCAGAGACCAAGTTCACCGGGTCTGTGGCAAAGACTTTGGGTAAGGTTAGAGTACCATTTTGGCTGCTAGTCCCAAGCTAGGGAGACTATCCGAATGGGCTGAGTCTGCTTGAGAATCGGAGCAGTGAATTGTGTTACATTTGTGCCTGGACCTCGTCCACACCTTGAGCTGTCCTGTTCTCCCTCCAACCTTTCCTGTCAGAGACTGTGTTTTAAAAGAAAATAAACACTACGTTGGAGTTGCAGCTGGTGTGGACATTCAAGTTACTGTGGGGATACAAGGACTTGTTTTTATTTAATATAGAGGTGAGAAACATTCTCTGTCTGTCTGACTGTGGAAGACCCATCAACAACACCGCTCAACCTCTTCATACAGGAGGGTACAGGCTTGTGGTGCAGTGTGCTCCTCTATTCCTGCGAGGAGCCGAACAAGGCAGGTAAAGAGAGGGGTTTGTGCGCTACACATACTACACACGTCCCTCCTCGCCAGCGGCCTATGTGTCCACCGTGAGCCGCAGGGGATAGTGATATTCATGCTACAGCTGTCCCCTCCTCGCAAGCAGCCTATGTGTCCGCCATGAGCCACAGAGGATAGTGATATTCATATCAAAGGAACCAAAAAACAAAGAGACCTCCACACGCCAAAATGAGTTACATTACAAATTTTAATAGCCTATAAAGGGCAAAACACATGGATAAAACACATAGCTATAGTACTCCACGTTTCAAATGACCAAGGAAAAAACACAACACAAGGAAATGCAAAACTATTCAGTCACTGCGAGTTCAACCAATTCGGAGAAATCACAGTGACTGGACAGCCTGCGGATACACTCCCTCCCCTAGTGTGAAGAACACCCCCTATGTATACCTGATATACCCCAGAGATCACCCATAGAGATCAAGTCACCCCACATATAATTTCCTAAAACATATCAGTGTGTACCTGTAACAGGTTAATAACACTGATCTGAAATGGAAAGCACTCTCTGAATCGGAATAGACACTCCACAGTAATCCCGGTCAGATGTCAGTCAGTCAAAAAGAGCATTGAATATTGAATGCTAATAATTATAATAATTGCAAAAGGTCCAGCAGGATCCAAAAAATATGGAAAAGAAAAATATGTACTGATATAAATGGTTGTCCTGACTCGTTAGTCAGATGGAAGAAATCACTCCAAACACTATGATGATGAAAGGAAAAAAATATATATCACATATCCCAATAAAGGATCTAATTGTTCGCTTCATGCGGTATGTGCATATATAGCCGATCCCCAATCGATGGATGAATCTCTATTGTAGTTCATAAATGCACTTGGTCAGATGTAACCTAAACCATATGTTGCTGGATGGTATATGGATCTGTATAGTGTGCTATACAGATAATCACACAAGGGTTAAATCCTCGCTGTTTATAAATATCAATGAGTGTAATACATAGTCCAAAAGCATAATCATGTTAGCAGTTGATATCCATAATACGGTGGCTCTCAGCGATGTATGGGGCACTAGTCTAAATACTTCCGTTATAGACACATCTAGTGTTCCTGCAATCTGCAGGTAAGTCCTGTGATAGTGATTAAATATAACAAACAGCAATAGGAGGTTTACTCATGGATCCGCAGAGATCACCAACGGATATCGGTCGGGATCAATCTGTTCATCTGTGGTCTGGATAGTTCAATGAACTGCTGTTTGCACAGAGATCTCCAATTTTTGGGGATCAATCTATGCATATACATCCCCAGTTTGTTGCTTAAAATCCGCTGAGAGATAAACCGTAGTCATAGTGTGATGTTTGGGGAGGTCCTTCCATCCAAAATCCTGTTGTAAGGATCCTATTTTCAAAGTCCTTTTGCAGCAACATGCAGGAGTCCTGAATCCATAAAGAAATGTCCAGAAAGTGCTTGGCGGGAATGATCTGAAGATTCTCTTATAAAGTTGGGGTTTGCTCGGATAGGTGTCAAAAGGGGGTGCTCATCCCAATATTAAAAGTTAACATATTTAATTCCGATACACCGGAACTTCGTCAGAACTAGGGAATGGTCAGAAGTCACCCATCTAAATACAAAACCACAACCCACTTCTAATTACATGGGGATAACTAGCAGGTGTCATTAAAGTGGTTGTAAACCCGGTCATTTTTTTTCTCAACCACCTGCAAGTCAAAGGCATAATGAGCTAATATGACTAGCATAATAGCTCATTATGCATCACTTACCTTAGATCGGGGCCCCCGAAGCCGTCCTCGTCTCCCTCTTCAGCCGCATCCATCCAAGGTTACTTCCGGGTATCGCCGCACCAGTCAATCACAGCGCCGCTCCGGCGCTGTGATTGGCCGGAGCGGCGGAGACGTCACTCTGCGCATGCGCGCGAGAGCCGTCACAATCGGCTACGCCCAGCGATTGCTGGGAAGTAGCCGATTTTGTGAATGGGATTAACCCCATGAATGTGCCGTTGTCTACGGCGCGCATGCGCCGTAGACAGCGGCGCCTGTCATTTTTAGTAAATATCTCCTAAACTGTGTAGGTTTAGGAGATATTTCTTGCACCCACAGGTAAGCCTTAATCTAGGCTTACCTGTAGGTGCAAGTTGAAAAAGTGGGTTTACAACCACTTTAACCTTGTAGTGGAAAAATAGGTTGTATGCAGAGCACACCGCCTATTTTTCCTGTGCCAATGCACACACTTCATCTTATTGCAATACTTCTTAAACTAAAATTCACTCACCATTCATTCGTCCCATTCATACGAAGAAGGAAGCATCACCAGATTGGTCTCATCATCTTGGCCTCCCAGCATCAACTGCTCGCCTCGAGCCTTACGGCTCCTTTTTATTAAACTCCAAAGCATGTGACCTCCATGGGAGTGGTCATCACAGAATGTGACCTCCTCCATAGGAAGTGAGGACACAGCATTTGATGTCCTCTTTACACAGCAAATGTCCATATAAAGATATCCCTTCCAACAGGGTTATTTAAATACATACAATATAATACCAATACAACAACATATTCAACAACATGATGGCTAAAGTCTCATGGGCGTGTCCGGGCAGGGAAAGCGTGTATGCTCCCAGCAAACAAAGCCGTATTGCTTTAAAACATGGACGCTTTCCCTGACTCTGAAAACGCTTGCAAGCTCTCATATTACCACTGATAGGAATCCTTATTCTACGCTATTCCATAGAATAACGCATATTCAGATTATACTATTATTGCTTGTGGGAGGCTATCTGCAGGCGCGCGCTACGAATCCGGACCAATGCTGATCAACACACCGCCAAAACAAGAGCGCGCATCTGCCTATAACTAATGATGTAGTTGCAGAGCGAGCATATCCCCTCCTCAACGATCGTCCGTGCTAATGCACAGAGGGCCCCTCGTCGGCGAGCATATCCACAAACTGCAAACATCACACTCCAACCTCAAGACGTTTTCCACTGGCAGACGGGATTCAACCAGCCTCAGACTGCCCCAGTCAGCTCTTTAGAGCGGGTTGCGGAAGTACTAACACTGGGTGACACTATGACAATACATATTAAATACATCTTCATAATATTTTCCACAACAGTCCACCCTTTTTTGTCATATGCTCCCACGTGTATTTCGATGCCTTCTTACACCTAGAAATTAATCAGTCCTTAAAGTCCATACGAGTCCATAAAAAGGTAGACTCTGTTCTTCAGGAGCATGACTTATAAAGGAGGACACGACATGGTGAGCCGTAGTAATCGCCGATCCGTCTGTGATCCTCTGTGTCTTGTACGTGGGTCCGGCTTCGGGGCGTCTCATCAAGGAAACTCTGGTCACGCGTCCAATCAGGCAACAGGAGCACCTCGTCACGACATAGAAAGAATAGAAATAAAAACGACATGAGTATATATATTCCCACTTCCTTTAACCACGATCCACTGTAAAATAAAAATTAGATCCCCAAAGATTCCCAGACCCGTAAAAGGGCTCCCAACCTTCACTAGCTACAGCTCTGGCTTGAACAGTTACATGAAGAATCCTATCCTTAATGGATGAGAATTGTTCAATCATATCCTAAGCTCGAGCCCCCCCCCCCACCTTGTTCACCTAGGAAACCATGCCCAGACCTGGTCGGGGTTGGTGAACAACTCCCTTCTAGCTGTCCCTGCCATTCTTAATTTCTCGCGCCATCAGATCCTCGCGATCTGCCGCGACATAAGATGCTGGGACAGCTTCACCATCACGCATGAACCTCTTGCTTTGGGGGAATTACCTTATAAGCTGCAGATCTGCATAAGCACCAAACTAAAGTTCAAACACACTTGTGGGATGCCTAGATACCCAAACCGACAAGAGGCAGAGCTATTAAAACTAACCAATTTTACCCTCTAAAAATGCATCGTTAGATTCCATTGACAAGTGTCTGTTTGGAGTCTTCACCAGTTTGTCAAAACTCCTCATACCCATAATAACATCATAAATGGCATGTACCGCGGTCATCGCTGGGTAACTAAAACTCGGTGGAGACTCAGAACAGACCTAGCAATCGGTCCTGTTCGCTTTCTGAGCTAGTCAGGAAATACACTTTAAATAATAACTTGGGATGCATTTCATCGTTACCCTTGTAGCGGCCTTACCCCATCTCCTTTTTCTAGGGGTATGTCACACGACAGGGTGAGATGCGCTACGGCCCATGTCCTCCCCATGGCTGTGGGTGAGGTGAAGGCCAGTATCAGTATCTTCCTCGGGCCAATGTGCTTTAGTTATGAAACTCAGTCCTGCTATGCTGGCACGCTCCTTTGCTCCCATTAACCAGAGTCCACACACCGATCACAGTCCAACTCTTGCTTTATTGTAAGCTTCACAATAAACAGTGCTTCTGTAGCCAACTGGTTGGAATTTTCCAACAGCCTGATACGGTGTGATGAGCAGGTCGAGGCACTATCCTGATTTCAATCTAAACCACTGTGATTTCACCAGCGGTTATCGTAGCCTTGATTAGCACAGAACATAGAACTTGAGAGTCTCTACCAGCAACTCAAGTGAACGTATTTAGAAGTACCTTCGCTGCGCTGTGGCCCCTATCAGGGGAAGATGTCCCTCTAAGGGAGTTACCGGAGGCCCATCCGTCACCGGGTTGATGCTGCTCCGGGTCTCCGGACGGGTGACCTCCACGGCCTCCTCACCTCAGACGCGGGTCCCGTCCACCTCGGGGACCCTCGGATCACTTCGCCCTGGCGGGACCCAGTCAAAGTTACTGGGCCCCAGGCCTACGATCTAGTACCTCACCCCAGGCTGAAGGTGCCTGGGATGGACTCCAACTCCATCCCGGTCAGGCCTAGGGCGCCTGGACCGGAATTCCAAACCGCCCGCACCCAGGCCTAAGGTGCCTGGGTGCGTGAAGAGAAGATCCTCGAAGACCTCGTGGCAAGGGCGTCTCCCCCTTTTATCCCCTCCCATCGACACCACGGCAGGTTCCCCGCCCTCGCCGTACCGTCTCCGGAAAGGGACAAAAAGGGTAGCACTGTGGTAGTGATTCTACCTTGAGCCTGCGGGTACACCGCCACCCACAGGCCAAGGAGAATAATACACCACCCAATCCTCCACGAATCACAAAGGGGTCCAAATCCTCTCATAATTTACACACCTGGGCCATACTATTGCCCAGGTGTATCCCACTAAATTTAAAGACCCCGCTACACCCTTGCTAAAATTTACTAAACAAAAACATTTATAAATAAACAAAGATACTACTCAGTCCCTTTGGTGTGGTTGAGCCGCTTCTTGCAGTGGCTGGCGTGGTCTCATCCCTCAAGCTTCTTTACAACGACCCAGTCACCTGGTTGGAAAGAATGTAAACTGGTTATTGTGTCAGGGTCCAGGAGTGACTCGTGAACCCTGTGGTGGACATTTTGAAGTTCATGTCACAACGATCGCACCCACCCCATCAGCCGAGAATATAAGTGACAGCTAATGAGGAAAGTACAACTCTGGTTTTGATTGACCTCCAAACAACCCTCATATGACAATAACCCAGACATCGGGACTGTGGTCACTGCATAACCTGTGCGTGGCGTACAATACCTGGAACCATTGACAAAGGGTTCTTAGCATCTGGGATGGGAACCTACTTCACCAGACTGCTGCTTGCCGATTCAAATTCTATCAAAGAAAGACAGTTTTGGCACAAACTTGGTTAGAATTACAGAGGTTAACATTATTTGTTTGAAGAAAAAAAAAACTGTCATTCTTACATTTATCACTTCTCCCCCCATTTTCTTCCTCATTACAGACTTAAGGAAGAAATGCGTGGTACAGGAAAAAAGAAACAATGAAATAGCCTATGATACTTTTACCTCCTTAGACTCATATTTATCCAAAATCATTACTCTATCCTTCATATTTAACCTGCAAAGAATGGTAAACAATAATGACATTCCTGTACATTGGTAAACTGTCAATGACATTTTTCAAAACTCATTCAATGAAAACCCTCTGTAACCCTTACTTTCCTGACTGACTCCATGGCAGCCTACGTGTGGGTTAACCCCGCCTCCTCTCCAATGCTATATGACCCCATACCCATAAAAGTAAGCTCACCTCTCAGCACTGTGTTCCTTTTTTGTCCTCCTCCAATGGACCTGAAGCATGCACGGCTGTGCAGATCTCTGGATGGATGGATCGTCGGTCGGATGGATGGATGGCACACCTTTAAAGCGGTGCAGCTCGAAACCCAGCCATGGGCGGGTGGAGAGCTTACAGCAACCAGGAATCAAGACGAATAGGAGTTGCTGCGGTGTGCCCAAGATCCCTCGGCTGGCAAGGTCTGCTCCTTTATTTTCTTCCATGGCAAGTCGCATCTTTGTATTTTTTGTCATGTCTATGTCCCATGCCCCTGCTCTCCCTAATGGCGGCTGGAACGCTCTGCGTTCCAGCCCACAGCGGTGACCCGAATCCCGGGCGCCACCACCTTCCGCGCATGCGCAGTGCCCGCTCCCAGAGCGAGGCTTGGTTCGCGCATGCGCGGTCCGGCGGGTCTCTCGGCGGCCGTGCAGGCACAGATGGGAGATCCTCCTCCACGCAGGTGCGTTGGATGGACAGCGGTGATGTCACAGGCAGGCGGGGAATTTAAAAACTGGTGCTCACCTGTGTCATTTGGGATCTCCCCTGACAGGCGAGCAGAGGCTACTGGATTTCCCTGCTGAGGCTCTTGTCTTCTCACTCAGGTCAGTGCACTATTAAGATTTAAAGGCAGAGTGGAAATGATTTGTCTGTTCCAAATACAGTCTGTGGGTGTACCTATAGGTGTATATGTGCTTATAATGTGTCTTTTCACCATATATTGCTTATCATCATATAGTGCAATTTTCTTAAAGGGCAAGTTACCTATTTATTTTTTTGTATAATACTGTAGTTTTATTTTGGTCGACCTGTCTCTATTGTGACTCTTTAGTCCAGAAGTTATGGACAATTCACTGCTTACATGTGGCCAGCCCTCACGCACAAGGTATGTGCGGGAGAGGGGAGGGCGCAGGGTTCAGTCGCAAGTAGTGTTGCTTGACGGCTTATCTTTCTTCCCCAATTCCCCTATTTTTCCTTTTTAGCCCTTCCGCAGATCTTCATCTCGACTCAGACCTTGCCATGCCGCAGCATTCATCAACATCAAAATCAAAACACAGACGTGATTCCCCGCCTGCATCTCACCACCAGAGGAGAAGCTCCCATTCCTCCTACAGACACCGCTCCCACTGCCAGGACAGTTATTCTGATCGGAGAGCCTGCTGGGGATGCGGCTCACGAGTCCCAGAGGGCAAATCGTTATGCAGCCATTGCTATGCCCATGCGGTTGGGGAAAAAGAGACAGAAGATCAACGGATCGAGTCTCTAGTGAAACAGGTGGTGCAACTTTCTTTTAAGGAGATGGATGCTTCCCACGCACAAAGCCAGTCCAGCGCTACTCGATCGGGCTCCCCGGCTGATGTGGTCCGTGAAGTTCCAGGTCCTTCCCAGCCCTACGCATCCTCGCCTCTTCCCTCGGAAGGAGAATTAGAGAGTGATGAAGAGAGTGTGGAATTCGATTTCTCTCAAGTAACTCTGCTTATTAAAGCGGTCAAAGAGGCCCTTATGTGGGAAGACCCATCTACTCCCTCAGCTAAACAGAAAAAAAAATTCAAACGCCTGGGGAAAGAGCGCCCAAGTTTTCCGCTTTTAGCCAAACTAAAGGGCATTGTCAGGGCCCGGACTGGTGGCTAGTGAGGACACAGGAGGTGGATCCTCTGTGCCAGAGAGGCGAAGGCACGGGTCGCACTGGAGGACCGGTTCTAAGCAGCTACCGGTTTTCACCAGAGCCCGCCGCAAAGCGGGATGGACTTGCTGCGGCGGTAGCAACCAGGTCGTGTCCCCCAGTAGCGGCTCGACTTCTCTGGCAGCTGAGATAGGCGCGGTACACAGGGACTAGGCAGAGGCAAGGTCAGACGTAGCGGAGGGTCAGGGCAGGCGGCAATGGTTCGTAGTCAGGGGCAACGGCAGAAGGTCAGATACACTGGCAAGGCAACTACAAAACGCTTTCTCAGGGCACTAAGGCAACAAGATCCGGCAAGGACAGGAAGGGGGAGTGGGTTTTTAAGTGTTTTGGGTGTGTACACAGTAATTGGACCAGGCACCAATCAATGGTGCACTGGCCCTTTAAATTTAAGAAGACCGGCGCGCGCGCGTCCTGGAGAGCAGCGGGACCGCGCGCGCCGGGACGGAGCAGGAGAAGGAGGCCGGTGAGCAGGATGGGATGCGATCCGCGGGCGGACAGGTGCCGCTGCATGGATCGCATCCCCGCCAGCATCAGAGCAGCGCTCACGGTCAGAGGGGCCGACCGGAGCGCTGCAGGGGGACAGACGCCGCAGGCGCTCCGGGATGGATGGGACACCCGGAGCGCTCGGCGTTACAGTACCCCCCCCTTAGGTCTCCCCCTCTTCTTGGAACCCAAGAATCTACGGATGAGCTCTTTATCTAAAATGTTGGCCTCAGGTTCCCAGGACCTTTCCTCAGGACCACAGTTCTCCCAATCAACTAAAAAACATATTTTACCTCGGATGACCTTGGAGGCGAGGATCTCTTTCACCGAGAAGACATCAGAAGAACCAGAGACAGGAGCAGGAGCAGTGACCTTAGGGGAAAATTGGTTAAGAATGAGGGGTTTAAGAAGAGACACATGAAAAGAGTTGGGAATACGAAGAGAAGGAGGAAGGTGGAGCTTGTAAGAAACAGAATTGATTTGGTTTTTGATTTTAAATGGCCTGAGGTAACGAGGGCCCAGCTTGTAGCTAGATACCCGAAACCGAACATATTTGGAGGAGAGCCACACTTTGTCACCAGGGGCATAGACAGGAGGGATTCTTCTTTTTTTTATCTGCATGTCTCTTCATGCGGGCAGAGGCCAGTGAGAGCGACTTTTGAGTCTCTTTCCAGATAGAGGCAAAGTCCTGAGTTAATTCATCCACGGCCGGAACTCCAGAAGACGTGGGAATGGGGAGGGGGGGCAATGGGTGACGGCCGTAGACCACAAAGAAAGGCGACTTGGAGGAAGATTCAGAGTTCTTGAAATTGTATGAGAATTCTGCCCAGGGCAATAGGTCGACCCAATCGTCTTGACGGGCGGAGACAAAATGTCGTAGCTAGTCGCCAAGGACCTGGTTAACTCTCTCCACCTGTCCATTGGACTGCGGGTGATAAGCGGAAGAAAAATTCAACTTAATCTTTAGTTGAGTACAGAGAGCTCTCCAAAATTTTGAGATGAATTGAACGCCTCTATCCGAGACGATATGTGAGGGCAGCCCATGGAGGCGGAAAATTTGAAGAAAAAAATGCTTCGCCAACTGAGGTGCAGTAGGCAGACCAGGAAGCGGGACAAAATGAGCCATTTTAGAAAAGCGGTCAACGACCACCCAGATGACAGTGTTACTACGAGACAAAGGGAGGTCCGTGATGAAATCCATAGCGATGTGGGACCATGGTTGTTCAGGCACAGGTAGGGGAAGGAGAAGACCTGCAGGCTTCTGGCGAGGAGTCTTGTCACGTGCACAGATAGTGCAGGCCCGTACAAAGTCAGTCACATCTTTCTCCTGGGTAGGCCACCAATAGTGTCTGGCAATCAATTGTATGGATTTTTTGATCCCAGCGTGACCTTGAGTATCTGAAGCCGAAGGCGTGGAGGAACGAAAGTCTTTCCAGGAGGAATTGGCACGAGAGAAGCGGGAGCAGAGGAAATCAGACACTCAGGGGGTATGATGTGTTGAGGAGGAGTCCCGGTTTCAGAGGTATCGGAGAAACGGGACAAGGCATCAGCCCTGACATTTTTGTCTGCGGGCCGAAAATGGATCTGGAAGTTGAAGCGGGCAAAGAACAATGACCACCTGGCCTGGCGAGGATTTAGGCGCTGAGCGGACTGAAGGTAGGACAAATTTTTATGGTCAGTGTAGATGGAGATAGGGTGAAGGGATCCTTCCAGGAGATGTCTCCACTCTTCTAATGCCAACTTGATGGCCAACAGTTCACGGTCACCTATGGAATAGTTTTTTTCCGGAGGGGAGAAAGTTTTAGAGAAAAAAACACAAGTGACGTTTTTCCCTTTAGCGTTTTTTTGAAGAAGCACAGCTCCGGCTCCTACCGAGGAGGCGTCAACTTCAAGGAAGAACGGCTTTAGAGGATCTGGCCGAGACAGGACAGGTGCAGAGGAGAAGGCGGTCTTAAGGCGAGTAAAGGCTTCCTCCGCTTGAGGCGGCCAGGACCTAGGATTTGCGTCTTTTTTGGTCAGTGCCCCTATAGGAGCAACGATGGTGGAGAAGTGGGGTATGAACTGACGATAGTAGTTGGCGAATCCAAGGAAGCGTTGGATTGCACGAAGTCCAGAGGGGCGTGGCCAACCCAAGACTGCAGAGAGTTTGTCAGGGTCCATTTGAAGACCTTGTCCAGAGACCAGATAACCTAGGAAAGGAAGACTGCTGCGCTCAAAAAGGCATTTTTAAAATTTAGCGTAAAGTTGATTTACGCGGAGGCGCTGGAGCACTTGACGGACATGGAGCCGATGTTCCTCAAGGTTGGCAGAGAAGATTAGGATGTCGTCAAGATAGACAACCACACAGGTATACAGTAGGTCCCGGAAGATTTCGTTGACAAAATCTTGAAAGACTGCAGGGGCGTTGCAAAGTCCGAACGGCATGACGAGATATTCAAAGTGACCATCTCTGGTGTTAAATGCGGTTTTCCATTCATCTCCTTTACGGATTCTGATGAGGTTATAAGCGCCCCTGAGGTCCAATTTAGAAAAAACTTTTGCTCCGCGCAGACGGTCAAAGAGTTCCGAGATGAGAGGTAGAGGGTAGCGTTTTTTAATAGTGATTTTATTGAGACCACGATAGTCTATGCAAGGGCGTAGAGATCCGTCCTTCTTGGCCACGAAGAAGAACCCCGCTCCGGCTGGAGAAGATGATTTCCTAATAAAACCTCTCTTGAGGTTCTCCTGAATGTATTCAGTCATGGCCTTGGTTTCAGGAGAGGAAAGAGGGTAAATTCTGCCACGGGGTGGTGTAGTACCTGGGAGCAAGTCAATGGGGCAGTCGTAGGGTCTATGTGGTGGTAAGACCTCCGCCTGTTTTTTGGAAAAGACATCCTGATAGGCCTTTGGAAGGCCAGGCAAAGGAGTAGTGATGGGGACTTGACAGGTCGGTACAGACTTAAGGCAATGCTTGTGACAGGAGTCACCCCAGGATTTTATGTCCCCAGTGGTCCAGTCGAGGGTAGGAGTGTGACGCTGGAGCCAGGGTAGGCCAAGAAGGATGTCAGAAGTACAGTTCGGCAAAACAAAGAATTCAATCTTTTCTTGATGAAGAACACCAACGGACATGAGCAGGGGTTCGGTGCGGTAACGCATGGTACAATCCAAATTCTCTCCATTTACAGAGGAAATGAAGAAGGGTTTGATGAGACGGGTAACAGGAATATTAAACCTGTTGATGAAAGAGGCTTCAATAAAGTTTCCTGCAGAACCAGAGTCCAGGAAGGCCACCGCAGAGAAGAGGGAGCCAGCAGAAGGAGAAATCCGCACAGGAATAGTCAGATGTGGAGAGGAAGAATTCACACCTAGTAACGCCTCTCCCACGTTCACTAGGTGCGGGCGTTTCCCTGACACGGAGGACGAATAGGGCAGTCTTTTAGGAAGTGTTCAGAGCTCGCACAATAAAGGCATAAGTTCTCGTTCCTACGGCGAGACCTCTCTTGTAGGGTCAGGCGAGACCGGTCCACTTGCATGGCCTCCTCGGCGGGAGGCACGGTAACAGGATGCATAGGATTCAGAAAGAGAGGAGCCAGGCGCGGATAACGCCTGGTGCGAACGAGATCTTTCTCCTGGCGAAGCTCTTGGCGTCTTTCGACGTAGCGCATATCGATGCGGGTAGCTAAATGGATGAGTTCCGTCAAGGAAAAGGGTATCTCTCGTGCGGCCAGACAATCCTTGATGTGGCCGGATAAACCCTTCTTGAAGGTCGCGCAGAGAGCCTCATCATTCCAGGCTAACTCTGAGGCCAGTGTGCGGAACTGTATGGCATATTCGCCCACAGAGGAGTTTCCTTGGACAAGGTTAAGCAGGGCGGTTTCAGCGGATGAGGCTCGGGCTGGTTCCTCAAAAACGCTGCGAACCTCAGCAAAGAAGGACTGAACGGTGGCTGTAGCAGGGTCGTTGCGGTCCCAGAGTGGTGTGGCCCAGGCCAAGGCCTTTCCAGACAACAGAGAGACCACGAATGCCACTTTAGACCGTTCTGTGGAAAACTGGTCAGACATCATCTCAAGATGCAGAGAACATTGGGACAAGAATCCCCGGCACATCCTAGAATCCCTGTCAAATTTCTCCGGAAGAGACAGGCGAATTCTCGAGGTAGTAGCGGCAGCTCGGAGAGGGGAAGATGCTGGAGGCTGTGGCGGCAGAAGCTGCTGGACCATGGCGGTCAACTGCGACAGCTGCTGTCCTTGTTGGACGATCTGTTGCGACTGCTGGGCAACCACGGTAGTGAGGTCAGCGAGATTTGGCAGCGGTACTTCAGCGGGATCCATGGCCGGATCTACTGTCAGGGCCCGGACTGGTGGCTAGTGAGGACACAGGAGGTGGATCCTCTGTGCCAGAGAGGCGAAGGCACGGGTCGCACTGGAGGACCGGTTCTAAGCAGCTACCGGTTTTCACCAGAGCCCGCCGCAAAGCGGGATGGACTTGCTGCGGCGGTAGCAACCAGGTCGTGTCCCCCAGTAGCGGCTCGACTTCTCTAGCAGCTGAGATAGGCGCGGTACACAGGGACCAGGCAGAGGCAAGGTCAGACGTAGCGGAGGGTCAGGGCAGGCGGCAATGGTTCGTAGTCAGGGGCAACGGCAGAAGGTCAGATACACTGGCAAGGCAACTACAAAACGCTTTCTCAGGGCACTAAGGCAACAAGATCCGGCAAGGACAGGAAGGGGGAGTGGGTTTTTAAGTGTTTTGGGTGTGTACACAGTAATTGGAGCAGGCACCAATCAATGGTGCACTGGCCCTTTAAATTTAAGAAGACCGGCGCGCGCGCGCCCTGGAGAGCAGCGGGACCGCGCGCGCCGGGACGGAGCAGGAGAAGGAGGCCGGTGAGCAGGATGGGATGCGATCCGCGGGCGGACAGGTGCCGCCGCATGGATCGCATCCCCGCCAGCATCAGAGCAGCGCTCACGGTCAGAGGGGCCGACCGGAGCGCTGCAGGGGGACAGACGCCGCGGGCGCTCCGGGATGGATGGGACACCCGGAGCGCTCGGCGTTACAGGCATCTTTGATGAAGAGTGGAGCAAAGTGGACAGGAAGTCCTCGATGACAAATAAAGCCTCCAGAATGTATCCCTTCAAGGCAGATGAGGTAAAATACCTGGAGAATATTCCTCCTGTGGACGCAGCGGTAATGCGTCTGGCTAAACACGTCACGCTCCCTCTTGAAGACGCAGTCTCCTTTAACGACAGTCTTGACAGAAGAATGGATCAGGACCTTAAAAGAATTTACGGTCTCGCTGGGACAGCTTGTAAACCCGCCCTAGCCTTGGCAGCCGTGTCTAAGGCTATGGAGGCATGGACGGAGAATGTGGATTCCTTTCTTAAAGGTGTTTCAGAAGAACTGGCCAGTAATTCAGCAGCAGCAGAGCTAAAACTAGCAGTGGCCTTCTTGGGAGAAGCATCGGTTGATCTGATCCGTCTACTGTCCAGGATTATGCTGTCCTCAGTTACAGCTAAACGTGCCCTATGGCTACGCCCTTGGCAGGCTGACCCGTCTTCTAAGCAGACATGGTGCAAGATTCCCTTCGAAGGATCATCACTGTTTGGTAATAAACTAGATGACGCCATAGCGAAGGCCACAGGCGGGAAATCTGGCTTACTTCCACAGGACAAGCGTCCACAGAGTCGAAGGAAGCCCCAGTTCAGAAGGCGCAGTCCGGAGCGTTTGAGGGAAGCACACTCCTATAGACCCGGCTGGGACTTCAGAAGAAAATGGAGTAGAGGCCAAGCGTCCTTTCGCAAGCCAGTAAAAAGCCAAGCAACCAGTGGTCGCGACCAGGCAAAATCCTTTTGAGATTTTGCCCGCCCAGGCGGGTCGGGTGGGAGCACGCCTGCTCCTCTTCCGGCACGTGTGGGTGGCCTCAATCTCGGACTTCTGGGTCGTCAGGACAGTGTCGTCAGGTCACGCATGGTCCTTCTCCAGCATTCCTCCTCCCAGATTCATCTCAACCCTACTTCCAAGTACAGAAGAGCAAAAGCAGGCCTTACTGTCCTACATAGACCTGCTGAAAACCCAGGGAGCAGTAGTGCGTGTCCCAGAAGAAGAACAGTTCCAGGGTGTGTACTCCCCCCTTTTCTTAGTCCAAAAGAAAAGCGGTGCCTGGCGCCCGGTAATAGATCTGACGTACCTGAACAAATTCATAAGGCACGGAAAATTCAAAATGGAGACGCTGTCAACAATCCATCAAGCCATTCAACCAGGCGACTGGATGATTTCAATAGACCTGAAAGATGCCTATTTCCACGTGCCAGTGGCAAACGACTTTCTAAAATACCTCCGGTTCCATGTCGGGCAGGAGCACCTACAATTCATCTGCCTACCGTTCGGTTTGACAACTTCCCCTCGGGTTTTCACCAAGGTCCTCTTGGCCATAGTGGCCCTCATCAGGTTAAAGGGTATGCGCCTTTACCATTATTTAGACGACCTCTTAGTTCTGTCTCAAAACAGAGAACAGCTGCTGGTGCACAGAGAACAAGTGATCTCAACCCTTTCCAGCTTTGGATGGCTTCTAAACTTGGAAAAAAGCCACCTGGATCCAGCCCAACACTTAATTTACTTAGGGGCTCTGTTCAACACAGTGGAGAACACCATCTACCTGCCGGCAGAGAAGATTCCGGTGATTCGGAAGAGGATTTCTCGTGCTCTGGATGCTCCTCATCTGAAAGCATCACAATGCCTAAGAATTATCGGCACAATGGTCTCCACGACCCCTATGGTCAAATGGGCTCTATGGAGGTTACGCCCTTTTCAGTCAGGATTCCTCCAGCAGTGGAAGTCAGGGGACAAGAATCAACTCATCCACATATCCGCAACAATGAGGAACAGCCTCTTTTGGTGGCTCCAACTCAAGAATTTGCAAAACTGTCACTCCATTGCCCCCATCTCCTGTGTCACAATTACGACCGATGCCAGCGCTTCCGGCTGGGGGGCTCTCTGTGGCCAGAACCTTGCTCAAGGCAGGTGGGACGCTCGCCTCCGCAACCCAGGCTCAAATGTCCTAGAGCTCCGGGCAGCTTGGTGTGCCCTCCAATCCTTTTCTCGGTGTCTGAAAGGAGAATCGGTGTTGATCAGGATGAACAACACCACAGCAGTGTCATATGTGAAGAGACAAGGGGGGACACGGAGTTCCACACTCCTGTTAGAAGTCGAGCCCATCATGACTTGGGCCCAGAAAAATCTGGCCAACATATCAGCAGTTTTTATTCTGGGAGTACAGAACTCACAGGCGGATTTCCTCTCTCGAACTCGTCTAGACAACGAGTGGTCCCTCCATGTACAGTCCTTCAACTGGATTCTGTCTCTGGGAGTCAATCCCGAAGTGGACCTATTCGCTTCCCCCTACAATCACAAAACAGTGAAGTTCTATTCCCGGGGCCGTTGCAGCCAGGCAGTCGGAACGGATGCCCTGACGGACAGATGGAGGTTCAGGAGGGCATACGCTTTTCCCCCGATCCCGATAATTCTCAAGTTCCTGAGGAGACTTCAAGCGGAATCAGCCGAAGTAACAGTAGTGGCTCCTTACTGGCCAAACAGGCCTTGGTTTCCCCTCCTGATCCAACTGAGCTACCGGGACCCGGTACCTCTTCCCCTCAGGCCGTACCTTCTCTCTCAAGGGTCACTCCTACACCCTTGTCCGGCACTGATGAGACTGACTGTCTGGTTCTTGAAAGGGAGAGGCTGGAATCCCTTGGTTGCGCCTCTAGAGTGATGTCTACACTGTTGAGCTCAAGAAGAGCAAGTACCAACAAGGTTTATAGAAGAATCTGGGCCAAATTTGTTGAGTTCTCCTCCGCTTCTGAGAGGTCCTTCAAAAATCCAGGAGTTCAGGATGTGCTTAGTTTTCTGCAAACCGGACTAGACTTACCCTTATCTGTTAGCTCTCTAAGAGTACAAGTTTCGGCCTTGTCAGCCTTCTCTGGGGTCTCATGGGTAGTCCATTCCTTAGTCAGACAATTCTTTCGGGGGGCATCAAGAATTAAGCCCCAAAGGAAACCAAGATTTGCCAAGTGGGATCTTCCACTCGTTCTAGATTCTCTGACTGGACTCAGTACGTCGGGGCCCACCATGTCCTCCATCAAAGACTTTTCAGCGAAAGTAGCCTTCTTAGTAGCCATCACCTCGGCTAAGAGGGTCTCTGAGATCGGGTCTCTAGGTCATGAAGAACCTTTTCTAACATTCTTCCCGGATCGAGTAGTCCTTATACCCATGTTGGGTTCAAATCCAAAAGTGTCTTCGGTATTTCACGAAAATAGAGAAATTGTTCTACCTACATTTAGGTCTCCAGATTCCAGTGAAACTCATCCCCTGGATATAGGAGAAATCCTAAAGGAGTATTTGCAAATTACTTCTTCCTTCAGACGATCTGATCATCTGTTTATTCTACATTCTGGAAGCAACAAAGGAAAGAAAGCTTCAACCAGGACAATTGCATCATGGATAGTTCAAACAATCCAGCAAGCATACAGGGCTAAGGGCTTGGCTCCTCCACAGGCGGTGACAGCACACTCCACCAAAGGAATGGCAGCATCCTGGGCGGTGGCCCGACATGTGGCTCCAGATGTCATTTGTAAAGCAGCCTCGTGGGCCTCTATTAATACGTTTATGGCCCATTACTGCATTGAACCGGCATCATTGTCTTCTATTAATTTTGGGTTAAGAATCCTGTCGGTTGACAGGACAAATTAAAGCTTTTCTGTTCAGCATACCCACCCGTGTGGTCTGGCTAGTTATTTCCCACACGTAGGCTGCCATGGAGTCAGTCAGGAAAACTGAAAATTTATTACAAAATACTTACCGTAATTTTTCTTTCCTGATGGACTCCATGGCAGACGGAGTTCCCACCCTGAAAGAAAATATTAATGAAAGTAAGTGTCCAAGAGTCGGATAGTTACGGAACACAGTGCTGAGAGGTGAGCTTACTTTTATGGGTATGGGGTCCTATAGCATTGGAGAGGAGGCGGGGTTAACCCACACGTAGGCTGCCATGGAGTCCATCAGGAAAGGAAAATTACGGTAAGTATTTTGTAATAAATTTTCAGTTTTTCCCGTTCCTACAAAAATACAACAGCCGAGACACATCGGAGGATCACCGCGGTAAGTTCGAACATATTCACGTTACTACATACAAACATTCAGATACAAATGTGGGGGAGATACTTCACAGTTTCCAAAAAAAAACAAAAAAAAACAGCCAGAATTCTCCCTTCACTCTTGCAGCAATAGAAAAAAATACAATGGGACAAACACGAGAGCAGCTTGAGAACCTTGCATGGACCAGCCATACAAAGTTCAAACAAACGGGCATGAGAATTTAACCACCGTTCCTCCTCTGAGAATCACAAAAAACGTGTACTACACCTCCATCAACACACTCATCATTACAGATTTCTGAAACCGCAGCTGAACTACATCCATTCCAGAGGGATACCCAAAATAGTATCCTTGGACCACCTATGTTAATCTTTTTGGGGTTCAAAGGCCTTTGCCCCAAACCTAGGCTTCGTGCACCGTCTGACCGTCTGACTGTGGGAAGCCTCCATTCCTTCCCTTTGCACAGACCTCCTTGTGTCCATGGCGATTCGAATCGGCTTATCGTCTTACTCCCGCGTCCAGGAGAAACCATTGCACCCATTTCGGGGAGCACCGCCCGGTGTCTTCTTCTACGGTGGATTGAAGGACTACAACCACTATCTGGTCAAGTCCCCCAACTATAAACCCTAACCGAGGCGTTATCACCCCCCGAATTAGGCCTCTACCCCTCACAGTGTATGCATACACAAGCGTTTTCCGCTATACACCCATACACTGCGTCGCCAGACTAAACCACACAGAACACTTACGCCCGTTTACCACCTGCAGAACAATGTGGCTTCTCTCTGTATCTAGATGTTACAACAATAATGGTGATGCCCCCCTGTTTGCTCTCTACCCACAACTGTATTTACAGTATAAAACTTCACAAAATTGGAACAAAATATAAAACACTTTTAAACGCCAAAATGCTTTCCATTTTCCTTCCAAGCACAAATCTCACTGCCCAACCTTTCAGAAAAACCCCAAACTCCTCCCACCAACCTCCTGCTGATACATAAATGCTAAAAAGAACTTCCTGTGGCATTCTCAGCTCTCAAAAAAAAAACTGGTTTATTTACATATCAACGTACAGGAAGAGGGAGGGGGAGGGGGGAGCCAAGCAACATCACCTTGTCTATTAAGACACCAAAAAAAATCCATGGCTAAACATCATATATATTTCAACAATTTAAAAAACCTTTGTCAAGGAAATGATGGAATAGACCCCCCTCTTTCAAATGGGAGGGAATCCCCCCTGACTCAAACATCCCCTGGAAGTCAAACCACAAGTTGAGACTCAAATACAAACTTCTGCCAAAAGATGGCTATACAGTACAAGCTTCAAAAACAATGAATTGCCTTCTGGGAAACTCCCAAATATTTAAACATAAAAACATACACCACTGTACAAAAACTCAGTTAAAGTTAGTCTTACAATCTATCAAAATTCAGTGTAAAGTAGGGATTTCACTTACAACCAAAATCCAATACAAAAACCGCCGCTCATATACTGCAAAGTCAGCTAACCCTGCAATAGCTTACATTCACCTAAATGAAAACAGAGAAATCCCCATCCTAACACCATCTGCATGGAGTTTGCATGTTCTCCCTGTGTCTGCGTTGGCTTCCTCCCACACTCCAAAGACATGTTGGTAGGTCAACCAGATCCCATACATAAATGGGCCCCAGCATGTGCATGTGTCCGCAAGCGCGTCGGGACCCCTCGGGGTAAGACCGCGCTATATCAAGATACCACTCTACTCAACTCAAAAGGCGATGAAAAAGAGCCTCTCAGTATGTCACCCTGGTGTCTCACTACTCTCCCCAGCAGTGCATAGGTCAAACTGTAAACACATAGAACAGAAGAAAACTGCGCCAATCAACAAATGTTAATATAGCATCCAGGGGCTGATGTGCAAAAAGAAGTGCACACTCAGCAAAGGCACCAGCCACTAGATACCAAAAAATAATGTCCAATGATTAGAAAACATATAATGATAAAAGTCCAGATGAATGCCCAGATGATGCAATAAAAACCCCAAAAAATTAGACCACAATACTGAATTATAGAACTAAATGATGGATTAATAGTCCCATGCAAAGGTATAAATCCGGCAAATCACAAGATGAGATCAGTCAACGTCTTTGTTATTTCCTCCTGACTCACCTCTAACCTGGAACTTCCTATCTCAAACTGTAAACGCCTCTCAAGATGGCCGACAAGCCAGGCCACAACAACAAAATGGCGCCATTAACGCATGCAATGCAGTTTTTGATTTCGCCAAAATCAGCACAAACTTCCCTATCAGCCAAAAACTGACAAACATGGGACATCAAATGAACACTTAAATATAAAAACACAAGACCACATGGGTTCCCACACACAAAGGAAAACAAAAATGGTCTCCACCAGACTCCAACACAGAAAAGACGGCACTACTCAATTCGCAGCAAACATCAAAATCTGCCCCAAAGGCCGCAAAACTCCACCAGCAAGACAGCCGACTAATGCCACAGCACGGTCACTTGGTATAGCACCCAAAGGAAAGGTGGCTGCACCTTCCCTTATAGGATACCCACAGGCCAAGGAGAAACGGCATCTCTCAAGATGGCCGCCGACGACCATGGCAGCATGGCAGACCACAAGATGGCCACCACATGCAGTTTTTGCCGCCAAAACCAGGATCTCTTCACTAGAGAACCAAAAATGTTTTTCTCCACAAAGACTGACTACACCATTGAAACTTTTTTAAATGATCATCAAAATCCACTGAAAAATTTGTGTCAGCTACACTCCACAAGGCTCATGCCATCTCCACAAAGCCACACACCTGAGACACCTCATGTACACTTAAACATTTTAAGACCCTTTGGCCACTAAACAGCACATTCAATAAATGTTAGTTACATGCACAACATTAAAACAACACGCTTCTTTTCTCAAAGTTCATATACTCTGAAATATTCACCACACACATACAGTACAATGCTGCCTGCATGCCTACTCAGAACATCAGAGTTCTCTTCCCTCAGGGCATAGCCCCCCTCCCCAACACAAAACATTCTCCATTGTAAGCAGTGGGCTGCCCTTCCTCCAATCCACATGTCACCCAAACAATCATCTACTTACAAACTGCTCAGTGTAGGCTGTACTAAGTACCACAGCTATACCTTCATTTCATATACAATATACAGTTTCCATATGCATCAAACTTGTAGTCAAAAGATACACAGAGACCAGACTTTAACAATGCACAAAACAATCTAATCACATACAGTCTACATTTCTCATTTAGTTACACTCTTACAGCCCACAGCTTCCCCACACAAACATCCAGGCACACCCAGGCACACACAGGCATACCCACACAGGCACACACGATCGAGTTCACATGCATACGATCTCTCTCCCAACAAAATCACACACACGCACGATCGGATTCACAGACATACACACACACACACACATACTGCAAACTTACAGCATTGGTTATAAAAGAAAAATTTGCGCTAGGTGCAAATTATTAAAGTGCAATAAATGAATAAATCCCTAAAGGAAAACCTGCTGCTAAACACCAAAAAAACCCTGATATAAGTGTGACAGCAGGAAGGTGGGGTCACCTGGTTGCATCCAGGGGGGTAGATATATTTCGCCCAGATTCAGGCTTTACGCCGACTTATACAACTAGGTGGAGAGTTGTATAAGCCCAGCTGAGGCTAGTGGGCTCATGGATGACTCATACCTCTAGGGAGAGTGTGGGGCGTCGTGCAGACAGGGAGTTGATGAGACCAGCTGAAGCTTGTCAGCTCATTTAGGCCTCTATAAGAACTCCCAGATTCATTAGGTGTTTGCTCATGCCTGGAACCAGACCTGTGTGGACTGTCTAGGGAGAGTGAACCTCTGTGCGGTGAGACAAAGCCTGTGTGGCTATTTGCTTGGACATTTAAAACCAGGGACTTAGGGACTAGGACAGCACTAGGCTGATCCCAGTTGTTAGTTAGGAAACCTGTATGTTTAGTCAGAGGTCAAGTTGACCAGGATTTATTTTATTTATGTTTCTTTTGCTTTGCTGTGTTTTGTCACTGTAAATAGAAAATAAACCGCACCTTTTTGATTTTGAAAACCACAACCTCCGTTTGCTGGGCCTGTTTTTGTGTGGGGAGCCCATCCCGGGGGTCACACACACCCGCTGCCGAGCTAACCCCCTCACAGTTGGTGGAGAACCAGTGGCAGTTTTTTTTAAGCCAGCATGGAGGAGATACTGAAACAGCTGGCTCTAGCAAATGCCAATCAACAGCAGACAAATGCAGGTTTGCAAAGGAGCCTTGCAGCCCAGCAGCAAGCTCATCAACAGAGCCTTACAGCCCAGCAGCAAGCTCACCAACAGAGTCTGGAAGCTCAGCAACAAGCCCAGCAGCAATCTGAGGCCCGCTTCATAGACCTGTTACAGAAGCAAGAGCAGAGACTACAACAAATGGAAGCAGTAATGCAGCAACGTCCGCAGACCAGTGAGGAAAGCCGTCCCACTAATACCGCGTCCTTTGGGGTGAGTCGTTTATTGACAAAAATGACTGGAGAGGATGATCCAGAGGTATTTTTGACCACATTTGAAAGGACCGCTGAAAGAGAAAAGTGGCCTGAGGAGCAGTGGGCTGGACTGGTGGCTCCTCTGTTAACTGGTGAATCGCAGAAAGCTTACTATGACCTAGAGCCTAACCAAGCAAAAGACTATGTGATGCTAAAAGCTGAAATTTTGGCAAGGCTGGGTGTCACCCAGGCTGTCCGGGCTCAGCGTGTGCATAACTGGACTTTCCAGCTTGGAAAACCCCCCAGGTCTCAAATGTATGATCTCATTCACCTGAGCAGAAAGTGGCTACAGCCAGAGACTTTGTCCGCACCAAAGATTGTGGAACGTGTTGTAATGGATCGGTTTTTGAGAGCTCTTCCTACTGCCATCCAAAAGTGGGTAAGCCATGGAGACCCAGAGACGGCCGATGGTCTTGTGGATCGTGTGGAGAAATACTTGGCTACAGAGAACCTGACGGCCTCTTCCAGAGACACTCGGACTTTCCACCCTAAGACCAGACCATCCCCAGGGGCGGATAAGAGGATTCCAAGGGGTGAGGGTGGAGAGAGTGAGAGGGTGGGAGCTCTACCCCAAGTTTGGCGAGAACAGCCTGGGAAATCAGCGGCTCAAGAGGCGGCAAGAAGGATCGTTTGCTACCGCTGCCGGCAAGCGGGACATATTGCAGCCAATTGCCCGGTTGTGGAGGAACCCATGCAGTGTGACTTTCTGACGGGCAGACGTCAGTCGCTGTGTGCGACAGTCGCATGCACTGCCATTCGAGGAACTGAGAAACATTTATGCAAAATGTGTGTTAATGGTAGAAATGTTGTGGTATTGCTGGATTCAGGTAGCCTTGTGACCCTGATAAAGGCTGAGTTAGTTAAAACAGAGGTCTTTGGGAATAGCAAGGTAGCTGTTATTTGTGTGCATGGGGACACCCGAGAGTATCCAGTGACTACAGTGTGTTTTGAGACCCCCAAAGGTACCCTCTCTCATCCAGTGGGCTTAGTATCTCAGTTACCGCATGACGCCATTGTGGGAAGGGATTTTCCGAAGTTCTGGGAACTGTGGGATGATCCTGAGCCCCCCACTGGTGCCCCTATGTACCAGGAATGTGATAGCCAGAACTCCCCTGAGAGTGGTGAGGACTCTCCGGAATTTCCCTTATCATTATTGGCAGGGGAGACTCAAGAAACTGGAGAGGAGCCCACCTCCTCAGACGAAAACCTACCGTCTGTGGAGTTTTCTGATCTTGAGGTTCACAGGGAAAACTTTGCCACAGAACAGTTGAAAGACCCCGCCCTAATAAAGGCACGGGAAAACGTAGTGAAAATAGATGGCGAGTTAGTGAACCCAGATAATACCTGCACTTACCCATACTTCAGCGTAGAGAAGGACCTACTGTATCGGGTGGCAAAAAGGGCAGAAGAAACCGTTGAGCAGCTTGTGGTGCCCAAACCTTACAGGAAGTTGGTGTTGGAGTTGGCCCATGGGCACATTCTTGGAGGTCATCTGGGGACAGAGAAAACCCGAGAGAGGGTATTACAGAGATTCTATTGGCCGGGGGTGATGAAGGACATAGAAAATTATTGTTCCTCCTGCCCTGTGTGTCAGAGGTCGGCCCCGATGCCACATTTCCGTAGCCCGCTGGTCCCTCTACCCATCATTGAGGTCCCGTTTGAGAGGATCGCCATGGATTTGGTAGGGCCTATAATCAAGTCCGCTAGGGGGCACCAGTACATATTAGTTATAATGGACTATGCCACCCGTTATCCAGAAGCGATCCCTCTCCGAAATACCTCGGCCAAAACCATAGCCAAAGAGCTATCTCTTGTGTTTAGCCGGGTGGGTATTTGTAAAGAACTGCTTACGGACCAAGGTACACCCTTTATGTCCCGGGTTATGAAGGAGCTGTGTAAATTGTTCAAAGTGACGCAATTACGTACATCTGTGTATCACCCCCAAACCGATGGGCTGGTTGAAAGATTCAACAAAACCCTAAAACAAATGTTGAAGAAAGTGGTGGATAGAGATGGAAAGGATTGGGACTGTCTACTTCCTTATCTGATGTTTGCTATTAGGGAGGTGCCCCAATCCTCTACGGGATTCTCCCCCTTTGAGTTACTGTATGGGAGACACCCAAGAGGGCTGTTGGATATTGCCAAGGAAACTTGGGAAAGTGAGAGTTCTCCCCACAGGAGTGTGATTGAGCATGTCGCCCTGATGCAAGACCGAATTGCACAGGTAATGCCCATCGTGAAGGAACATTTGGCCCAAGCGCAGTTAGCACAGCAGAGAGTGTACAACCGTGGAGCCAAGACCCGTACCTTTTCCCCGGGGGATAGGATACTGGTACTTGTCCCTACGGTTGAAAGTAAATTCCTTGCCAAATGGCAAGGCCCCTATGAGATAATGGAAAAAGTGAGCGAAGTGAATTACAAGGTCAGACAACCAGGAAGGCGAAAGCCCGAACAGATCTATCACGTTAATCTGTTGAAAGCCTGGAGGGATAGAGAGTCCCTAGTCGCAGACACTTGGTCACCAGCTCAAACTGGTTGCGTGATTCCTGAGGTTGGAATAGCAGCCACCTTGTCACAACCCCAACAACAGGAGGTTAAGGAGTTTGTGCTTCGCAACAAGGAGGTATTCTCTGAACTGCCGGGACAAACATCTGGGGTAGAGCATGACATCATTACCCCGCCCGGTGAAAGGGTGAAGTTAAAACCCTATCGGATCCCAGAGGCCCGACGGGAGGCAATACGGGAGGAAGTACAGAAAATGCTGAACTTAGGGGTGATAGAGGAGTCCCAAAGTGATTGGTCTAGTCCCATTGTGTTGGTGCCTAAACCGGATGGGAGCTGGCGATTTTGTAACGATTTTCGTCAGTTGAACAAAGTTACAAAATTTGACACCTACCCCATGCCACGTATAGATGAGTTGATCGACCGGCTGGGAACAGCCCGATACATGACGACTCTTGACCTCACAAAAGGGTATTGGCAAATCCCCCTGGCCAAGTCGGCCAAAGAGAAAACCGCATTTGTAACCCCAGACGGGGCGTTCCAATATAAAAGAATGCCGTTCGGGTTACAGAATGCGCCGGCCACATTCCAGCGGAAAATGGACCAGATGCTGAGGCCCCATCGGAAGTATGCTGCGGCTTACCTGGATGACGTAATTGTCCATAGCACAGATTGGGCCTCACATCTGCCAAAAGTGCAAGCAGTCCTGGACTCTGTTCGGGAAGCGGGGTTTACGGCTAACCCCAAGAAGTGTACCATTGGGCAGGAGGAGGCCAAATATCTTGGGTACACCATTGGGAGGGGAGTAATAAAACCCCAACTCAACAAAGTCGAGGCCATCCAGAGTTGGCCACGTCCCAACAGCAAGAAGCAGGTACGAGCCTTTCTGGGAATCGCTGGGTATTATCGGCGATTCATTCCCCACTTTGCTTCTAAGGCTGTGCCCCTAACCAACCTGACGAAGGGGAAAGGGTCGGTCATGATTAAATGGACCCCCGAGGCTGAGGCAGCATTCCAATTCTTGAAACAAGCCTTATGTAGCCAGCCAGTGTTGTACTCACCCGACTTCTCTAAAGACTTTGTCGTACAAAGTGATGCGTCAGATGTGGGGTTAGGAGCAGTATTGTCCCAGGTCTGGAACGGGGAAGAGCACCCAGTCATTTACCTCAGCAGGAAGTTGAAGTCCCATGAGGTAAATTACGCCACCGTTGAAAAGGAGTGTTTAGCGGTGAAGTGGGCTCTAGATTCCCTTCGGTACTACCTGCTAGGTAGGCACTTTGACATGGTTACGGATCACGCTCCGTTAAAGTGGATGGCTCAAAACAAGGAAACAAATAGAAGAGTGAATAGGTGGTTCCTGGCCCTCCAGGAATTCAACTTCACAGTAAAGCATCGCCCTGGCGTTCAAATGGGGAATGTGGATGCTTTGTCTCGAGTACATGAATGCCTGATTGCTGGTGTTCCAACCCCGAGGTTAAAACAAGAGGGGGGGGTATGTGACAGCAGGAAGGTGGGGTCACCTGGTTGCATCCAGGGGGGTAGATATATTTCGCCCAGATTCAGGCTTTACGCCGACTTATACAACTAGGTGGAGAGTTGTATAAGCCCAGCTGAGGCTAGTGGGCTCATGGATGACTCATACCTCTAGGGAGAGTGTGGGGCGTCGTGCAGACAGGGAGTTGATGAGACCAGCTGAAGCTTGTCAGCTCATTTAGGCCTCTATAAGAACTCCCAGATTCATTAGGTGTTTGCTCATGCCTGGAACCAGACCTGTGTGGACTGTCTAGGGAGAGTGAACCCCTGTGCGGTGAGACAAAGCCTGTGTGGCTATTTGCTTGGACATTTAAAACCAGGGACTTAGGGACTAGGACAGCACTAGGCTGATCCCAGTTGTTAGTTAGGAAACCTGTATGTTTAGTCAGGATTTATTTTATTTATGTTTCTTTTGCTTTGCTGTGTTTTGTCACTGTAAATAGAAAATAAACCGCACCTTTTTGATTTTGAAAACCACAACCTCCGTTTGCTGGGCCTGTTTTTGTGTGGGGAGCCCATCCCGGGGGTCACACACACCCGCTGCCGAGCTAACCCCCTCACATAAGGTACAACAATATAAATATACAAAAAGGTGTAGCGCTGGATGAGCAAAACTGTGTATGGCTATACAGTGAAAAAAATATATAATATAAGAAAAAGTATCAAAAACATGAGTGAATACTACAAATAAACAATTTAAAGTTCATGTGTGTCAGTGAAAAATATATGAAATCTTCTCCTCTATTTGAAGATGATAAGAGTTCTACAGAGTGCAGGTATAAACTTACAGCATTATTTCAAAAAGACGAAAAAATTGTTCTTTTATAGAGCAGAGCCCCCACGCATCGGATCGTGCATCCATACTCCCCAATCTCGACCCGATGCCTAAAGGGGACCCCATCTGGTCCCTTCAGAGTCGCCATTTTACTGTTGTGGAAAAATAGGTTGTATGTAGAGCACACAGCCTATTTTTCCTGTGCTAATGCACACACTTCATCTTATTGCAATAATACTTCTTAACCACTTAACCACTTCCCTACCCAGCCATAGTAATATGACGTCCACAGATGGGATCTCCCATCCTGGGTGGATGTCATATGACGTCCTCTGCTTTGTAGGGGAATATCTGAATGATGCCTGCAGCTAGAGGCATCATTCAGATATCCTTTTATTCTGCCAGCGATTCTCTGCACCATAAGAACGATCATAGCGGCAGTTCCGCCGCTTGATCGTTCTTATAGGCGGCGGGAGGGGGCACCCCCCCCTCCCGCCGCCATCCGGTGCTTCGCCGGCTCTCCCAGGTACCGTTGTGTTCCTTAGGACACAGCAGTTCCCTGATGGGGGTAAATGAGTGGCGGCGGAGCAGCAGCAGCGGCGGGCAGCGGAGCTTTCTGTGCGGCGCGGCGTTCAGCGGAGCGGCTTACCGGCTCCCATATGCAGAGCTGCAGCAGCGGCGTGCACGGCGCCCGCGCGCGCCCCCGGGGGCGCGCAGCGCGGCGATCTGGGATCCGGTGTGTCCCTCTGGACACACCGATTCAAGTAATGTGGCGGCGGGCGGCGGAGATTCCGGTATAAACTTACCGGAATTGATGATGCAGAGCTGCGCAGCGCGGCGATCGGGGCTGAGGTTTTTCCCTTGGATACAGCCCAGCCTCGATCAGGGTAAAGAGCCAATGAAATTGGCTCTTTACCACGTGACCGGCTGTGTCCAATCACAGCAGGTCACTAAATGTAAACAAAACACACAATTGTGTGTAACTCACTGTTGCCTGGTTCTCCTCTTCACACACCTGTGAGGAGGAGATCAGCTAACAGTGAGTTACACATATGTTATACACATATACATATGTACTACTGTGCCCAGATTGCCCCCCCTAAATAAAGAGTACCTGTCATCTAGTACCTGCCACCAGATCACCCGCCACCCACCTGTCCATCAGGAGTACCTGTCCATCAGGAGTACCCGCCACCTCAGAGTACCCGCCACCTCAGAGTACCCGCCACCAGTCCATCAGGAGTACCTGTCCATCAGGAGTACCCGCCACCTCACCTGAGTACCCGCCACCTCAGAGTACCCGCCACCAGTCCATCAGGAGTACCTGTCCATCAGGAGTACCTGTCCATCAGCAGTACCCGCCACCTCACCTAAGTACCCGCCACCTCAGAGTACTCGCCACCAGTCCATCAGGAGTACCTGTCCATCAGGAGTACCCGCCACCTCACCTGAGTACCCGCCACCTCAGAGTACCCGCCACCAGTCCATCAGGAGTACCTGTCCATCAGGAGTACCTGTCCATCAGGAGTACCCGCCACCTCACCTGAGTACCCGCCACCAGTCCATCAGGAGTAACTGTCCATCAGCAGTACCCGCCACCTCACCTGAGTACCCGCCACCTCAGAGTACCCGCCACCAGTCCATCAGGAGTACCTGTCCATCAGGAGTACCCGCCACCTCACCTGAGTACCCGCCACCTCAGAGTACCCGCCACCAGTCCATCAGGAGTACCTGTCCATCAGGAGTACCTGTCCATCAGCAGTACCCGCCACCTCAGAGTACCCGCCACCAGTCCATCAGGAGTACCTGTCCATCAGGAGTACCCGCCACCTCACCTGAGTACCCGCCACCAGTCCATCAGGAGTACCTGTCCATCAGCAGTACCCGCCACCTCAGAGTACCCGCCACCAGTCCATCAGAAGTACCTGTCCATCAGGAGTACCTGTCCATCAGGTGTACCAGCCACCTCACCAGGAGTACCCGCCACCTCACCAGGAGTACCCGCCACCAGTCCATCAGGAGTACCTGTCCATCAGGAGTCCCCCCCACCTCACCAGACTACCCGCCACCTCACCAGAGTACCCACCACCAATCCATCAGGAGTACCTGTCCATTAGAGTACCCGCCACCTCACCAGAGAACCTGCCACCAGAGTACCTGCCACCACACCAGCGTACCCACTATGTCCAGAAAGGTGTACACCCCAGAAGAAGCATATCAAATACTCAGTCTGACCGATGAGAGCAACGGGGAGCTCTCACCGCTCAGTTCTGATTCCGATTCTGGTTCGGAATATGAACCCCCCGAAGGCAGCACATCCGGATCCGAATTAGAGGAGGACACAGTCCGTCCAAAAAGAAGACGGTCTGAACACCAGGCAGCGACCAGCAGTGCCAACGGCGGTAGACCCCAGGAGGCGAGGTCCAGTGCAAGCGCTGCTAGACCCCAGGAGGAAAGGCCCAGTGCAAGCGCTGCTAAACCCCAGGAGGAAAGGCCCAGTGCAAGTACACGCCAAAGAAGTAGGACCCGAACCCAGCTTCCAGATGGCTTGGCAAACCCATTGTGGCTGCCTTCTACCTCAGGGTCAGCCACGATCCCCCCTTTTACAGCACAGCCAGGTGTGCAGGTCAACACTGAGGGTTTTTCCAAACTTGATTTTTTTAATTTATTTTTCCCTGATGAATTGGTTCAAGGCATTGTGGAGCAAACTAATCTTTTTGCTCAACAATTCATTGAAAACAACCCCAGCTCCAGCTATGCCCGCCCTTTTGAATGGAGACCCCTAACAGTGGTGGAGCTTAGATTGTTTTTAGGCCTAACGTTTAACACGGGGCTTACAAAAAAAAATGAAATGAATAGGTATTGGTCGAAGAAACCCATCCAACATATGCCAATTTTTACATCGGCCATGTCCAGGTCCCGATACGAACTTATAATGCGGTTCCTGCATTTCAGTGACAACTCACAGTGCCCCCCCCCCGAGATCACCCAAACTTTGACAAATTATATAAAATTCGCCCCCTAATTAATTTTTTTTCCAAGAAGTTTGCCGAACTTTATGTCCCTGACCAAAACATTTCTGTGGACGAATCCCTGGTGCATTTCACAGGCCGGCTGGGAATCAAGCAATATATCCCCAGTAAGCGGGCGAGGTACGGCTTGAAGCTCAACAAGCTCTGTGAAAGCGCCACTGGTTATGTGCACTCATTCCGCATGTACGAAGGCAAAGATTCCCAGCTCGAGCCCCCTGAGTGTCCATCGTACATGGGAATAAGTGGAAAAATTGTTTGGGAGTTGGTATTTCCACTCCTCCAAAAGGGGTATCATATTTATATGGACAACTATTATACCAGCCTGCCCCTTCTCCGCCACCTCTACCTAAAAAAAACTCTGGCGTGTGGTACAACAAGAATAAACAGAAAGGGCTTCCCACAGCGTCTTGTCACCACAACCATTCAAAAGGGGGAATCGGCAAGCTTGAGGAACGAGGAAGTGTTGGCTGTGAAGTGGAGGGATAGGAAAGATGTGTACATCATGTCCACCATCCACGATGACACCTCGGTGGAACTTCACAGAAGACACAGTACCGTTCGCAAGCCTTCCTGCATCAATGAGTACAATAAATTCATGGGGGGTGTGGATTTAAATGATCAAATGTTGCAGCCCTATCTTTCAACCCGAAAATCCCTCTTCTGGTATAAAAAAATCGCAATTTACTTTTTTCATTTGGCCCTGTTAAATTCTTTCATAGTCTACCAAAAATCCACACATAGACCCACCACCTTCATGAGATTTATTGAAGACATTGTCACTGCCCTGATCTACCAACAAACATCCCCCCCCAGAAAGCATTCACTCAGATTGTGTCAGCAGACTACATGAGCGCCATTTTTCAGACCATATTCCACCATCACGATCCGGAAGACGACGCCAAAAAAAATGTCGGGTGTGCACCAGAAGAGGAATTAGGAAAGACACCAGCTTCCATTGTCCCGACTGTCCCTCCCAACCTGGCCTTTGCATCGGAAAATGCTTCAAGCGATATCACACTCTCGAAAACTATTAGCCCATATTTCTAATACTGCCATTTCCCCGTTTTCAATATGTCCTGAATATTTCCCTGCCTCAACCAACCATATCATTGTCTTCCATGTGAACTGACCCTGGCCTGTTTCTCGACTATGTCTCTGCCTACCGTCTGCATTGTTTATCCGCCATGTTTCTGCCTTTCACGTGAACTGACCCTGGACTGTATGGATTATGCCTCTGCCTACCGTTTATTTCTGCCTTTTACCTGCACTGACCTCGGCCTGTTGACCATGTTTTTGCCTGCCCCCTTGGACTGATCTTTCACCCTGCTACACAGGGGTCTCACATATGTGAGGGGCTCCAGAATAGTGTTCTGAGTTCAGAAAACCAGTTTTTGGTTTTCTGTGTTCCCAGAACAGGGTCTGGTTGTCCGGAGGCTTCAAAGCGATTTGGGTGGGAGAAGCCTCTACCCCTGTCCCCATTCTTTCCTGACCGTTGCCCTAAGCTTGAGGTCCTGCCTGCTCCCTGGACAAATACTCTGGCTGTGCTGACCATACCTCTGCCTGCTGCATGTACTAACTATGGACAGTATTCCTGCCTGCTGCATGGACGATCCTTTGTTCCTTTTGCTACTGCTGACCACATCTCTGCCTGCTATCTGGACCAATGCTTTGGCTGTGCTGACATCATCTCTACCTGTACTGACTATTCCTGCCTGCTGCCTGTTTTGCTGTCGCTGTCCACGTTCCTGCCTGCTGCCTGGACCGATGCTCTCCTCTTTGGACCACTGCACTACTAAAACCGCAGGTAATCTTTTCTTTACCCTTTTTCTCAGAAGAATGTATTTTGGTTTATAATTGGTATGTACAGTACATGCTATGTTTTAGAAATATGAAGGGCCTTCAACAATGTGATAGGTTGTCAGGAATTTATGTGTGTAATTTATGCTCCTAGAACACATGACGGTGCTACTTAGATGTTAGGCCTCTGTATTTGGCCAGGCTGTGTAAAAGTCTCACACATTTGGTATCGCCATACTCAGGAGGAGTAGCAGAATGTATTTTGGGGTGTCACTTTTGCTATGTACATGCTATGTGTTGGTAATATCTTATAAATGGACAACTTTGTATAAAAAAAATGTGTTTTCATTTTTTTCCCACATATTCCAAAAACTTCTGGAAAAAAATGAACCGTTCAAAAGACTCATTATGCCTCATAGATTATACGTTGGGGTGTTAGCTTTCCAAAATGGGGTCATTTTATGGGAGTTTCCATTGTCCTGGTGCTCCAGGGTCTTCAAAACTGTAATAGGTGGTTGAGAAATGAGATGTGTAATTTATGCTCCTAGAATGCCTGAAGGTGCTATTTCAATGTTGGGCCATTGTATTTGGCCAGGCTGTGTAAAAGTCTCACACATTTGGTATCGCCATACTCAGGAGGAGTAGCAGAATGTATTTTGGGGTGTCATTTTTGCTATGTACATGCTATGTGTTGGTAATATCTTATAAATGGACAACTTTGTATAAAAAAAATGCGGTTTCATTTTTTTCCCACATATTCCAAAAACTTCTGGAAAAAAATGAACCGTTCAAAAGACTCATTATGCCTCATAGATTATACGTTGGGGTGTTAGCTTTCCAAAATGGGGTCATTCTATGGGCGTTTCCATTGTCCTGGTGCTCCAGGGCCTTCAAAACTGTAATAGGTGGTTGAGAAATTGTCATGGATATGCAGTAGTGTTTGTCTGCCATCTTACCTTCCTCCTCATGTGTTCATCTAGAGACCAGACCTCCTTCACCTGGCTTCCTTTATAATCTCCTCCCAGCCTGACTCCACCCCAGGCCCTATCACTGAACACTATATTAACCTGTGCACTGCAAGCCTGCTTTGCTGATCAACGTGTTTGTTAGGCATTGTGTGTTTGGGTTCCTGCCTGCCGTGTGCTACGTCTGTCTCTCTGTTACGTTATTGGCTTGTCCCCGACCATCCCTGTCTGCTCGTGACCCTTGACCTTCGGCTCGTTCTTCGTTATCCTTGTCTGCTTGTGGCCCCTGACCTTCGGCTTGTTATTCGGTTCTCTCTATCGTGTGCCGCTGCTTCCCCTTATCCTACGGGGCGTGAGCTAGGAAACTCCAGGGGCCGCGACCTGGTCCCAGCCTGCAGCGTAACATCCTCACCACTAGAGGCCCTGGAGAAGACCAGCTGGGTCTTAGACTCCGCGCCCTGGGGAATCTTGGCTCTCGCTTCCGTTGGGATCCCGGTTGTGCTCCTCTGGTCCCGCTTTCCACAACCACCCAGTTTCCTACCCACAGAAGCCAGCCATAGGGTTCACTACCTCGCGGTGCACTCCTGTCCCCCTACGGTGTGCATCTGTCACCTGGCCACAGGTGACCCTGACAGTTTGATCAGCCATGAACCCGGCTGACATCCCGCTACCCGCGGATGATCCATTGCAGGGCATAGTTTGCAGACTTGAAACCCAGGAATCGAATCAGACTCAGGTGATGCGATTCCTCCAGGATCTGGCTTCTCGCTTCGAGCAGCTTCAGGCCTCCTTGGGAACCCTGAATCCGCAACCTCAAATACAATCAGCGGTTGCACCTATTGCACCAGTCGCAGCCACACACTCGCTACAACTGCCAGCTCCGTCCCGTTTCTCTGGGGACTCCAAGGCTTGCAGGGGGTTCCTTAGCCAATGCACGATTCATTTTGAGCTCCAGCCCCAAAACTTCCTGTCTGATCGGGCTAAGGTAGCCTATATCATTTCCCTCCTCTCTGGTGAAGCTTTAGCCTGGGCAGCCCCTCTGTGGGAACTGAATGATCCAGTGGTTTCTAGCCTGTCTGGCTTCTTGAAACTTTTTCGGAATATCTTCGAAGAACCGGCTCGTGTCTCTTCAGCGGCCAGCGCCCTTTTACGTCTCCGCCAAGAGTCTGCTTCTGTGGGACAGTATGCCCTTCATTTCCGCATACTGTCGGCTGAGTTGAGCTGGAACAATGAGGCCTTAGTCGCAACCTTTTTGCATGGCCTGTCTGATAGAGTGAAGGATGAATTAGCTGGAAGAACCATCCCCACTGATCTGGCCGGCGTTATCTCCTTGTGTAACCAGATCGATATTCGCTTTCAGGAGAGGACCTTAGAAAAGCAACGCCAGCACTCCTTGGTTCTTAGTCAGCCTGAGCTCCCCTCTCTTCGACCCGTAGAGCATCTCCTACCAGCTGAGGAACCCATGCAGCTGGGTCGGACCAGGCTATCCCCTGAGGAACGTGCTAGGCGCAGAACTCTTGGTCTGTGTCTTTACTGTGGGGGCAAAGGTCATTTTCGTGACACTTGCTCTCTTTGTCCAGAAAAACGTTCGGGTCCACTTCATCTGGAAAGTGGAGTATTGGACCCAGAAATATCACCTTCCCCTTCTCGTCTTCTGCTTTCTGTGTTCCTTCATGTTGGTGCTTCTTCTCATTCGGTCTCAGCATATCTGGATTCCGGAGCCGCTGGTAATTTCATGGACTGGGAAATCGCATCGTCCATGAGACTTACTCTTTTGCCCCTCACCACGCCATTGGTGGTCTTGGCGATTGATGGTACTGTTCTTCCAGGGGGACCTATCCGCTTCCAGACCCTCCCTGTTAAGATGTCGGTAGGGACACTCCACCAGGAGTGGATATCCTTCCTTATCTTACCCAAGGCCTCAACGCCTATAATTTTGGGTCTCCCATGGTTACAGCTCCATTCTCCTCATGTGGACTGGACTACTGGACAGATCCTGGCTTGGGGTCCCTCCTGTTCCTCGTCCTGCCTACCCAAGGTTGCCCCCTGTGAATCTGAGCCGGTCATTCATTCCAGGTTGCATAACCATTTACATTTCTCTGTCCCTAACCACCCTTGGACGCACAGCCAGGCTAGCTTGTCTACAAGTCCTGCAGTCGCTACGTCTTGCGATGCGATTCAGGTAGTCGCTACACCTGACTCAGCTATTCACTCTGCCTCTGTACTAGTTATGCCAGTCCAGCCCATGCCCAGTGAGCCTCTCACTTTTTCTTGTTCGGGACATTCTGCTTGTCCTTCAGCTATTCAGCTTGACTCCGGCGACATGTCACCTTCTAACCAACCTGACTTCAGGGTTCCACTGACATCTGCCCAGTCTGATGGTCCTGTGCAAGATGACCAGTTCCCCTTTAAGGGTCTAGGGGACCCTCCTCAGATTCCTGTTGATCGTCTCATGCCCTTGCTTATTCCTAGAGAGCCTTTGGTCCTCAATAGATCTTCTTGTCATCTCCCTACCTCGTTTTCAGTCTCTGAGGATAATCTTAAGTACGAGGTTAGACAAGTTCTGGATTCTCGGCTCTGCAGAGGCATTCTTCAGTACCTTGTGCATTGGAGAGGTTTTGGTCCTGAGGAGGCGTCTTGGATCGCTGCATCTGATGTCGCTGCACCTCATCTGTTGAGAAGGTTTCATCAGAGATTTCCCTTTAAGCCTGGGTCCAGGCGGGGGAGGGCCCATAAGAGGGAGGGTACTGTCATGGATATGCAGTAGTGTTTGTCTGCCATCTTACCTTCCTCCTCATGTGTTCATCTAGAGACCAGACCTCCTTCACCTGGCTTCCTTTATAATCTCCTCCCAGCCTGACTCCACCCCAGGCCCTATCACTGAACACTATATTAACCTGTGCACTGCAAGCCTGCTTTGCTGATCAACGTGTTTGTTAGGCATTGTGTGTTTGGGTTCCTGCCTGCCGTGTGCTACGTCTGTCTCTCTGTTACGTTATTGGCTTGTCCCCGACCATCCCTGTCTGCTCGTGACCCTTGACCTTCGGCTCGTTCTTCGTTATCCTTGTCTGCTTGTGGCCCCTGACCTTCGGCTTGTTATTCGGTTCTCTCTATCGTGTGCCGCTGCTTCCCCTTATCCTACGGGGCGTGAGCTAGGAAACTCCAGGGGCCGCGACCTGGTCCCAGCCTGCAGCGTAACATCCTCACCACTAGAGGCCCTGGAGAAGACCAGCTGGGTCTTAGACTCCGCGCCCTGGGGAATCTTGGCTCTCGCTTCCGTTGGGATCCCGGTTGTGCTCCTCTGGTCCCGCTTTCCACAACCACCCAGTTTCCTACCCACAGAAGCCAGCCATAGGGTTCACTACCTCGCGGTGCACTCCTGTCCCCCTACGGTGTGCATCTGTCACCTGGCCACAGGTGACCCTGACAGAAATGAGATTTGTAATTTATGCTCCTAGAATGCCTGAAGGTGCTATTTCAATGTTGGGCCTCTGTATTTGGCCAGGATGTGTAAAAGTCTCACACATTTGGTATCGCCATACTCAGGAGGAGTAGCAGAATGTATTTTGGGGTGTCATTTTTGCTATGTACATGCTATGTGTTGGTAATATCTTATAAATGGACAACTTTGTATAAAAAAAATGCGGTTTCATTTTTTTCCCACATATTCCAAAAACTTCTGGAAAAAAATGAACCGTTCAAAAGACTCATTATGCCTCATAGATTATACGTTGGGGTGTTAGCTTTCCAAAATGGGGTCATTTTATGGGCGTTTCCATTGTCCTGGTGCTCCAGGGTCTTCAAAACTGTAATAGGTGGTTGAGAAATGAGATGTGTAATTTATGCTCCTAGAATGCCTAAAGGGGCTATTTCAATGTTGGGCCTCTGTATTTGGCCAGGCTGTGTAAAAGTCTCACACATTTGGTATCGCCATACTCAGGAGGAGTAGCAAAATGTATTTATGGGTGTAATTTTTGCTATGTACATGCTATGTGTTGGTAATATCTTATAAATGGACAACTTTGTATAAAAAAAATGCGTTTTCATTTTTTTCCCACATATTCCAAAAACTTCTGTAAAAAAATGAACCGTTCAAAAGACTCATTATGCCTCATAGATTATACGTTGGGGTGTTAGCTTTCCAAAATGGGGTCATTTTATGGGCATTTCCATTGTCCTGGTGCTCCAGGGTCTTCAAAACTGTAATAGGTGGTTGAGAAATGAGATGTGCAATTTATGCTCCTAGAATGCCTAAAGGGGCTATTTCAATGTTGGGCCTCTGTATTTGGACAGGCTGAGTAAAAGTCCCACACATTTGGTATTGCCAGACTCAGGAGGAGTAGCAGAATGTATTTTGGGGTGTCATTTTTGCTATGTACATGCTATGTGTTGGTAATATCTTATAAATGGACAACTTTGTATAAAAAAAATGCATTTTCATTTTTTTCCCACATGTTCCAAAAACTTCTGGAAAAAAATGAACCGTTCAAAAGACTCATTATGCCTCATAGATTATACGTTGGAGTGTTAGCTTTCCAAAATGGGGTCATTTTATGGGCGTTTCTATTGTCCTGGTGCTCCAGGGTCTTCAAAACTGTAATAGGTGGTTGAGAAATGAGATGTGTAATTTATGCTCCTAGAATGCCTGAAGGTGCTATTTCAATGTTGTGCCTGTGTATTTGGCCAGGCTGTGTAAAAGTCTCACACATTTGGTATCGCCATACTCAGGAGGAGTAGCAGAATGTATTTTGGGGTGTCATTGCAAGTATGCATGTGATGTGTGAGAGAAATAACTTGTTATTATGACAATTTTGTGCAAAAAAATAAAAATTTAAAAAAATTTAAAAAATTTCCCAAGAATTGTGGGAAAAAAGTACAACTTCAAAAAACTCACAATGACTCTTACTAAATACATTGGAATGTCTGCTTTCCAAAAAGGGGTAATTTGGGGGGTATTTGTACTTTCCTGGCTTGTTAGGGTCTCAAGAAATGAAATAGGCCTTCAGTACATCAGGTGTGATCAGATGTGATAATTTTTCAATGATTTGCACCATAGCTTGTAGACTCTATAACTTTCACAGAGACCAAATAATATACACTTTTTTGGTTATTTTTACTAAAGATATGTAGCAGTATACATTTTGGCCCAATTTTATGAAGAAAAATTACTTATTTGCAAAATTTTACAATAAAAACAAAAAAAAAAGTGTTTTTTTTTTAAAAAAATCAAACTTTTTTCGCTTATATTGCAAAAAATAAAAAACCTAGCGGTGATTAAATACCACCAAAAGAAAGCTCTGTTTGTGAGAAAAAAATGATAAAAATTTGGTTTGGGTACAGTGTAGCATGACTGAGTAATTGTCATTCAAAGTGTGAGAGCGCTGAAAGCTACAAATTGGTCTGGTAAGGAAGGGTGTATAAAAGCCCTGTATTGAAGTGGTTAAGCCCCGGACCATTTTGTAGCTAAAGGACCAGAGCTGTTTTCAGAATTTTGCACTGTGCTGCTTTAACTGTAAATTGTGCAGACATGCAATGTTGTACCGAAACAAAATTTGCGTCCTTTTCTTCCCACAAATAGAGCTTTCTTTTAATGGTATTTGATTGCCTCTGCGATTTTTTTTTTTTGCGATATAAACGGAAAAAGACCGAAAATTTTGAAAAAAAATGATATTTTCTACTTTTTGTTATAAGAAAAATTGAATAAACTCAATTTTAGTCATACATTTAGGCCAAAATGTATTCAGCCACATGTCTTTAGTAAAAAAAATGTCAATAAGCGTATATTTATTGGTTTGCGCAAAAGTTATAGCGTCTACAAACTAGGGTACATTTTCTGGAATTTACACAGCTTTTAATTTATGACTGCCTATCTCATTTCTTGAGGTGCTAAAATGGCAGGGCAGTACAAACCCCCCCCAAATGACCCAATTTTGGAAAGTAGACACCCCAAGGAAATTGCTGAGAGGCATGTTGAAACCATTGAATATTTTTTTTTTGTCTCAAGTGATTGAATAATGACAAAAAAAAAAAAAAAATCCAAAAAGTTGTCACTAAATGATATATTGCTTACACATGCCATGGTTATATGTGGAATTGCACCCCAAAATAAATTTTGCTGCTTCGCCTGAGTACGGGGATACCACATGTGTGGGACTTTTTGGGAGCCTAGCCGCGTACGGGCCCCCGAAAACCAAGCACCGCCTTTGGGATTTCTAAGGGCGCAAATTTTTGATTTCACTCCTCACTACCTATCACAGTTTCGAAGGCCATAAAATGCCAAAATAGCACAAACCCCCCCCAAATGACCCCATTTTAGAAAGTAGACACCCCTAGGAAATTGCTGAGAGGCCTGTTGAGCCCATTGAATATTTTTTTTTTTTTGTCCCAAGTGATTGAATAATGACAAAAAAAAAAAAAAAAATTACAAAAAGTTGTCACTAAATGATATATTGCTCACACATGCCATGGTTATATATGGAATTACACCCCAAAATACATTTTGCTGCTTCTCCTGAGTACAGGGATACCACACGTGTGGGACTTTTTGGGAGCCTAGCCACGTACGGGACCCCGAAAACCAAGCACCGCCTTCAGGATTTCTAGGCACAAATTTTTGATTTCACTCCTCACTACCTATCACAGTTTTGAAGGCCATAAAATGCCAAAATAGCACAAAACCCCCCCAAATGACCCCATTTTGGAAATTAGACACCTCAAGCTATTTGCTGAGAGGCATGGTGAGTATTTTACAGCTCTCATTTGTTTTTGAAAATGAAGAAAGTCAATTTTTTTTTTTTTTTTTTCAATTTTCAAAACTTTGTGACAAAAAGCGAGATCTGCAAAATACTCACTATACCTCTCAGCAAATAGCTTGGGGTGTCTACTTTCCAAAATGGGGTCATTTGGGGGGGTTTTGTGCCATCTGGGCATTCCATGGCCTCCGAAACTGTGATAGGCAGTGAGAAGTGAAATCAAAAATTTACACCCTTAGAAAGCCTGAAGGCTGTGCTTGGTTTTGGGGTCCCGTACGCGGCTAGGCTCCCAAAAAGTCTCACACATGTGGTATCCCCGTACTCAGGAGAAGCAACAGAATGTATTTTGGGGTGTAATTCCACATATGCCCATGGCATGTTTGAGCAATATATCATTTAGTGACAACTTTGTGCAAAAAAATAAATAAATACAAATAAATTGTCTTTTTTCTGCAACTTGTGTCAACATATAAAATATTCCATGGTACTCGACATGCCTCTCAGTTTTTAGCTTGGGGTGTCTACTTTCCAAAATGGGGTCATTTGGGGGAAGGGGGGTTTGAACTGTTCTGGCATTTTATACACAACATTAGGAAGCTTACATCCACTCTTCTAACCACTTGAAGACAAAGCCCTTTTTGACACTTTTTGTTTACATGAAAACATTTTTTTTTTTTCAAGAAAATTATGTTGAACCTCCAAACATTATATATATTTTTAAAGCAAAGGCCCTACAGATTAAAATGGTGGGTGTTGCATTTTTTTTTTCTACACAGTATTTGCGCAGCGATTTTTCAAACGCATATTTTTGGGAAAAAATACACTTTTTTTAATTTTAATGCACTAAAACACACTATATTGCCCAAATGTTTGATGAAATAAAAAAGATGATCTTAGGCTGAGTACATAGATACCAAACACGACAAGCTTTAAAATTTCGCACAAACGCGCATTGGCGACAAACTACATACATTTTTAAAAGCCTTTACAGGTTACGCCGTTAGATTTACAGAGGAGGTCTACTGCTAAAATTACTGCCCTCGATCTGACCTTCGCGGTGATACCTCACATGCATGGTGCAATTGCTGTTTACATATGACGCCAGACCGACGCTTGCGTTCGCCATTGGGTAAGAGCAGGGCAGGACAGGGGTGCTTTTTTTTTTTTTTTTTGATTATTAATTTTGCTTTTTTATTTTATTTTTAAACTGTTGCTTCCATATTTTTTTTTTGTTTATCATTTTATTGTTATCTCAGGGAATGTAAATATCCCCTATGATAGCAATAGGTAGTGACAGGTACTCTTTTTTTGAAAAAACTGGGGTCTATTGGACTCTAGATCTTTCCTCTGCCCTCAAAGCATCTGACCACACCAAGATCGGTGTGATAAAATGCTTTCCCAATTTCCCAATGGCGCTTTTTATATCCGGGGGGGACATTCCCTCCCACTGCTTGTAAAAGCAGTCCAGAGGCTAATTAGCCACTAGGATTGCTTTTACATGAAAGCCGGCCGCTGGCTGAAAAGAATGATACCAAGATGATACCTAAACCCGCAGGCATCATTCTGGTATAAACATTCAAAGTCCAGCAACATACCAGTACGTTGCTGGTCCTTGTTGGACATGTATTGTCATCTTTTTTTTCATGCAGCCTGTTGGCTGAACGAAAAAAAAAGAGATTGATCGGTGGGTATGCCCACCATTAGAATACCGCCCTTCATCCACCCACTTCTAATGATGGGCATATATGCACCATTTATATATGCCGAAGCATGGGGGCATCTTCCCGCAAAAGTTATGCCGCGTACACATGGTCAGACTTTTCCACGGGCAAGCCTCCGTCGGAATTTCGACCATATGTACGTGGCATTAGGAGCAAAATCGCTCCTCCGCTCCTCCGCCCCTGCTGCCCCAATGCTTCGGCATATATGCTTTTTTTTTTTAACTGTGGTGGTGAAATCACCTCCTACAGCACTGGAGTCGCAGGGATCAGGCCTGTCTCTGCGAACGCTGCAGTTATGTGTGTTGTGTTTTGCAAGTGACAGTGATCGATCGATACTGCACTTGGGTGACCTGGGCTGGACGGAGGGGCAAAACGCAGGTGCTAGCAGGTATCTGGGCTGATCCCGCTAACACTGCGTTTTTGGGAACCCTAAACTGCTGGGGACGCTAGTATAGATCTGATCAGATCAGATATTGATCTGTTCAGATACTATACCACTAAGGGGGGTGTATGCTTCACGCGTGGGTGTTAGCGCTACTGGCACTAACCTGACGCTGCCTGGGGTGTGACGCAGACCCTCTCTGACGCTAAAACCTAATTGATATCACCCGCCGGGCGATCAGGGGGTTAAACCTTTATTGGGTTATATACGGCGGGTGCCCTGACACTATAAAAAGCAAACTAACTAACCAGCGTCACCCGTAACACTTATATGGTGATTACTGGTGAAAGGGTTAACTAGGAGCAATTAGGGGGTTAAAACCTTTATTAGGTAATATATGGGGGTACCTGACGCTATATAAAAACCTGACGGCGAACCTAAAAAAAAATTACTGGCTACCTATCGGCATCACCGACACTAAGACAGCGATCAGAAAAACGATCGCTTAGCGACAGTGGTGATAGGGGGTGAAAGGGTTACCTGGGGGGCGATCAAGGGGGTTAAACCTTTATTAGATAATATATGGGGGTACCTGACGCTATAAAAACCTGCGGCGAACCTAAAAAAAATTACTGGCTACCGATCGGCATCACCAACACTAAGACAGCGATCAGAAAAACGATCGCTTAGCGACAGTGGTGATAGGGGGTGAAAGGGTTACCTGGGGGGCGATCAAGGGGGTTAAACCTTTATTAGATAATATATGGGGGTACCTGACGCTATAAAAACCTGCGGCAAACCTAAAAAAAATTACTGGCTACCGATCGGCATCACCGACACTAAGACAGCGATCAGAAAAACTATCGCTTAGCGACAGTGGTGATAGGGGGTGAAAGGGTTACCTGGGGGGCGATCAAGGGGGTTAAACCTTTATTAGGTAATATATGGGGGTACCTGACGCTATAAAAACCTGCGGCGAACCTAAAAAAAATAACTGGCTACCGATTGGCATCACCGACGCTAAGACAGCGATCAGAAAAATGATCGCTTAGCGACAGTGGTGATAGGGGGTGAAAGGGTTATCTGGGGGGCAATCAAGGGGGTTAAACTTTTATTAAGTAATATATGGGGGTACCCGACGCTATAAAAACCTGCGGCGAACCTAAATAAAATAACTGGCTACCGATCGGCATCACCGAAGCTAAGACAGCGATCAGAAAAATGATCGCTTAGCGACGGCGGTGCTAGGGGGTGAAAGGGTTATCTGGGGGGCGATCAGGGGGTTAAACCTTTATTAGGGGGGGTTAGGGGGCTACACTGGACCTAAAACTAACTTTAGTGACACTTTTACAGTCACAAATGTCACTGATTGCAGTGATCAGTAAATAAATGGTCACTGCAATCAGTGACACTGTGACTGGGGGCTGGGGGGTAATCTGGGGTGTCTGGGGGGGCGATTTATGTGCCTATGTGTCCTGGTGTCAGTGTAGTGTTTTGTGCACTAACCTGCATCTTCTCCTGTGCGGCGCTCGGTATATGTGAGCGCCGCAGGAGAGATGACATCACTTCCTCTGCCTGTGTAAACATTACACAGGCAGGGAAGCTTTCTCATTCGCCGGGAGCGATCGAGAGGGGGTGGCCGGAATCGAACGGCCGTCCCCTCATCCCTGATCGCTCCCAAACGAATAACGGCCACTCACTGTAAAGAAGGGGGGTCCGATCGGACCCCCCAACTATACAAAGGCAGTCACGTAGATATACGTGATTCTGCCTGTCGGTGCCATTCTGCCGACGTATTTTTACAGTGGGCAGTCGTTAAGTGGTTAAACTAAAATTCACTCACCATTCATTCGTCCCATTCATACAAAGAAGGAAGCATCACCAGACTGGTCTCATCATCTTGGCCTCCCAGCATCAACTGCTCGCCTCGAGCCTTACGGCTCCTTTTTATTAAACTCCAAAGCATGTGACCTCCATGAGAGTGGTCATCACAGAATGTGACCTCCTCCATAGGAAGTGAGGACACAGCATCTGACCTCCATGGGAGTGGTCATTAGACTTGTGCACAACGGAAAAATTTGTTTAGTTTCGGTTAGTTTCTTGTGCACAACGTAAAAATTTGTTTCGTTTCGGTTCGTTTCTTTTCGGTCCTGTTGATTCGTAATCATTCGTAATTTTGCTAGACCGGATTTTTCGTGTTCGGACTAATTCGTATTTTCGCAAGCGACATTTTTCGTTGAATTTTTCGTTGATTTATAATTCGTACTTTCGGTAGAGTACATTGTTTTTCGTTGATTCTGGACACAACTCCTACTTTCGTAACTTTTTTTGGGTTCGTTGATTCGTAATTTTCCGTGTCTCTCTCACAACGACGCTGCCTATTATGCCTAATGTGCTTCGAATGGATTTGTACTTTTCTAAATACATAGCGGTTATTTGTAACGATTCTAAATCTCGTATTTTACTTTCGTTTTTTACATGCGGCTATAGCCTCCGCCCCTGTACACCATTTTGAGAGGGTTCAGCACGGTGAGGGAGAAGCAAAGAGCAGAGCAGAGTGTTATTGTGCTTCGAATGGATTAGAAATCTCGTATTTTACTTTCGTTTTTTTACATGCGGCTATAGCCTCCGCCCCTGTACACCATTTTGAGAGGGAGTTCAGCACGGTGAGGGAGAAGCAGAGAGCAGAGCAGAGTGAGTGTTATTGTGCTTCGTATGGATTCGTACATTCGTAACTTTTTTCATAACGAATTATGCCGAAGACTTTCGGGCATTCGCTATTTGCGGTATAATTTATTTCGGATTCGGTTTTATTCGTAATTGCTTTGTTCGGAAATTCGAATGCTTCCGAATGTCCGAAAGTTGCTAAATTCGGACGAATTTCGATTCGTTACGAAACGAATTGCACAAGCCTAGTGGTCATCACACGATGTCCTCTTTACACAGCAAATGTCCATATAAAGATATCCCTTCCAACAGGGTTATTTAAATACATACAATATAATACCAATACAACAACATATTCAACAACATGATGGCTAAAGTCTTATGGGCGTGTCCGGGCAGGGAAATCGTGTATGCTCCCAGCAAACAAAGCCGTATTGCTTTAAAACATGGACGCTTTCCCTGACTCTGAAAACGCTTGCAAGCTCTCATATTACCACTGATAGGAATCCTTATTCTATGCTATTCCATAGAACAACGCATATTCAGATTATACTATTATTGCTTGTGGGAGGCTATCTGCAGGCGTGCACTACGAATCCGGACCAATGCTGATCAACACACCGCCAAAACAAGAGTGCGCATCTGCCTATAACCAATGATGTCGTTGCAGAGCGAGCATATCCCCTCCTCAACGATCGTCCGTGCTAATGCACAGAGGGCCCCTCGTCGGCGAGCATATCCACAAACTGCAAACATCACACTCCAACCTCAAGATGTTTTCCACTACCAGACGGGATTCAACCAGCCTCAGACTGCCCCAGTCAGCTCTTTAGAGCGGGTTGCGGAAGTACTAACACTGGGCGACACTATGACAATACATATTAAAGGAGTTGTAAAGGTACATGTTTTTTCACCTTAATGCATCCTATGCATTAAGGTGAAAAAACATCCGACAATACCGCCCCCCCCCCCCCGAGCCCCCGTTTTACTTACCTGGCCCCTCGAAAGTCCCGCGCTTGTCCCCGTCATCTTCCTCGGTTCTCAGCCTGGCCGCCGATTGGCTACACTGGATGGATTGAAAGCAGCGCAGCCATTGGCTGGCGCTGCTGTCAATCACATCCAATGACGCGGCGCGCCGGGGGGCGGGGCCGAGTGATACAGTCGGCGGCTATGGCCGCCGGTGTATCACGGGAGCGCGCCCGCAATAACTCCACACCATGCAAGCTCGCTCGCATGAAGGTGTGGAGTCCTTGCGGGGAGGAGCCGAGACAGCCGCCGAGGGACCCCAGAAGACCAGGATCGGGGCCACTGTGTGCAAAACGAGCTGCACAGTGGAGGTAAGTATAAAATGTTTGTTATTTTTTTGCAAAAAAAAGGGAAGCTTTAGTGTCCCTTTAAATACATCTTCATAATATTTTCCACAACAACCTGTCCATTGGTACACCTTAATTGTGGTAATATTAAAAGGTTTAAAAACAAATATGTGGCGATGTGCCGCTCTGCATAAACAAAAACAAAAAAGGGGTCTAGCCCCAGACATCCATAAACACAAAGAGTTATAATACATATAAATATATATGTATAGCAGGGCAAAACAGGAATATCCAAAGTTCCTATTTAGGTCTTTTAAATAATCCCATATGTATAGTGCATGTTTGTTTCCCTCCCTATTGTTTCCCTATTGAAAGCTAGAGACTCAAGCCTCGTACACATGGCCGAGTTTCTCGTCGCAAAAAAAACGTTGTTTTTCTCGACGGTTTTCTTGTCAAGTTTGACGTGATTCTTGTGAAGCTTTCCTTGCATACACACTGTCATTCCAAAGTCTCGTAGGTCTAAAAACGCGGTGACGTACAACACATACGACGGCAGTATAAAGGAGAAGTTCCATTCTCATGGTGTCCTCCCTTGGGCTGCTTTTGCTAATCTCGTGTTGCCGCGTGTTAGTTAAAGTTTGGGAAGAGACGATTTGCGCTTTTTAGACGTCGTGCTTTCAGTTCGTTTTCTGCGGTTCAGTAGGTGCTTGTGGGTTTGTATCTTGTCTTTCAGGGCGTGTGGAGGAGTATAGTGGAGACGGTGGACGGCGAAAAGCTACAAGTCGGGGCTGCCTGAAATCTGACTTGTATCTAAAGCCCCGTACACACGGTCGGACTTCCATCGGACTTTTCCGTTTTTTTTTGTCTGAACAGAGTTGGTCGGGAACACCCATAGCATACACACGCTCTGACTTTTCTGCAAACTTTCCCCAAACTTTATCCAAAATCACGTGATTTTTCTGCTCTTTTCTGCTCTTTACTGCCACCCTTTGGTCAACTTCTGCTATTGTTGGTTGATTTTAACATTAGTTGTTTTGTCCATCAGACAAAAGTCCGATGGTTTTCTATACACACGGTCGGACTTTGCTCCATCTGACTTTTGTTGGGCAAAAGTTTGTCCGTTTGCAGACCCAACTTTTGTCCGATGAAAACAAGAAAAAAAGCAAAAAAAGTTTGTCCGATCGAGCGTACACATGGTCGGATTGTTGGTCCAACTTGCTCAAAATGAAGTTTGTTGGCCAAAAGTCCGACCGTGTGTACGGGGCTTTAGGCAGACTTCTGGGAAAATTGGTGAACCAATCACGCAAGCAGGAAATTATGTTTCTGGGGAGAGATCAGTACACATTCTGCGTACAGAACACCTCATGTAGCCATATTGCTTTGCATTCATAGAAAATTGCAGTGGCTGCAGATTAAAAAGGAAAGGTGCATCTAATGGTGTGGAATACTGGCATCTGAATGATGATATATGGGCTGTCTGGCGGTGCCAATTGAGATCTACTACATGTTGAAGGTATCAACTGAGATTTACCACATGCGGTTTAAGGTCCTCCATCATAGGGGACCAATTCTATCTGGTAAGCAGGACTACTTACTGAAGGTGGTGGATTTTTCACGATTGGTATATATTTTTTTGAAGATTGGATTTCTTTCATCATTTCCTGGATAGCTGCACGGGTGTTTTTATTTGGATCACAATATATGAACTCTGATGTTGTTTGCACAAATGACCAGTGGACTATTTGAATATTTATATTTATTTATTTATTCATTTTTCATCACTTCAACTACTAACATTGTTTATGTTGATTTTATATTTTGTTTCTTCACTGAGCACCTTATAATTTTTTTAGCCACTGCTGTATTTATTTAGATTTTTTAATCACCCAGTGGTGTGCCTGTGATAGATTTAGCGCAACTATATATATTTTTTATTTCGTTCAACTGATGATTGTTTTTAGGTTAGTTGCTGCTTCCCCTATTCAGAAGGTTTGACCCATCCCTCTGTATCCAAATATCCTAGCGCAGTTTCTTTTTCCATCATTTTCCATCTAATATTTTTTTATCTTGTTTATTCCCCAGCTTCCTTCCACGCCACAGGAATGGCAGACTGTGGCATTGGAGTTTGCCAGGCGGTGGGACATCCCCAACTGCGGAGGAGCCATTGACGGGAAGCACGTCCGCATCGTGCCACCACCCCGTTCGGGCTCCTTTTTTTATAACTACAAGGGGTTTTATAGTATCGTGCTGATGGCGGTGGTTGGTGTCAGCACAGTATGAATTCCTCTATGTGGATGTGGGGAAGAATTGCCGGATGTCGGATGGGGGAGCCTTCGCACAGACGGAGTTTGCCCTCCGTCTCCAGACTGATGACCTTGCATTGCCACCGGATGCAGGGAATGTGGAAGGACTCCCCTTTGTCTTTTTGGCTGATGAAGCCTTTGGCCTGGGTCGGCATCTCATGAGGCCTATCCCCCAGAGGACCCTCACCCCGGAGAGGAGGGTCTTCAACTACTGGCTGGCCAGAGCCCGAAGAGTTGTGGAGAATGCCTTCGGGATAATGGCCAGCCGGTTCCGTCTATTTTTAACTACTATTAACCTGGCGGAGTACAAATTGAACTATATTGTTTTTTGTTGTTGTGTTCTGCACAATTTTTTAAGGAAGAAATCTCCTACTTATATGGCCACAGTTGGGCCCGAGGCCGGACTTGCTGCGGACAATGCCCTGCCGGGCCTGGAACATGTCCATGCTGGCTTGCCCCCCCAAAGTGCCCGTGCAATACAGCAGAAATATGTGGATTATTTCATGGGTAGGGGGGCCATTCCAATGCCAGAGAATCATTCCTAGTTTTATCTTTTACCCCAAATTTTTTTTTTTAAATATCTGAACTTTAAATTTGTAGTTTTGCTTTGTTTATATTTGAGGTGTGTGCTACTTTTTCAAAGTGTACTTGTAGTGCCAAGTGTATTTTCCTTAGTAAACACCAAACATTTCACTGCTAACAACAAAACTAAATCCAAAAAAGATTATAGTGGTTAAAAAAAAAGAGCAGCCACACTTTATTTTTTTTCTTGTATTTTACTCTGTGCACAATCACACATGTTTTTTTTTTAATTTTTTGTGTTTTTACATTTTAGATACCCATTTTTGGCTTTTCACCTAACATGGCAATTTTTAGTGCTGAAATTACAAAAACTCTCCTCAACATTCCTCAAAATACAACAATGTTAACGTATATAGGCAAGATCTCAGACCTTTTTTTTAAAAACAAATGTCTATCTGCCCTTCATCAAAGATGGAGTGTTGTCACCCCTGAACAAGACAAAATTCGAAGATGCACACAATTTTAGGGTGGGTAAAATAGGTTCTTTACTTCCTCATCCCTATTGTCAACATGTGCTACCCGCCATCATGGGAGATCATTCAACATGTTTTGGGGGGGCAACCCCTTCTTCCTTTCACCTACTTGAGTTGTGAGGAAGAGGCTGCACCCCCAAAACACGTACATGGAGATCCCGTGATGGCAGATAGCACATGTTGACCCACAAAGTGCTACAAAAGTGAACAAAAACTAGCAAAAAAAAAGGGGTGTTTTATTCTATTCGCCCCAACACATCAATGATGTCCTTAAAGCGGAGGTTCACCGTAAATACTGACATTATCTAATACTGAACTTGCTAGCAGATACATATACATATGTCTATTGATTTTTTTCTTGCGGTTGTACTTACCGTGAAACAGTCGTTTTAATGTGGACTTCTGGGTATTCCTCCCGCAGGAGTGGGCGTATCTTTCTTTCCTCGGAGCCCCGTTGATTTCTGGGAGGTGTTCGCAATGTCTCCTGGGAGCCGTCGCTGATGTTTGCATTTTTGTGAAGCCAGTCACAACGGGGCGTGTACTTTGAATGACGACACCCGTTGTCATGGCAACCTGGAACTGCTCGCTGTCAACACTGATGATACAGCGGTGAATGCTGGGATGCATTCACCGCATCCCGGAAGTCTCTGCTTGTGGGCTTCACAGTGCCCACAAGCAAAATGGCAAAGAACAAGATCTATTTATAAAAGTTATTAATTAGAACGGAAATAGACGGGGGATGTCTCTAATCGCAGGACAAGTGAGTACTAACATGTTATCTGTAACCCCATTACATGCACCTAGAAAAAAAAAAACGAGGGACCGCGGAACCTCCGCTTTAAATGTATTCTCCATATCATTAATCCTTTTTTTCATGAAGTCCAGTTGAGTACTAAAATCCATTACTTGTGGGATGAGTCTTTGTGCGCTATCCCTGGAGAATCGTTGAATTTCAGCAACATATTCATCCCCTAAAATAAAAAAATAAAAATAACAATCTCCAGGCCTACATCTCTTTTACCTGAAGCTGTGGTGACAGATACTGACCTGTTGTAGTGACAAGTTCCACCACCTCATCCACCTCTACTTCCTCCAATTCTCCTTCCTCCACCTCTCCTTTATCCAATTCGACTTCCTCCACATCTTCAGGTTGGGGTTGTTGGCGAGGTTGGGGTTCTTTAGGAGGTGTGGGGTTCCTGCGCTCCGAGGAGTGGTGTCCTCCCAGTCTTCTCTCCCCTATGAGATTGAAACAAATGGTACACTTAACACACACATATATGAAGTCATAACTATGAATATGAAACATTGCTTGCAAGTGGGGTACACTTGTCTGTTTTGGCACAGTTCCAAGCTGAAGACCAGATTGGAGAACTTAACAAAGCTAGAATACTGACCTTTTTGTGACAATTTTATCACATGGGCCCCCCCCCAGTACCCACTGTAGCACCTGTGGTGGACACCCTAAAAAGGTTCTCATGGTGGCCCACACTATAGTGCTCCTGTGAGTGCAGATGTGTAAACAACTGCTGAGTGTCCTCTCCTTTACATTGATTCAAGTTTGCAATTCATTCTAGTTTCAAACACATCATCTAGACAACAATGTCATAACATTTAGTGATTTTAAACATACATTTTTTTTTTTTATTTTAAATAACGGATATTGACAAATCATCGTATGTATTGTGCAAACTATATCGACCGATTACTGTGCCCACTAAATTTGAGAAGATGTCATTTAAGAATGTTAATTAATAAAAAACTACAACAGGGAGCAACATGCAAGTTGTGAAATACAACAATAGGGACACAGGAGAAGTACTTATTTTTTTTAAGCATTCTGTTAATGCTCCGTAACTGCTCCGGCTCCCTCAGTTTGAGGTCAGACCACCTCTTTCTGAGCTGCTCCTTGGATCTTTTCATACCGAAATTCTTCTTCAGACTTTTCACTACTTGCTTCATAATTTTGTCCTTCCGAAGATTAGCGTGGGAATACGGCCCATGCTTTGCATCATAATCAGAATTGTTCAATATGGCCACCATCTCCGCCATCTCCTCAAAGGACATATTAGATGGCTTGTAGCGCCTCCTTGTTCGTGACGTTTCCCGCTCTGGGCTTGTCTCCTCATTAGAATTCTCTGAATTCACAGACACCTGCTGTGACTCCGCCATGTCGCCTGCGCGCCGAAAGAGAAGGGGCGGGGAAACATCGAGAAAGAACGTCATGGGCGGGCGACGTGTGTCACGCATGCGTAGTGTATATAAAGCTAACACACATGTGACGTACCTACGTTCTGTGTGCGGAGGAAGGAGTTAAGAGCGCCGAATGTTAAGACCGAAGGTATCATTTAATACTTGGTACATCAGTGGCCTATACTGCATAGAGATTGTAGAGGCATATATGGGCATAAAGATTACTCAAGTTTAGAGTGTGATTGACATTTGTATTTTTGTCTGGTGTTTTGTCTTGCAGAAACAATGAATGCGTTTCTTGCGAAATAATTCCTTTCTGAATTCATTGATCGCTTAAGGAAGCTGCCCGCTCTGTGGGAGACAAAAAATCCCCAGCACAAAAAAAAAGAGGTAAGGAAAGCAGCGCTGGAGAGCCTGCTCCCATTTGTGCACACTAGGTGCCCAATGCAACCGTTGAGCAGCTTGACACCAAAATTGGGACCTTGAGAGGCACATATAGGACTGCGCGCAATCGGGTCCTGGCATCTCAGAGATCAGGAGCAGCAGCAGGGGAGGTATATGTCCCACATTTGTGGTACTACGACAGGTTGGCCTTTCTGAATGACCACATTACACCGAGGGAATCACTGTCCAGCCTTCTTTCCAGCCTTCCCTCCAGCCAAGATGATCCTTCCCAGGATCAGGAGGAGCCTTCCATCTTGGATGAGGACCCAGATCTGTCCGTCTGGAGCCAGGTATAGTATTTTCAAAAACTTTATTGTGAAAAAATGAATGATGTAAAATAGATGTTAAGATGGGAACAAATTTAGTCAATCAAGAAAAAGTGTTTGACATAGCAATAGACAGTAGTGGGCAAAAAAGTTTGGGAGAAGATTGCAAAATGATGGGGGCATAATGAGGGTATTATAAACAAAAATTTAGAAGTATTTGCAACAGTCAATGATCTGAACATTGTGGGGGTTCTTTACTAAAAGCAAATCCACTTTGCACTACAAGTGCAAACTACAAGTGCAAAGTGCAATAAAAATTGCAATGAAATTGCACTTGGAAGTAAAGTCGCTGTAAATCAGAGGTGTAGATCTGAAATGAGGGGAAGCTCTGCTGATTTTATTATCCAATCATGTGCAAGCTAAATTTCTGCTTTTTCTTTGCCTTGCATGTCCCCCTCAGATCTACAGCGACTGCACTTCCAAGTACACTTTCAAAGCAATTACAAGTGCACTTGTAGTTTGCACTTGTAGTGCAAAGTGGATTTGCCTTTACTAAATAACCCCCAGTGTGTGAATGATGAAACAAAACTCTAAAATATGTCCCTTTTTTTACACAGGGGGAGGTCAGCCAGGATGAGAGGTCGGAAAATGTTTGGCAGTAGGAGGCTGGGGTTAGTGGCAGAGAGGAGGTGCCTGGTCCAAGTGGTAGAGAGGAGGTGGCTGGTCCAAGTAGTAGGACAAGGTGTCAGGTGCCTCCAATCCGCATGTCACCAAGAAGGGGCAAGAGGGATAGGGCTGTGAGTGTGGCAGCACTGGCCCTCATTAAAGAGGCACATGCCCCCCTCCAGTAGCTCCCAACCCCTGATGAGGGCTATGCGGCATTGGTGGGCATGAAAATGGCCCAGATGCAACCTGAACAACGGCTACTTTGTGAGGCCCTGCTCATGTCCCTTTTAAATAAGAGGTTGAGGGGCAGACTCACAGAGACCACTGTTATCTGTGACCACGGCCATCCTCCTGCACCTTATTATCCTCCACCTCCTTCTTATCCACCTCCACCTCCTTTTTCACAACCTCTTCCTTCTTCTTCTCCTCCTCCACCTCCTCCTTCTTCTCCTCCACCTCCACCTCCTTCTTTTCCATCTCCACCTCCTCCTCCTGACATGAGTACACCTCCTGAGGCACCGCCTCCAGCCAGGCAGACAAGGAAGGCTGCAGAGAAGGCTGCAGGGAAGCCTACCAAGAAGGCTGCAGGGAAGCGGAGCAAGAAGACCAGGAAGTGATTCCCTTGCTGCAATGTGGTCAGACAGAAGGCAGCCTGTTGTAGTTCCACAGACTTGGGACATGTATCTAACCTGCTGCTGTTCCTGACCTCTGGGAGTCCAAGACCAGATTGGGCTCTCTACTGTATGTGCTTCTCAAGGTCCCAATTTTGGTGTCCACACAGTTGCACGAATTGCAGCAGGCTCTCCAACGCTGCCTTTTAGTTTGGTTATTCTTATTTTGTATACCAGAATAAATGGATTTTTTTTTTACTGTTAATATTTGCCTATGTGTTTTTGTTAAAGCTAAATATTTAGCTGGTGAGTAGGCAGGTCATTTACAAAAATTTCAAAGCTAGATTTTAAATGGGACAGATAACACCAAAAAAACGCCTTGAAGGACAAAAAATAGAAGATAATTTTTTTCTAATTATGTTAAATTTACACCGAAAAAAAAAATGGAGATAACTAGAAATTATATAAGATTTTTAAATGCATATCTTGCGCGAGAAAATAAAAGAACATATTCACGAGATTTGCATTCAGAAATGTTGCAAAAATTTGTCAGAAAGCTGTGTGAATATCTGCAGCCAAAAAAGATCATAATTGCTCATCATTGTACCATTCTAAAGAAGATTTTAATGTGCAGCATTTAAACGATGAAATGAATAAAGACTCATTCCCCTTCTGGACATATGTTCAATTAAGGCACTTCTTTGACACACCTAAACCACGACCTGATTGGTCTAGAAACACCACCTCATTTGAAGCCCTCTGCTTAAGCGAGGAACCCCAAAGTCACTTGATCTCTTCTAATTATGCCTTACTATTCTCTGACCAGACACCCAAAACGCATTGAGCGAATCAACAATGGGAACAGGAACTTTCAATTGACCTTACAAATTTAGAATGGGAAACCATATACAAGCACATCCACAAGGGAACAGTAAACGTTCAGGTGCAGGAGAACGCCTTCAAAATCCTTCAAAATCCTCTCCAGATGGTATAGAACCCCCCTCGAATTACACTGCATCAACCCATCACTTTCCCAGACATGCTGGAGATGTAAGAAAGAGACAGGCTCGTTCCTCCATATTTGGTGGACTTGTCCCATACTCCAACCATTTTGGAAAGAATCTTTATATATCTTTTGGAAAGACTTGTATCACAAATAACCACTTACTGGAATTTACACCTGCCCAATTCCTGCTCCACCACTCCGCGATACCCACACATACTGTCGCTCCCTAGCCATGCATATGGTTAACGCGGCAAAGATGTGTATCCCACTCAAATGGCGCTCCCCAGAACCCCCTTCCATTAATGACTGGTTTAATCGTATACATAGAATAATGGATATGGAAGAATTAATCCATCAGGCGAAGGATTCGCCCTCCAAGTTTACTAAAACGTGGTCATGTTGGCTACACTTTGTCACCACTGACGAATATAAAACGACCCTGACTTGATAAAATAGCAATAGCTGTGGCAGGTTCACAGAGGTATTATTTTCCTCTACTCCCTTCATTTTCTCACTCCCTCCACCCCCCTTTTTTTTTCTTCTCCCCCACCCTTCCTTGCTCAAATTTATATCCACCACCATAATCTTCCTTATAGTTAAACTTATGTGCTGTCAACACATGAACATGTTACTCATATAAATTGTTCTTTGATATCTACATTCTGATTTAATGCATCTGCCGTTCGGAATGACATAAAATATTGCACAGTTATTAATGCACTGTATACTGTATGACTTTTATGTACGTTATGATTATCTAAAATGTGCATTTTTGATGGCGGCTGCGTCCGCAACTTTAGATTTCATTGTGCTCGTTCTTATTTCTGTATTTATGACTTTCTTATATTCAATAAAAACTTTTACAACAAAAAAAATAATAATAATATGCAAAGTGGTTGGAGGGAAGCTTCAGAAAGGCAAACATGTTTTTATTACAAATTTTGCGAGCAGACTGCAGTTCCTCTTTAACCACTTAACGACCGCCCACTGTAAATATAGGTCAGCAGAATGGCACCGACAGGCAGAATCACGTATATGTACGTGATTGCCTTTGTATAGTTGGGGGGTCCGATCGGACCCCCCTTCTTTACAGTGAGCGGTCGTTTTACCTTCGGGAGCGATCCGGCATGAGGGTACGGCCGTTCGATTCCGGCCACCCCCTCTCGATCGCTCCCGGCGAATGAGAGAGCTTCCCCTGCCTGCCAGGAAGGAGGAAGTGATGTCATCTCTCCTGGGGCGCTCACATATACCGAGCGCCGTACAGGAGAAGATGCCAGGTTAGTACACAAAACAGCACACTGACACCAGGACACATAGGCACATAAATCACCCCCCCAGGCCCCCCCAGATCACCCCCCAGCCCCCCCAGCCCCCAGTCACAGTGTCACTGATTGCAGTGACCATTTATTTAGTGATCACTGCAATCAGTGACATTTGTGACTGTAAAAGTGTCACTACATTTAGTTTTAGGTCCAGTGTAGCCCCCTAACCCCCCCTAATAAAGGTTTAACCCCCTGATCACCCCCCAGATAACCCTTTCACCCCCTATCACCACTGTCACTAAGTTATAATTTTTCTGATCGATGTCTTAGCGTCGGCGATGCTGATCGGTAGCCAGTAATTTTTTTTAGGTTCGCCGCAGGTTTTTATAGCGTCGGGTACCCCCATATATTACCTAATAAAGGTTTAACCCCCTTGATCACCCCCAGGTAACCCTTTCACCCCCTAGCACCGCCGTGGCTATGCGATCATTTTTCTGATCGATGTCTTAGCGTTGGTGATGCTGATCGGTAGCCAGTAATTTTTTTTAGGTTCGCCGCAGGTTTTTATAGCGTCGGGTACCCCCATATATTACCTAATAAAGGTTTAACCCCCTTGATCGCCCCCCCAGGTAACCCTTTCACCCCCTATCACCACTGTCACTAAGCGATAATTTTTCTGATCGATGTCTTAGCGTCGGCGATGCTGATCGGTAGCCAGTAATTTTTTTTAGGTTCGCCGCAGGATTTTATAGTGTCGGGTACCCCCATATATTACCTAATAAAGGTGTAACCCCCTTGATCACCCCCCAGGTAACCCTTTCACCCCCTAGCACCGCCGTCACTATGCGATCATTTTTCTGATCGATGTCTTAGCGTCGGTGATGCTGATCGGTAGCCAGTAATTGTTTTTAGGTTCGCCGCAGGTTTTTATAGCGTCAGGTACCCCCATATATTATCTAATAAAGGTTTAACCCCTGATCGCCCCCCAGGTAACCCTTTCACCCCCTATCACCACTGTCGCTAAGCAATCGTTTTTATGATTGTTGTCTTAGTGTCGGTGATGCCGATAGGTAGCCAGTAATTTTTTTTTAGGTTCGCCGTCAGGTTTTTATATAGCGTCAGGTACCCCCATATATTACCTAATAAAGGTTTTAACCCCCTAATTGCCCCTAGTTAACCCTTTCACCAGTGATCATCATATAAGTGTTACGGGTGACGCTGGTTAGTTAGTTTGCTTTTTATAGTGTCAGGGCACCCGCCGTATATAACCCAATAAAGGTTTAACCCCCTGATCGCCCGGCGGGTGATATCAGTTAGGTTTTAGCGTCAGAGAGGGTCTGCGTCACACCCCAGGCAGCGTCAGGTTAGTGCCAGTAGCGCTAACACCCACACGTGAAGCATACACCCCCCTTAGTGGTATAGTATCTGATCAGCTCAATATCTGATCTGATCAGATCTATACTAGCGTCCCCAGCAGTTTAGGGTTCCCAAAAACGCAGTGTTAGCGGGATCAGCCCAGATACCTGCTAGCACCTGCGTTTTGCCCCTCCGTCCAGCCCAGGCCACCGAAGTGCAGTATCGATCGATCACTGTCACTTGCAAAACACAACACACATAACTGCAGCGTTCGCAGAGACAGGCCTGATCCCTGTGACTCCAGTGCTGTAGGAGGTAATTTCACCACCACAGTTAAAAAAAAAAAGCATATATGCCGAAGCATTGGGGCAGCAGGAGCGGAGGAGCGATTTTGCTCCTAATGCCGCGTATATACGGTCGAAATTCCGACGGAGGCTTGCCCGTGGAAAAGTCTGACCATGTGTACGCGGCATAACTTTTGCGAGAAGATGCCCCCATGCTTCGGCATATATAAATGGTGCATGTATGCCCATCATTAGAAGTGGGTGGATGAAGGGCGGTATTCTAATGGTGGGCATACCCACCGATCAATCTTTTTTTTTCGTTCAGCCAACAGGCTGCATGAAAAAAAAGATTACAATACATGTCCAACAAGGACCAGCAACGTACTGGTATGTTGCTGGACTTTGAATGTTTATACCAGAATGATGCCTGCGGGTTTAGGTATCATCTTGGTATCATTCTTTTCAGCCAGCGGCCGGCTTTCATGTAAAAGCAATCCTAGTGGCTAATTAGCCTCTGGACTGCTTTTACAAGCAGTGGGAGGGAATGCCCCCCCCCAGATATAAAAAGCGCCATTGGGAAATTGGGAAAGCATTTTATCACACCGATCTTGGTGTGGTCAGATGCTTTGAGGGCAGAGGAAAGATCTAGGGTCCAATAGATCCCAGTTTTTTCAAAAAAGAGTACCTGTCATTACCTATTGCTATCATAGGGGATATTTACATTCCCTGAGATAACAATAAAAGTGATAAAAATAAATAAATATGGAAGCAACAGTTTAAAAATAAAATAAAAAAGCAAAATTAATAATAAAAAAAAAAAAAAAAAAGCACCCCTGTCCTGCCCTGCTCTTGCCCAATGGCGAACGCAAGCGTCGGTCTGGCGTCATATGTAAACAGCAATTGCACCATGCATGTGAGGTATCACCGCGAAGGTCAGATCGAGGGCAGTAATTTTAGCAGTAGACCTCCTCTGTAAATCTAACGGGGTAACCTGTAAATGCTTTTAAAGGCTTTTAAAAATGTATGTAGTTTGTCGCCAATGCACGTTTGTGCGAAATTTTAAAGCATGTCGTGTTTGGTATCTATGTACTCGGCCTAAGATCATCTTTTTTATTTCATCAAACATTTGGGCAATATAGTGTGTTTTAGTGCATTAAAATTAAAAAAAGTGTATTTTTTCCCCAAAAAATGCGTTTGAAAAATCGCTGCGCAAATACTGTGCAGAAAAAAAAAATGCAACACCCACCATTTTATTCTGTAGGGCCTTTGCTTTAAAAATATATATAATGTTTGGGGGTTCAACATAATTTTCTTGCAAAAAAAAATATGTTTTCATGTAAACAAAAAGTATCAAAAAGGGCTTTGTCTTCAAGTGGTTAGAAGAGTGAATGTAAGCTTCCTAATGTTGTGTATAAAATGCCAGAACAGTTCAAAACCCCCCCAAATGACCCCATTTTGGAAAGTAGACACCCCAAGCTATATACTGAGAGGCATGTCGAGTCCATGGAATATTTTATATGTTGACACAAGTTGCGGAAAAAATATTTTTTTTTTTTTTTTTTTTTTTTTTTGCACAAAGTTGTCACTAAATGATATATTGCTCAAACATGCCATGGGCATATGTGGAATTACACCCCAAAATACATTCTGTTGCTTCTCCTGAGTACGGGGATACCACATGTGTGAGACTTTTTGGGAGCCTAGCCGCGTACGGGACCCCAAAAACCAAGCACCGCCTTCAAGCTTTCTAAGGGTGTCAATTTTTCATTTCACTTCTCACTGCCTATCACAGTTTCGGAGGCCATGGAATGCCCAGATGGCACAAAACCCCCCCAAATGACCCCATTTTGGAAAGTAGACACCCCAAGCTATTTGCTGAGAGGTATTGTGAGTATTTTGCAGATCTCGCTTTTTGTCACAAAGTTTTGAAAATTGAAAAAATAAATAAAAAATAAATAAATGTTCTTTCTTCATTTTCAAAAACAAATGAGAGCTGTAAAATACTCACCATGCCTCTCAGCAAACAGCTTGGGGTGTCTACTTTCCAAAATAGGGTCATTTGGGGGGGTTTTGTGCTATTTTGGCATTTTATGGCCTTCAAAACTGTGATAGGTAGTGAGGAGTGAAATCAAAAATTTGCGCCCTTAGAAATCCTGGAGGCGGTGCTTGGTTTCCGGGGTCCCGTACGTGGCTAGGCTCCTAAAAAGTCCCACACATGTGGTATCCCCGTACTCAGGAGAAGCAGCAGAATGTATTTTGGGGTGCAATTCCACATACAACCATGGCATGTGTGAGCAATATATCATTTAGTGACAACTTTTTGTAATTTTTTTTTTTTTGTCATTATTCAATCACTTGGGACAAAAAAAAAAATATTCAATGGGCTCAACAGGCCTCTCAGCAATTTCCTTGGGGTGTCTACTTTCTAAAATGGGGTCATTTGGGGGGGTTTTGTGCTATTTTGGCATTTTATGGCCTTCAAAACTGTGATAGGTAGTGAGGAGTGAAATCAAAAATTTGCGCCCTTAGAAATCCTGAAGGCGGTGCTTGGTTTCCGGAGTCCCGTACATGGCTACGCTCCTAAAAAGTCCCACACATGTGGTATCCCCGTACTCAGGAGAAGCAGCAGAATGTATTTTGGGGTGCAATTCCACATATAACCATGGCATGTGTGAGCAATATATCATTTAGTGACAACTTTTTGTAATTTTTATTTTTTTGTCATTATTCAATCACTTGGGACAAAAAAAAAAATATTCAATGGGCTCAACATGCCTCTCAGCAATTTCCTTGGGGTGTCTACTTTCTAAAATGGGGTCATTTGGGGGGGTTTTGTACTGCCCTGTCATTTTAGCACCTCAAGAAATGAGATAGGCAGTCATAAATTAAAAGCTGTGTAAATTCCAGAAAATGTACCCTAGTTTGTAAACGCTATAACTTTTGCGCAAACCGATAAATATACACTTATTGACATTTTTTTTACTAAAGACATGTGGCTGAATACATTTTGGCCTAAATGTATGACTAAAATTGAGTTTATTCGATTTTTCTTATAACAAAAAGTAGAAAATATCATTTTTTTTCAAAATTTTCGGTCTTTTTCCGTTTATATCGCAAAAAATAAAAATCGCAGAGGCAATCAAATACCATTAAAAGAAAGCTCTATTTGTGGGAAGAAAAGGACGCAAATTTTGTTTGGGTACAACATTGCATGTCCGCACAATTTACAGTTAAAGCAGCGCAGTGCAAAATTCTGAATTCACCTCTGGTGCTTTAGCTACCAAATGGTCCGGGGCTTAAGTGGTTAAGCCAGCCATTGACAGTTCGAACCTCAGCGGTTCAGCAGGGACTGGTCAAGATTTGAACCATGTATGGGCAGGCTGAATGTACCACAGTTGATAGATGAACTTGGGTACAGCCACCCTGTCAGATTATTCACTAGCAATATTCACTCTTTTCTCCAAGTGGGGAAAGCGCCCCACACCGGGGACAACACAATGGCTCAGTAAAGTGATAAAAGGTGTAGGATTGGTGATAATTACAATTCATGGACTTTACCTTTCTCTGTCTAAAGCCCAGTACACACGGTCAGACGTTTTGCCAACAAACTTCATTTTGAGCAAGTTTGGCAAAAAATCTGACCGTGTGTACGCTCCATCGGACAAACTTTTTTGGTTTTCATCGGACAAAAGTTCGGTCTGCAAACGGACAAACTTTTGGCCAACAAAAGTCCGATGGAGCAAAGTCCGACCGTGTGTACAGAAAACCATCGGACTTTTGTCCGATGGACAAAACAAATAATGTTAAAATCAACCAACAATAGCAGAAGTTGACCAAAGGGTTGCGGTAAAGACCAGAAAAACCACGTGATGTTGGAAAAAGTTTTGGGAAAGTTTGCAGAAAAGTCCTATGATGTGTATGCTATGGGTGTGCCCGGCCAACTCCGTTCGGACAAAAATCCACGGAAAAGTCAGAAAAAAAATGCTTCGCCAACTGAGGTGCAGTAGGCAGACCAGGGAGCGGGACAAAATGAGCCATTTTAGAAAAGCGGTCAACGACCACCCAGATGACAGTGTTACTACGAGACAAAGGGAGGTCCGTGATGAAATCCATGGCGATGTGGGACCATGGTTGTTCAGGCACAGGTAGGGGAAGGAGAAGACCTGCAGGCTTTTGGCGAGGCGTCTTGTCACGTGCACAGATAGTGCAGGCCCGTACAAAGTCAGTCACATCTTCCTCCTGGGTAGGCCACCAATAGTGTCTGGAAATCAATTGTATGGATTTTTTGATCCCAGCGTGACCGGCTAGATGGGAGGAATGGCCCCACTTGAGTATCTTAAGCCGAAGGTGTGGAGGAACGAAAGTCTTTCCTGGAGGAATTGGCACAAGAGAAGCGGGAGCAGAGGAAATCAGACACTCAGGGGGTATGATGTGTTGAGGAGGCTCGGTTTCCGAGGTATCGGAGAGACGGGACAAAGCATCAGCCCTGACATTTTTGTCTGCGGGCCGAAAATGGATCTGGAAGTTGAAGCGGGCAAAGAACAATGACCACCTGGCCTGGCGAGGATTTAGGCGCTGAGCGGACTGAAGGTAGGACAAATTTTTATGGTCAGTGTAGATGGAGATAGGGTGAAGGGATCCTTCCAGGAGATGTCTCCACTCTTCTAATGCCAACTTGATGGCCAAAAGTTCACGGTCACCTATGGAATAGTTTTTTTCCGGAGGGGAGAAAGTTTTTGAGAAAAAACCACAAGTGACGTTTTTCCCTTTAGCGTTTTTTTGAAGAAGCACAGCTCCGGCTCCTACCGAGGAGGCGTCGACTTCAAGGAAGAACGGCTTTAGAGGATCTGGCCGAGACAGGACAGGTGCAGAGGAGAAGGCGGTCTTAAGGCGAGTAAAAGCTTCCTCCGCTTGAGGCGGCCAGGACCTAGGTGTCATGGATATGCATTAATGTCTGTCTGCCATCTTACCTTCCTCCTCATGTGTTCATCTAGAGACCAGACCTCCTTCACCTGGCTTCCTTTATAATCTCCTCCCAGCCTGACTCCACCCCAGGCCCTATCACAGAACACTATATTAACCTGTGCACTGCAAGCCTGCTTTGCTGATCAACGTGTTTGTTAGGCATTGTGTGTTTGGGTTCCTGCCTGCCGTGTGCTACGTCTGTCTCTCTGTTACCTTATTGGCTTGTCCCCGACTATCCCTGTCTGCTCGTGACCCTTGACCTTCGGCTCGTTCTTCGTTATCCTTGTCTGCTTGTGGCCCCTGACCTTCAGCTTGTTATTCGGTTCTCTCTTATCGTGTGCTGCTGCTTCCCCTCTTTTCCCCTTATCCTACGGGGCGTGAGCTAGGAAACTCCAGGGGCCGCGACCTGGTCCCAGCCTGCAGCTAACATCCTCACCACTAGAGGCCCTGGAGAAGACCAGCTGGGTCTTAGACTCCGCGCCCTGGGGAATCTTGGCTCTAGCTCCCGTTAGGATCCCGGTTGTGCTCCTCTGGTCCCGCTTTCCACAACCACCCAGTTTCCTATCCGCAGAAGCCAGCCATAGGGTTCACTACCTCGCGGTGCACTCCTGTCCCCCTACGGTGTGCATCTGTCACCTGGCCACAGGTGACCCTGACAGTTTGATCAGCCATGAACCCGGCTGACATCCCGCTTCCCGCGGATGATCCATTGCAGGGCATAGTTCGCAGACTTGAGACCCAGGAATCAAATCAGACTCAGGTGATGCGATTCCTCCAGGATCTGGCTTCTCGATTCGAGCAGCTTCAGGTCTCCTTGGGAACCCCGAATCCGCAACCCCAAGTACAACCAGCGGCTGTACCTATCGCACCAGTCGCAGCCTCACACTCACTAAGATTGCCAGCTCCGTTCCGTTTCTCTGGGGACTCCAAGGCCTGCAGGGGGTTTCTCAGCCAATGCACAATTCATTTTGAGCTTCAGTCTCAAAGCTTCCTGTCTGACCGGGCTAAGGTAGCCTATATCATTTCCCTCCTCTCCGGTGAAGCTTTGGCCTGGGCTGCCCCCCTGTGGGAGAGGAACGATCCGGTGGTTTCCAGTCTGTCCGATTTCTTGAAGCTCTTTCGTAATATCTTCGAAGAGCCGGCTCGGGCTTCTTCAGCGGCTAGTGCTGTCTTACGTCTTCGCCAAGAATCTAGTTCAGTGGGGCAATATGCTCTTCAGTTCCGTATCCACAAAGCTGAATTGAGCTGGAATAATGAGGCCCTGGTCGCTACCTTTTTACATGGCCTCTCTGACCGAGTGAAAGACGAATTAGCGGGAAGAGCCATTCCCGTCGGTCTGGACGATGTAATTTCATTATGCAACCAGATCGACATTCGTTTTCAAGAGAGGTCCTTAGAAAAAAGACGCCAGCACTCTCTGGGTCCTAGCCAGTCTGAGCTCCCCTCCCTTCATTCCGTGGAGCATCCTCTACCTGCTGAAGAACCTATGCAGCTGGGCCGGACCAGACTAACCCCCGAAGAACGTGCTAGGCGCAGAACTCTGGGCTTGTGCCTCTATTGTGGGGGCAAGGGTCATTTTCGTGACTCCTGCTCGCTTCGTCCGGGAAACGCTCGGGTCTAATACATTTGGAAGGTGGAGTATTGGACCCAGAAACATCACCTTCTCGCCTGCTCTTGCCGGTGTTCCTTCATGTAGGCACTTCTCCTCAGTCAACCCTTGCATACCTGGATTCCAGGGCTGCCGGCAATTTTATGGATTGGAGAACTGCTTCTTCTATGAAGCTTACCCTTTCACCTCTCACTACCCCATTGGTAGTCTCGGCAATTGATGGCACTGTTCTCCCAGGGGGCCCTATTCGCTTCCAGACGCTACCCATTAGGATGTCGGTAAGGATTCTCCACCAGGAGTGGATATCCTTTCTTATTCTACGCAAGGCCTCTACCCCAGTTGTATTGGGCCTCCCTTGGCTACAACTCCACTCTCCACATGTGGACTGGGTCTCTGGGCAGATCCTGGCCTGGGGTTCCTCATGTTTCTCGTCATGTCTTCTCAAGGTGACCCCCAAGGAGAGCCTTCCGGTTGCTGCCACTTCTGTTTCTTCGGATCTTCCTGCTGCATACAGCGATTACCGGGATGTGTTCTGTAAGAAATCAGCTGAGGTGCTTCCTCCCCACAGGTCTTTTGACTGTGCTATTGATCTTGTCCCCGGAGCAACTCTACCCAGGGGTCGTACCTACCCTCTGTCCATCCCAGAGACCCAGGCCATGTCGGAGTATGTCGCAGAGAATCTGGAGAGAGGTTTCATCCGGAAATCCTCATCGCCTGCAGGGGCAGGGTTCTTTTTTGTTGCCAAAAAGGATGGTACCTTAAGACCCTGCATCGATTATCGGGGTTTAAATGCGGTTACTATTAAAAATCGATACCCCTTACCCTTAATATCTGAGCTATTCGATAGGTTGAAGGGTGCCTCCATTTTCACCAAGTTGGATCTCAGAGGCGCGTACAATCTCATTCGAATACGGGAGGGTGACGAATGGAAGACTGCATTCAACACTAGAGACGGGCATTACGAATATCTGGTGATGCCTTTTGGTCTGTGTAATGCTCCAGCCGTGTTTCAAAACTTTGTCAATGAAATCTTCAGAGATCTGCTGTACCAGTTTATTGTCATCTATCTGGATGACATTCTGATCTTTTCTGAAAATATGCTCGTCCACAGGAACCATGTCCGCACTGTACTTCAACGTCTTAGAGAGAACAATCTCTATGCCAAGCTGGAGAAATGTTCCTTTGAATGTTCTGAGGTCCTGTTTTTGGGGTGCTTCGTCTCATGTTCGGGTCTTCGTATGGACCCTGGGAAGGTCTTGGCTATCACCAACTGGCCTCTTCCTGCTAGCCTCAAGGCCACACAGCGCTTTCTTGGCTTCACTAATTATTATAGGCAGTTCATAAGGAATTACTCTTCCATTGCCGCGCCTATTATCGCTTTGACCAAGAAGGGTGTGAATGCCAGAGACTGGCCTCCCGAAGCTGTCTCTGCATTTCACAACCTGAAACAGGCCTTTGTTTCTGGCCCCCTCTTGAGGAGACCAAATCCTGGGTATGCATTTTTTTATTGAAGTGGATGCTTCCTCAATGGGGGTGGGAGCTGTGCTTCTTCAAATCTTTGAGAAGAGACGCCAACCATGTGCGTTCTTCCCCAAAAAAAATTCTCAGGCAGAGAGGAATTATGCCATCGGTGATCGGGAACTTCTCGCAATTAAATTGGCGTTAGAGGAGTGGCGTCATCTCTTGGAGGGTTCCCCTCACTCCATAACGATCTTTACCGATCACAAGAATTTACAGTATCTACAGAATGCTAAACGTCTGAATCCTAGACAGGCCAGGTGGAGTCTCTTCTTTGCCCGTTTTAATTTCACGATTACCTACAAACCTGGTTCCTGCAACGGTCGGGCTGATGCGCTCTCTAGGTCATTTGACACTTTGGACGAGGAGTCCGCCCCTGAACCTGAGCCGATCATTCCCACCTCATGCATTGTTGCCCACGCTACCACCCTGAAGTCAAAAATTCCGCCTGGTAAGACCTTTGTCCCCACTGAGCTAAGAGCTAAGATCCTTCATTGGGGACATGATTCCAAGGTGGCAGGGCATTCTGGATTCCTCCGATCCTTCCTACTTATCAGTCGTCACTACTGGTGGCCTAATCACCGCTCAGACGTCAAAGACTATGTTAAAGCTTGTCATGTCTGTGCTCAGTCCAAATCCTCCACACAAGCTCCTGCTGGTCTCCTCATGCCCTTGCCCATTCCTAAGGAACCCTGGGCCCATATTGCCATGGATTTTATCACCGATCTCCCACTGTCTGAGAATAATACAGTCATTTGGGTGGTAATCGATCGATTCTCCAAGATGGCTCATTTTGTTCCTCTTCCTGGTCTTCCTTCTGCCCCTGCCTTGGTTCCCATTTTCATTCGGGAAATTCTCCGCCTACATGGGGTCCCTTCTCATATTGTTTCCGACAGGGGAGTCCAATTCACGTCTCGTTTTTGGAGAGCCTTTTGCAAATCCCTCAATATTGTCTTGGATTTTTCTTCTTCTTACCATCCCCAATCCAATGGACAGACTGAGAGGGTTAATCAGGAGTTAGAGGTCTTTCTTCGCACCTTTGTGTCTTCTCACCATGACGATTGGTCCTCTCTACTCCTGTGGGCAGAATTCTCCCATAACAATCATGTGAATACCAGTTCGCAGAAGACACCCTTTTTCACAGTTTATGGAAAACACCCTCAACTTCCTCTTCCCATGATCTGTTCTCCAGACATTCCAGCTTTGGCTTCGGTTCAGGAGTCTCTCAATTCCGTTTGGGGTCACGTTCATGATTCCCTCCGGGCAGCTGCTGAAAAATTCAAAGGCTTTGCCGACCGCCGCAGGCGTAAACCGCCTTCTCTTCAGCCAGGGGACAAAGTCTGGCTCTCTACCAGGAACATCAAGCTCCGAGTTCCTTCTCTGAAGTTTGCTCCACGATTCATCGGTCCATACACGGTAACTGCTAAACTGAATCCGGTTTGTTTCAAACTCCAGATTCCTAAGAGCCTTAAAATCACTAACTCCTTTCATGTTGCTCTTCTAAAGCCTGTAGTCCTCAATAAATTCTCTCGTCCTCTCCCTACCGTGGCGCCTGTCTCTGAGGATAATCAGGAGTACGAGATCAGTCAAATTCTGGACTCCCGACTCTGTAAAGGCGTTCTTCAGTACCTCGTTCATTGGAAAGAGTTTGGTCCTGAGGAGAGGTCTTGGATCACTGCATCTGAGGTCTTTGCACCTCGTCTGTTAAAGAAGTTTCATCTGAAGTTTCCCTCTAAACCTGGGCCCAGGCGGGGAAGGGGGAGGCCTCGTAAGAGGGAGGGTACTGTCATGGATATGCATTAATGTCTGTCTGCCATCTTACCTTCCTCCTCATGTGTTCATCTAGAGACCAGACCTCCTTCACCTGGCTTCCTTTATAATCTTCTCCCAGCCTGACTCCACCCCAGGCCCTATCACTGAACACTATATTAACCTGTGCACTGCAAGCCTGCTTTGCTGATCAACGTGTTTGTTAGGCATTGTGTGTTTGGGTTCCTGCCTGCCGTGTGCTACGTCTGTCTCTCTGTTACGTTATTGGCTTGTCCCCGACCATCCCTGTCTGCTCGTGACCCTTGACCTTCGGCTCGTTCTTCGTTATCCTTGTCTGCTTGTGGCCCCTGACCTTCGGCTTGTTATTCGGTTCTCTCTATCGTGTGCTGCTGCTTCCCCTTATCCTACGGGGCGTGAGCTAGGAAACTCCAGGGGCCGCGACCTGGTCCCAGCCTGCAGCGTAACATCCTCACCACTAGAGGCCCTGGAGAAGACCAGCTGGGTCTTAGACTCCGCGCCCTGGGGAATCTTGGCTCTCGCTTCCGTTGGGATCCCGGTTGTGCTCCTCTGGTCCCGCTTTCCACAACCACCCAGTTTCCTATCCACAGAAGCCAGCCATAGGGTTCACTACCTCGCGGTGCACTCCTGTCCCCCTACGGTGTGCATCTGTCACCTGGCCACAGGTGACCCTGACAGTTTGATCAGCCATGAACCCGGCTGACATCCCGCTTCCCGCGGATGATCCATTGCAGGGCATAGTTCGCAGACTTGAGACCCAGGAATCAAATCAGACCCAGGTGATGCGATTCCTCCAGGATCTGGCTTCTCGATTCGAGCAGCTTCAGGTCTCCTTGGGAACCCCGAATCCGCAACCCCAAGTACAACCAGCGGCTGTACCTATCGCACCAGTCGCAGCCTCACACTCACTAAGATTGCCAGCTCCGTTCCGTTTCTCTGGGGACTCCAAGGCCTGCAGGGGGTTTCTCAGCCAATGCACTATTCATTTTGAGCTTCAGCCTCAAAGCTTCCTATCTGACCGGGCTAAGGTAGCCTATATCATTTCCCTCCTCTCCGGTGAAGCTTTGGCCTGGGCTGCCCCCCTGTGGGAGAGGAACGATCCGGTGGTTTCCAGTCTGTCCGAATTCTTGAAGCTCTTTCGTAATATCTTCGAAGAGCCGGCTCGGGCTTCTTCAGCGGCTAGTGCTGTCTTACGTCTTCGCCAAGAATCTAGTTCAGTGGGGCAATATGCTCTTCAGTTCCGTATCCACACAGCTGAATTGAGCTGGAATAATGAGGCCCTGGTCGCTACCTTTTTACATGGCCTCTCTGACCGAGTGAAAGACGAATTAGCGGGAAGAGCCATTCCCGTCGGTCTGGACGATGTAATTTCATTATGCAACCAGATCGACATTCGTTTTCAAGAGAGGTCCTTAGAAAAAAGACGCCAGCACTCTCTGGGTCCTAGCCAGTCTGAGCTCCCCTCCCTTCATTCCGTGGAGCATCCTCTACCTGCTGAAGAACCTATGCAGCTGGGCCGGACCAGACTAACCCCCGAAGAACGTGCTAGGCGCAGAACTCTGGGCTTGTGCCTCTATTGTGGGGGCAAGGGTCATTTTCGTGACTCCTGCTCGCTTCGTCCGGGAAACGCTCGGGTCTAATACATTTGGAAGGTGGAGTATTGGACCCAGAAACATCACCTTCTCGCCTGCTCTTGCCGGTGTCCCTTCATGTAGGCACTTCTCCTCAGTCAACCCTTGCATACCTGGATTCCGGGGCTGCCGGCAATTTCATGGATTGGAGAACTGCTTCTTCTATGAAGCTTACCCTTTCACCTCTCACTACCCCATTGGTAGTCTCGGCAATTGATGGCACTGTTCTCCCAGGGGGCCCTATTCGCTTCCAGACGCTACCCATTAGGATGTCGGTAGGGATTCTCCACCAGGAGTGGATATCCTTTCTTATTCTACCCAAGGCCTCTACCCCAGTTGTATTGGGCCTCCCTTGGCTACAGCTCCACTCTCCACATGTGGACTGGGTCTCTGGGCAGATCCTGGCCTGGGGTTCCTCATGTTTCTCGTCGTGTCTTCTCAAGGTGACCCCCAAGGAGAGTCTTCCGGTTGCTGCCACTTCTGTTTCTTCTGACCTTCCCGCCGCATACAGCGATTACCGGGATGTGTTCTGTAAAAAATCAGCTGAGGTGCTTCCTCCCCACAGGTCTTTTGACTGTGCTATTGATCTTGTCCCCGGAGCAACTCTACCCAGGGGTCGTACCTACCCTCTGTCCATCCCAGAGACCCAGGCCATGTCGGAGTATGTAGCAGAGAATCTGGAGAGAGGGTTCATCCGGAAATCCTCATCGCCTGCAGGGGCAGGGTTCTTTTTTGTTGCCAAAAAGGATGGTACCTTAAGACCCTGCATCGATTATCGGGGTTTAAATGCGGTTACTATTAAAAATCGATACCCCTTACCCTTAATATCTGAGCTATTCGATAGGTTGAAGGGTGCCTCCATTTTCACCAAGTTGGATCTCAGAGGCGCGTACAATCTCATTCGAATACGGGAGGGTGACGAATGGAAGACTGCATTTAACACTAGAGACGGGCATTACGAATATCTGGTGATGCCTTTTGGTCTGTGTAATGCTCCAGCCGTGTTTCAAAACTTTGTCAATGAAATCTTCAGAGATCTGCTGTACCAGTTTGTTGTCATCTATCTGGATGACATTCTGATCTTTTCTGAAAATCTGCTCGTCCACAGAAACCATGTCCGCACTGTACTTCAACGTCTTAGAGAGAACAATCTCTATGCCAAGCTGGAGAAATGTTCCTTTGAATGTTCTGAGGTCCTGTTTTTGGGGTGCTTTGTCTCATGTTCGGGGCTTCGTATGGACCCTGGGAAGGTCTTGGCTATCACCAACTGGCCTCTTCCTGCTAGCCTCAAGGCCACACAGCGCTTTCTTGGCTTCACTAATTATTATAGGCAGTTCATAAGGAATTACTCTTCCATTGCCGCGCCTATTATCGCTTTGACCAAGAAGGGTGTGAATGCCAGAGACTGGCCTCCCGAAGCTGTCTCTGCATTTCACAACCTGAAACAGGCCTTTGTTTCTGGCCCCCTCTTGAGGAGACCAAATCCTGGGAATGCATTTTTTATTGAAGTGGACGCTTCCTCAATGGGGGTGGGAGCTGTGCTTCTTCAAATCTTTGAGAAGAGACGCCAACCATGTGCGTTCTTCTCCAAAAAATTTTCTCAGGCAGAGAGGAATTATGCCATCGGTGATCGGGAACTTCTCGCAATTAAATTGGCGTTAGAGGAGTGGCGTCATCTCTTGGAGGGTTCCCCTCACTCCATAACGATCTTTACCGATCACAAGAATTTACAGTATCTACAGAATGCTAAACGTCTGAATCCTAGACAGGCCAGGTGGAGTCTCTTCTTTGCCCGTTTTAATTTCACGATTACCTACAAACCTGGTTCCTGCAACGGTCGGGCTGATGCGCTCTCTAGGTCATTTGACACTTTGGACGAGGAGTCCGCCCCTGAACCTGAGCCGATCATTCCCACCTCATGCATTGTTGCCCACTCTACCACCCTGAAGTCTAAAATTCCGCCTGGTAAGACCTTTGTCCCCACTGAGCTAAGAGCTAAGATCCTTCGTTGGGGACATGATTCCAAGGTGGCAGGGCATTCTGGATTCCTCCGATCCTTCCTACTCATCAGTCGTCACTACTGGTGGCCTAATCTCCGCTCAGACGTCAAAGACTACGTTAAAGCTTGTCATGTCTGTGCTCAGTCCAAATCCTCCACACAAGCTCCTGCTGGTCTCCTCATGCCCTTGCCTATTCCTAAGGAACCCTGGGCCCATATTGCCATGGATTTTATCACCGATCTCCCACTGTCTGAGAATAATACAGTCATTTGGGTGGTAATCGATCGATTCTCCAAGATGGCTCATTTTGTTCCTCTTCCTGGTCTTCCTTCTGCCCCTGCCTTGGTTCCCATTTTCATTCGAGAAATTCTCCGCCTACATGGGGTCCCTTCTCATATTGTTTCCGACAGGGGAGTCCAATTCACGTCTCGTTTTTGGAGAGCCTTTTGCAAATCCCTCAATATTGTCTTGGATTTTTCTTCTTCTTACCATCCCCAATCCAATGGACAGACTGAGAGGGTTAATCAGGAGTTAGAGGTCTTTCTTCGCACCTTTGTGTCTTCTCACCATGACGATTGGTCCTCTCTACTCCCGTGGGCAGAATTCTCCCATAACAATCATGTGAATACCAGTTCGCAGAAGACACCCTTTTTCACAGTTTATGGAAAACACCCTCAACTTCCTCTTCCTATGATCTGTTCTCCAGACATTCCAGCTTTGGCTTCGGTTCAGGAGTCTCTCAATTCCGTTTGGGGTCACGTTCATGATTCCCTCCGGGCAGCTGCTGAAAAATTCAAAGGCTTTGCCGACCGCCGCAGGCGTAAACCGCCTTCTCTTCAGCCAGGGGACAAAGTCTGGCTCTCTACCAGGAACATCAAGCTCCGAGTTCCTTCTCTGAAGTTTGCTCCACGATTCATCGGTCCATACACGGTAACTGCTAAACTGAATCCGGTTTGTTTCAAACTCCAGATTCCTAAGAGCCTTAAAATCACTAACTCCTTTCATGTTGCTCTTCTAAAGCCTTTAGTCCTCAATAAATTCTCTCGTCCTCTTCCTACCGTGGCGCCTGTCTCTGAGGATAATCAGGAGTACGAGATCAGTCAAATTCTGGACTCCCGACTCTGTAAAGGCGTTCTTCAGTACCTCGTTCATTGGAAAGGGTTTGGTCCTGAGGAGAGGTCTTGGATCACTGCATCTGAGGTCTTTGCACCTCGTCTGTTAAAGGAGTTTCATCTGAAGTTTCCCTCTAAACCTGGGCCCAGGCGGGGAAGGGGGAGGCCTCGTAAGAGGGAGGGTACTGTCATGGATATGCATTAATGTCTGTCTGCCATCTTACCTTCCTCCTCATGTGTTCATCTAGAGACCAGACCTCCTTCACCTGGCTTCCTTTATAATCTCCTCCCAGCCTGACTCCACCCCAGGCCCTATCACTGAACACTATATTAACCTGTGCACTGCAAGCCTGCTTTGCTGATCAACGTGTTTGTTAGGCATTGTGTGTTTGGGTTCCTGCCTGCCGTGTGCTACGTCTGTCTCTCTGTTACGTTATTGGCTTGTCCCCGACCATCCCTGTCTGCTCGTGACCCTTGACCTTCGGCTCGTTCTTCGTTATCCTTGTCTGCTTGTGGCCCCTGACCTTCGGCTTGTTATTCGGTTCTCTCTATCGTGTGCTGCTGCTTCCCCTTATCCTACGGGGCGTGAGCTAGGAAACTCCAGGGGCCGCGACCTGGTCCCAGCCTGCAGCGTAACATCCTCACCACTAGAGGCCCTGGAGAAGACCAGCTGGGTCTTAGACTCCGCGCCCTGGGGAATCTTGGCTCTCGCTTCCGTTGGGATCCCGGTTGTGCTCCTCTGGTCCCGCTTTCCACAACCACCCAGTTTCCTATCCACAGAAGCCAGCCATAGGGTTCACTACCTCGCGGTGCACTCCTGTCCCCCTACGGTGTGCATCTGTCACCTGGCCACAGGTGACCCTGACAGCAGCGCTCACGGTCAGAGGAGCCGACCGGAGCGCTGCAGGGGGACAGACGCCGCGGGCGCTCCGGGATGTATGGGACACCCGGAGCACTCGGCGTTACAAGAGATGTGCGTCCATTTGTTAACACAGACATCTTCAAAGTGCTGATATTGTCAGGCTGGTGCACTGTTCCCAGGCAAACTTCTCCTACAATGACCCACCCCAGGTCCAGTCTCTGTGCATAGGGGGCATTATAAGGTCCATTGATTTTCTGGCGCACCTTGTGTACCTGAAGGATGTCTCTCCCAAGAAGTAGTAGAGTTGAAACATCTGGCTCAACAGCTGGGATAAGGTGAGCAATTGAGCGGAGGTGAGGGTGGTGTTGGGCTACTTCTGGAGAGGGAATCTCAGTTTTGTCGTCAGGTATCATGCCACACTCTATTAGGGTAGGAAGTGGGAGCTGTACTTTCTTATTGAAGGATTCAATGGTAAAGTCGGAAGCTCTTCTCCCTGTGGTATCAATCGTCCCCGCACATGTCCTTAGAGTGTATGGAACCGCACTTGCTTTAAGATTAAAGATATCAAAGAATTCTGGCTTTGCAAGGGATCTGTTGCTCTGTTCATCTAGCACTGCATACATTTTCACTGCCCTTTCTCTCTTGCCAGTGGGATACACAGTCACTAAACAGATTTTCGAGCATGAACGTGCACTCTTGCCTTGTCCACATACTTTAGTGCAATTAGACATCACTGAGGAGAGTGGGGTCTCTTGTTGCTCCCTGCCCTGATCTTTCCCGGGTTCTACAGTCTCTAGTGAGACGTGAGCAGGACCTGGGTGTAGAGCTGCTATATGTCTCTCACTGCCACATTCTGTACATTCTACTTGTATTTTGCAGTCTTTGGCAATGTGATAAGTGGATCCGCAACACTTGAAACAGATGCCGTTCTGTTTAAGGAAGGACATCCGCTCTGCAATGGGTTTGCTTCTAAAGCCTTTGCATTTCTTTAGTGGATGTGTTTTTTTGTGTATCGGGCAATGTCTATCAGGGTTCTCTATGGTGTGTACCTTGTGGATGCTTTGATAGTCTGTGACTTCTGAAGGTACAGTTGTTTTGTGTGTGGATACAGAAGTCCTACCGTGAGGTTTCTCAGGTCTGTGCGATTGATTGCTGAAGGCGAAACTAGGATCACTTCGGATTTTCGCTTGCTGTCGGACAAATCTAGAAAACACAGAGAAAGGGGGGAAAGCAACACCATAATCTTCTTTGAATTTACCTCCCACAGACATCCACTTGTCTTGCAGATTTGAGGGTAGTTTCTCTACTATGGGATTGGTGCCTCTAGCTGTATCTAGATATGAAAGTCCTGGCAAGTAGCCATCCTCTTTGGCATATTCTATCTCTAATAGAAGATCACTTAGTTCTTGTAGACGCACATTGTCTCTGTAGCCCACCTTGGGAAAGTTCAAGTTATTTCAACAGTGCTCCTTCTATTACCTCTGGGGATCCATACGTTTCTTCTAGTCTTTTCCAGGTCATATTGAGTCCTGCTGCAGGGTTGAACAGGTTTGCTCTTCTCATCCTCTTAGCATGCTCTGCTGACTCGGTACCGAGCCATTTTATCATCAAATTAAGTATGTCTGCTGATGAAAAGTTCAGACCTTCAGTTGCATTCAGAAAGGAGGATTTCCATGCCCAATAGTTTTCAGGACAGTCATCAAATTGGAGAAAGCCTGAGCTAATCATTTCTTTGCGGATGAGATATTTGGTGACATCCACTGCACATTGTTGTTCGCCCATGTAATCTATATGTTGAGGTGATGGGAACACTTGTTTTTTGTTCTTAGGGGTTTCGGGTGCTTCCCTCTTGATTTGCTGGCAGCCGCTGACCTCATGTGGTTGATTGGGCCTGCTCAGGGGGCATGTTGATCTCGGTCTGAATTCCTTTGCTTCAGGTTTAAGAGGCTGTTCTTTCGCATGCGCATCAGTAAGGTTCTGGATGTACTTACTTGTACGATCTGTAGAGGATAGAGGTTTTTCTGGAACCTCTGGGTCTTTATACGATTTTTCACTTCCTGACCGACTAGTTCCCATGTAGGCAGCGGCCTCAGCTTCAGCAGCTGCAGCAGCGGTCTGTCGCTTCAGGATGAGCAATTTTGCTTCTTCTTGTGCTAACTCCTGCATCATCATGGCTTCTTTTTGTGCTATGGTAGCTTTCTTTTCTGCTAACTCCCGCATCATCATGGCTTCTTTTTCTGCGTACTGTAGCTGGATGCGGGCAGCTTTTGCCTTGGCACGAGCTTTAACTGCTAAGGAACTTGCTGAGGACATCTTGCTAGCTCGTGAAGATCTGGACACATGCGATTGTGCATCCTCTTGCTGGGCACTGGGAATGTTCTCCCTGTCTTGCTGTGTTGGCGATAGCGTGTCATCAGCCTGGTACTTTGTTCCTGATCTTAGACTCATGCTGTACTGATGGCGTCTCAGTTTATTCCAGACTGCCACGTGGTTGTCTTTTTACTGTTCTGCTTTGCGTTATTGAACTGTTGTATAACACTAGTCAGACAGCTTAACAATAATTCAGAAGTCAAGAAACGGGAGACATCAAATCTGTATGTATTCTTTTTCCGAATAACTTTGTAAAACTACAACATAAGCATAAACAAACATATGTGTCAGTACATTAAAACATTATACAGCAGCCTCACTCTACCAGTGAAAGTACTCACAGACAATTCCACCATTAGTCCAAGAATAGACAGGAGCTCTTCTACATGCAGTCTACTTGGATCAGAGAGCAGACATGAAATGAAGGAAATACAGTTCCAGGTTAAAGGTTACTGCCTTAACTGTGAAGGAATTCCTTTTCCTGTGACAAAATAATAACTAACTCTGGCCACTAGATGGCAACAATGTCAAACCAACATTGCAATATAATCTGTAACAGCACATAGCACATATTATTATGATGATATGGGCAGAACAATATTTAAAAAGGGTACTCACATTTGAGCCAGATCAAACAAACATATCATGCTGACATATCCGGAAGTGTTTGTAACGTTCTGCCTGTCCGCTCTGTGGGAGGTATTTCCCCCATCAACACTGACTGTGTTAATAGGGGAATCAAGCAATTTTCTTCCCTGCAACCCGTGGCTGCAGGAAAGAAAATTGGTACATCTATGGCCGGCTTAAGATACAGGTGATCATTTTTCGGATGAATACTTAACATATTCTTAATGAACTGAGGGTATTCAGTTCTGCGAGCTTGGTTCCTTATGCCCCCACCAAGGTTCACCATCTTTCCCTTACTCCACCCCCCTCCTTTTTTTTTCTCTTTTCTTTTTTCCCCCGTCCCCCTTTCCTGACTGTTCCTTTTTGTCTCCCCTTTTTCTCCCCTTTTCAGACACTTAGTGTGTCCACCTTTGTCTAAAAACAGCCAAAAATGCCTTTCGGTATGCACCGACCATATGATACGACTGTTTTGTGAGCTGAGCAGGGTACCCTCTTTTTGAGAAAGGTCATCGCTTGACTTTTCCTTACAAATGATGCGTGCCTGTAGGTGATCTAATCCTCTCCGTATGTACATGCGAGCCATGTTCCTGCAAATATTTTTCTACACATGGTTATGTTTTTTCCTAAAGTTAAATATGACCCAGAGTTGTTAATCACAATTTATCACGGAATTGACATGGGGTATTTAGTTTGGTTAGTTACAATTAACCTCTGTTGTTTTCATTTCCCTCATGTCTCCGCTGATGGTGAGACAGGTTTGTGTCGTTTTGGACCTTTTGTCACTTTAAACCAACATGTCTGGTAGTGGTGAATGGAGCCACTTGGGGGTGATTTACTAAAACTGGAGCGTTCATAATCTGGTGCAGCTCTGCATAGAAACCAGTCAGCTTCCAGGTTTTATTGTCAGCTTAATTGAACAAGATTAAGGTTGATTGACTACCATGCACAGCTGCACCAGGTTTTGAGTGCTCCAGTTTTAGTAAATCTCCCCCTGCCATGTTACTAATTATAGCTTGCAGTAACACTGGCTTCTTGGGTCATAGCTGTCTTTTTTGGTATCTGGTATATGCTTATGATTGCACTTTTATAGTAAATACTTAAACCACCAAACATGATTATAACTGCACTTCTTAAAATAAAACAATGGTTTAATCTCATTAGGGTTCCCCTTTAATTGGCTCTTTTATTTTTAAATAATTTTGAGGTAGTGCAACACATTTTAGTTTTTCAATATTGAATGTATCCTGCAGACTGGAAGTGTTCCTTTAAAGATAGGGGTTGCCTTACTGTAGCTGTTTAATTATTCTTCCTTGTTCATATATAAAATGACACAGGTGTGTAGCTGGTTATATCTGCCTGCAGAAATTGTTCTAATTTATTGGTTTGTGTTCGTAATCTGATTTTCTAAAAATGTCTTTAAGGCCCCTTTCACACTGAGGCGCTTTGCAGGTGCTATTGCGCTCTAAATAGCGCCTGCAATGCGCCCCAAAAAAGCCTCTCAATACTATCCAATGTGAAAGCCCGAGGGCTTTCACACTGGAGCGTTGCGCTTGCAGGAGGCTCAAAAAACTCTTGCAAGCCGCATCTTTGAGGCGCAATAGGAGCGCTAAAAATAGCGCTCCTATAGCGCCCCTGCCCATTGAAATCAATGGGGTAGCGCCTCTAATACGCCCGCAAAACGCCTCAAAGAGGCGTTATTGCGGGCGTTTCTAACCCTTTTTCGCCCGCTAGCGGGGGTTAAAATACCCCCGCTAGCGCCCGCAAATCGCGGCAAAAAAAACGGTATAGCGGCGCTAAACATAGCGCCGCTATACCGCCAGCGCATCCAGCGCCTCAGTGTGAAAGTAGCCTAAGGGAAGAAATCCGTTCTTTTTGGAGCCTTCCATTTTAATCACCATCACAGATGGCAACAAGCTTACAATTCCTTCAGGAGTTCAGGAAGAGGTGAGTTCTTTTCACTGACTAGTTTAATTTAAATCTGAATGCCATCTTTTCATACAATTTACATAGTTCTGCCCCAAACAAATTATGTCTCTCACTAACACGTGAGGCCGGTGGATGTGCAATATAAACTGTATGTAGTTGCAGCTACATACAGCATACCGCACTGTTACAGTTTGAACCGGGACTTCCAGTCTCATACCCGGAACACAATAAAATCTATCACAGTGGTGCTCAGCCATTCAGAGAAAGTGGTATATTCTATCAATGAATACAAATCTTCCTCTGATTGGCTGAGTCAGAGAGGCAGGCTGATGTCACAACTTCTAACTCAACCATTTAGAGGAAGCTTTGTAGTTTATCATTTTAGTTCAGATTCTTCAATCAACTCTTCACTGTCTTCTAGTACAGCAATAAAAATAGTGCATCCAGATCGATTCAACCTTGGTATAACTTTAGGAGGTGCTACCCAAACCCTACATCGTGAGGGCGGCCTGTATTGTTGCTTCCGGCACTAGATCCTGCTTGGGCACTCAGCTTGATACTTGGTATACAGGTCCATGGTTGTGGTCCATCCCTATAGAAACCAGGCCCTGAAGTCCGCTTCAGGGGTATGCCCACCGTGACAAGTAAAGCCTGGAAACCTATATGTTGGGACCAGCGACTTATTGTATCAATGTTGTAACCCCATAGGAATTATGAGACATAATATCTCTACTACTTGCTTTTACACTAATAATGTGTATCCTGAATGGTGTTTAATAATTTTACGTTAAAATTATCAGGAAATCACAAATGTACTTTATTTGTACAGTGTTTAACTTTTCAAATTTGGAGCTAATTTACACCATTAAAGAAGTAAACCCTGATGGTCCTCTTTGTTCCCCTGCAAAGTAAAAGCATAATGGGCTAGTATGCATCGCATACTAGCCCATTATGTGGCACTTGCCTGCAAAAGAAGCCTGCGCTGTCCCCGCTGGTGGCTGCATTCCATCTTCGCCCCTCTTCCTTTCCGGGGCTGCGAACTCTGGCTCTGTGACTGGCCGGAGGGAGCTGTGTGACGTCACTCCCGCACAGGAGCTGCCAGTCACAGCACTTGCGAGTGAAGAAACGGCCCGGAGGGCCGTTTCTTTACAGCGCATGCGCCGATGACATCATCGGTGCAGTGTACAGCAAATATCTCCTAAACTGCGCACGTTTAGGAGATATTTCCACTACCTATAGGTAGGCCTTTTTCTAGGCTTACCTATAGGTAAGTCACAATCTGAGGTTTACAACCACTTTAAGAGCTTTATTTCAGGTGGCCAGGTGTTGCATCACACCTCAAGTCGCACAGTTTACTGCCACCTCTGGCCTAGAGGCTTTAATAAGGTACACGGGTGCTTCCTCCCACCCTTTTACAATGAGAACATCGCTACGGGATGGTCAACACCTGGACAGACACACTTTTCCTGTTTCTGCACCTTACTGACTACCCTAAAGAGAATATTTTCATTGATGGCAATGCTGGCATCCTATTTAACACCGTTCTCTGCATTCAACTCTAGCTTTATCCCAGATACGCAACAAGTGGCCTACCTGACTAAGACAGACTTTTCTGCAACAGTGTCACAATTTATGGGACAACTAGCAGCTTTAATACAGCCATTATTGTCCAGGGCTCAAAAGCATCAGGCCCCTTCTCAACCTCCACCACCTCTATTGCAGTCGGAAAGTGAAATGCCTCCTTTTGAAGATGCAGACATTAAAGGGAATGAAGAGGACCTGGAAGCAATGTTAAAGGAAACTGCAGAAGTTTTCTCACTCCCTGGCTTTTATACACTGGATGCTATAGCTTCACGCAGTATGCTTGCCATTGTTGATATGCTCACTTCTACGGTGTGGGGATGTCTGTTGCAGTTTACCTTTCTACAAGTCCCAGACCTGTGGGTTCAATCAGTGGTTTCAAAATAGTTCAAGACTTCACCCCTTACTGTTTTCTCTCTCAAATCTACCAAACATTGCCCAAGGATAGTCAGATTTGCAGAAAGCCCTAACCATCTCGTGTCTCAGGGAGTGGTCATTCCAGTACCTCTGTAGGACAGGCTCCAAGGATTCTGTTCAAACCTGTTTATTTTACCAAAACCCAACGGGGGTATTTGTGCTAGCCTGCACCTAAAATCCCTAAACATGTACCTTTTAAGTTCCAAAGTTTCATAGGGGATCAGTTAGGTCAGTTAGCACCTTATGGGGAGAATACTTGGCATCTATAGATATTCGATATACCTGTCTGCTTGATCCCATTTACCCACCCCATCACCGCACTTTCTAAACTTTTGCAGTAGGAGACAAACTCTTCAGTTTGGGAACAGTGTATAGGCCAAATGGCAGTGCGACAGAGTATACACAAAGGGGCTTTCATCCTTTCTTTGCGGTCATAAAGTGGTTGTAAAGTCAGAAGGTTTTTTATCTTAATGCATTTTATGCATTAAAATAAAAAATCCTGTATGCAGCAGCCCCTAATATTTAACAGATCCCTATCTCTGTCCAGCGGTGTCCACGAGTCTCGGCCATCCGGGACTCTCCCTCCTGATTGGCTGAGACGCAGCAGCGGCGCCATTGGCTCCCCCTGCTGTCAATCAAGCTTAGTTAGCCAATCAGGAGAGAGAGGGGCGGGCCGAACCGTAGCTCCGTGTCTGAATGGACACAGGGAGCTGCAGCTTGGCTTGGGTGCCCCATAGAAAGATGCTTGCTGTGGGGGCACTCAACAGGAGGGAGGGGCCAGGAGCACCGAAGAGGGACCTGATAAGAGGATCTGGGCTGCTCTGTGCAAAACCACTGCACAGAGCAGGCAAGTATAACATGTTTGTACAGTCTCATTTTTTTCTATAAAAAAAAACAATACACTTTAAGAACTCAGGGCTTTCAGGTCACTAGACTACCTTCCTCTAAAGAACTAATTTCCTTTCAACTATCTGCAAACGGTCACAGGAACAATATGAAATTACACACACCAACTACTGTATAAACAAGCTGCAATCAAAAACGTGATAAGTGATCACTCTCAAGCAATATGAATATGAATGTGTAACATGTAATACAATACAGGCGGTCCCCTAGTTACAAACATCTGACTTACAAACGACTCCTACTTACAAACGGAGGGAGACAACAGGAAATCTACCCCTAGGAAGGGAAATTCACTCCTGTAAGAGTCGTTATGGGAAAAAGGTGTCTCCACTGATGCTTCATCACCAAGGCTTGTTTCCACAACAACTCAAAATTTTCAAAATCCAATTGTCATTGGGACAGAAAGTGAGGTGAAATCTTCTGAATGGGGCACAGACGGCAAAACAAAAATGTTACAGGGGAGTTAACCCTATGCTATCCAAAAAGCTTAAAAATAGATTTTTTGGCTGGAGCTACACTTAAAAAATTTACCTGTTCCGACTTACAAATAGATTCAACTTAAGAACAATCCTACAGACCCTATCTTGTTTGTAAGCTGGGGACTGCCTGTATACACAAAATTGCAACAAAAAAATGTGCACAGGAACTATTCAGATACTTCAGGCTTTTGATTAGGTAATCAACTTTCAAAAATTCACTCTTCAACCTTCCCTTCGCCTGTAATACTTGAGCCTCATTCTAGACACGGCCCAAGCAAAAGTTTTTCTTCCAGAAAAAAAACGAGTCTCTCGGATCTCATGCTCGGTCTTAAGGTTAGAGAGGTTCATGTGAGAATCTCCGTGAGAGTTCTGGGCCTCATGGTGGCCTCCTTTTTGATGCTGTTCCATTCGCCTAATTTCATTCAAAGCCTGTCAAACATCTTGTTGGCATGGAACAGACACGCTTTGTTTCTTAACCTCTCTATACTTCTTTCTAGCCAAGCAAGGATCTCCCTAGCTTGGTGGATTTTCAACCTAGCCTTGACAATGGGGAAGTAGTTTCTACCATACCAGTGGAAAGTGATAACACAAAATGTCTCTACACACAGCAGCTGCTCATACATGTAACGCACATGCCAACCTCAGTGAACTACAGATATAATATGACAGTGCTTGTCTGCAAGATCAAGTGTAGGTACCCAGGCTAAAGGTGTGAAAGTGGTGGAAGTCCACCATACAGACTGGAATATAGGCTTCTGACCTGGGTTAACCTCTCTCGAGCCTCAGTCAGAGAGTCACTAAAGTCCCACGGTTAATGTAAAAGGACTGAGGGCAGACAGTGTCTCTTATCAAACTGGAAGTTGTAATGAAAACGATCAAGTAGACGCCAGGTAAATCCAGTGCATTGTAAATGGAAACAAAAGTTGATAAACTGCTTCTGTAAAATTGAAGCTTATGGACAGTTGTCAATTGCAGCTTAAGTGCTGTTGTGCAGACAGCAGTATAGCCAGCTCAACAAATTACAGTGGGGACATCTGTTTGGTATATATAAAAATATTCTAGCTGCAGCTCACCCACACGGATATGATCATTTCATCTATTCTTGGCATAAGCAAAAAAACGGGACACTGCAGTACCCACCGCAGCTCTTCTGGTGGCAATGTGGGGTGCTGAATGTCTCACGGGATCTTCTTGTCCCCTTACTGCGAGAGGAGCCAAGTACAGATGTTGAAAACTTGAGCTGTATGGATGTCCAAAGCATGTGTGTGACCCGAGGCAGCTGCTGTGTGCAGTGACGTCACAATCGTAGTGACGTGGGATCCAATATGTTTTTCCCAATCACAGTGTCCCCTCATCAGTTTCCTTCTTGCCCCTTTAAGTCTTTTCCATCTATTCCCCTGAATCTGTGCAGGTTTCTGTGTGTGAAACTACGCAGGAACCATGGTGAGGTGACACCCTGTGGTAAAAGTTGGTACTGTCAGTCCACAGGATTATAAAAAGCCCTGTTACACTGGCCCTACCCTTCCCTGAAGAAGCCCAATCTGATTGGGCAGAACATGTTGGATTAATCAACACTTTGGTTGTGACGTCACCGTTCCCGGCAGCTGCTGAGTAGCAGAGTAGCATAAAGAAGGTTTTCCTCTTGCAACTACTGAAAGCATGCTTCTCCTCCCCTCCCTCCTGCTGTCATTCAGCGGCTGCAGGAGGAAAGTCTTCTTTATGCTATTCAAAACAAATCAAAGTTCTGAGCTATTAAATCTCATTCTGGCCTGCGACCGTTTGCCAAATCAATTAAGTGGCCCTCGCCCCTTCAAAATGTGCTTTAGATCATGCAGGGTGAATGTAGAAGTAGAAGAACATTCCTTTTTACCAAGTTGTATTTTCCAGGTCGTTCATACTGTGTCAGGACACAGAGTATGTTGAACCAATGTTTGAAATCTCTTGCTCAGAAGGTTCAGAGTGGAGTTGTAATAAACTTTGAGAAGACTGGCCCTGACTGACCCTGTTCCAAATGTGGAAGGTACATATATCACCTATGCATTTATTCTATTTTACTATTCCTCTTTTGCTTTCTCTCTGTAGCGGTATCCATGTTGTCAGGGGAGCAGGGCTTTGTAAGGCTTGCCCCCCCCCCCTCTGATAACTGTTGCTCTGGGAACTGGTGGGGGAATAGTCGAGAAGCAACAAAAGAGGTGCAGAAAACACAGATCCACAAAATGGATTAAACTGAAGCAGGAAGATGTAGGCACAGCCAATCTTCAGGTACAGATTACTTTACATCAAAGAACAGTCAGAAAAAGCAGTGATATCACCAGTGGCGGCTGGTGCTCAAAATTTTTGGGGGGGGCGCAAACAAACTGAAAAAAAAAATCAATTGCCGCCACTGTGCCCATTAAACGCAGCCACTGTGCCCAAACGCCACCAGTTTGTCCCCTCAAATACAGCCAGTTTGTTTCCATATACAGCCAGTTTGTCCCCATATACAGCCATTGTGACCCCATATATATATAACCAGTGTGCCCCCATATATACAGCCAGTGTGCCCCCCATATACAGCCAGTGTGCCCCCATATACAGCCAGTGTGCTCCCATATACAACCAGTTTGTCCCCATATATAGCCAGTTTGTCCCCATATATAGCCAGTGTGCCCCCATATATATAGCCAGTGTGCCCCTATATACAGCCAGTGTGCCCCCCATATACAGCCAGTGTGTCCCCATATACAGCCAGTTTGTCCCCATATATATAGCCAGTGTGCCCCCATATACAGCCAGTGTGCCCCCATATACAGCCAGTGTGCCCTCATATACAGCCAGTGTGCCCCCATATACAGCCAGTTTGTCCCCATATATATAGCCAGTGTGCCCCCATATACAGCCAGTGTGCCTCCATATACAGCCAGTGTGCCCCCATATACAGCCAGTGTGCCCCCATATACAGCCAGTTTGTTCCCCATATACAGCCAGTGTGTCCCCATATACAGCCAGTTTGTCCCCATATATATAGCCAGTGTGCCCCCATATACAGCGAGTGTGCCCCCATATACAGCCAGTGTGCTCCAATATATATAGCCAGTGTGCCCCCATATACAGCCAGTGTGCCCCCATATTCAGCCAGTTTGTCCCCCATATACAGCCAGTTCCCCCCCAAATGCAGCCAGTTTGTCCCCCATATACAGCCAGTTCCCCCCAAATGCAGCCAGTTTGTCCCCCATATACAGCCAGTTCCCCCCAAATGCAGCCAGTTTGTCCCCCATATACAGCCAGTTCCCCCCATATTCAGCCAGTTTGTCCCCCATATACAGCCAGTTCCCCCCAAATGCAGCCAGTTTGTTCCCCATATACAGCCAGTTCCCCCCAAATGCAGCCAGTTTGTCCCCCATATACAGCCAGTTCCCCCCATATTCAGCCAGATATCACCAAATCTCCGCCACAGATCACCTGAGACTAGCAGTTAGAGGCAGCAGTGCCTTAGATATTGTGCTGGTTTAGGCAAAAGTGTGCTGCTTTTTTTAAGATTTGTTTTAGGATATGTACAATCAACTTAGCTTGGGGTTGCCCAGCAGACTCAATATTTCTGGACAAAAAAGAAATGAGGCAGGCCCAGGATATGTACTAACTGTAAAAGAAGATTCGGTCACTCGGGCCCCAAAATATAACGCAGTAATCATGTTTTATTTCTGCTTTTCTCAGAGTGTAACTAAGGGCTGGCTTTGCCATGTTTGTGTAGAACGATTACCAAAGTGGCATTTTATTTTTTCATAATATTTTTATTTGTATAATGCTTTTACATGCAATGAACATATACAGAAGGTTGGAAACCAAAAGGCATGGTCAGGCAAAAAGCGTAAAGTTACATTAAGCAAATTGTGTAAAAGCAACAATGACTGAATATAGAAATCAGTTATTTTTTTATTACTTAGATTTCACCCATACTTAAAGTTTTTGGTATTGAAGTAGTGTCCAACATTTTGTACTTGTCTTTTTCCTTCAGAAGTTCAGACAACATGGCACCTGCCCCAGAAACCTTATCAAAAATGACTTGAGAGAGTGGATGTGTGCAGGTTGTGTATCATATACAGCACTTTTTTTTTTTTTTCTTTAAATAAAAGCAGGCTATTTGTCCGTATAGATAGCCTCTGCTAGTGTTTTTTCTTAGAACCTCTGAATTAACAGTACGGTCCTGCGCCCTGATTTATTTTGCATTTCTGCATCAAAGTGTATACTGGTTGTTTGTAACATGTATGTATCTGTGGAAACACATGAGAGCATGCATTGATGAGTGGGCACAAGAATGCACAATTGCAGAATGTGCTCTGTATACAGGCTGTGTCCAGCTGTTATTCAATTGTGATTGCCTCACAAAGCATTGCTGCAAAAATTATTGGCAGCAGGTGGAGAGGAATAGACGCTTATAAACTCTTACTGAACACTTTGTTGACATTTAAGAGGGAGGGGTTTCAGTTAAAATCTTGTGACCAAAACCACTCTAGTCACGAAGGTACAAAAACGTCCAATCCTCTTGAGGGGGTTAACCAGTGTTGAACCCAAAAACATTTATTATATTGCAGGTTACCAATTTATAGATGTGGCGGGCTGCATTCAATTTCTTTTTTTTTTTTGTCCTTTTTCCCTTTATTTTCACCTGTTTATCCAGCCAGTAAGTTAGGTTTTTTTTTTTTTAACTTCCTTTAACAGACAAAACTTTCCAGCAAAAGTGACAAATAGAGGGTTGAGACAAACCATTTGACACGGGTACTTACAATGGTCAATTTTTACTCATTTATGTAACAATGTTGTCCCAAAAGGGATAACATTATTATATTGCAGGTTACCAATTTCTAGATGTGGCGGGATGCATTGGATTTCTTTTTTTTTCCTGCCTTTTTTCCCTTTCCCGTTTTATTTTCACCTGTTTAACCAGCCAGTAAGACCCCTTTCACACGTGCGGACCGTTCAGATCCGCCTGACAGTTTTTTCAGGCGGACCTTAACGGTCGCTCAATACATCTCTATGGAGTGCCGGATGTCAGTGGTGACATGTCCACTGACATCTGATCTGCTGCGCTAAATCCAGACGGATACAAACCCCATTTCTCTTTCGTTCATTGATGGACATAGCACTTTAAATCTTGACCTTAGGGTTATATTGCCACCTTCAGGAGAGGACTAGGCAGAACATGTAAAAACAGAAAAACTGCACAGTACCTCCCAGGAGGCGGTCCTACTGGCTATAACCCCTCTCTGCATCCAGCAGCTCAGTTTTTTTCTGCCTAGTGTAGAAGGACCTGGCTCCCGGTGGGGACCATTGGTTCTGGGGATTTTTTTATTTTTTTGGTTCCTGTGATCTACTATCAACAGCCATGCTGGGTGACAGGCTGGATAATATAGATCCTGGTAGTCTCCCCAGCCCAGCCATTGAGCGTGAGCAGGCCGTAGCTACGCGCTGGGTCTGCCACGACATACCCAGTTTGTTCCAGGGGTGACCGGTGAGCTATATGCTCCGGGGCACACATATGACCGGGCTACTGCTGTCCGAGTCAGTGTGCTGTGGTCAGCAGCCACCCTGTACAGCTTGGGTGATGGGTCTGTTATGGAATGCGACCAGCAGTCTCCTCAGGAGGGGTAAGTATAGTTCCTTTTGTTTCGGCAGGATGGAGCAGCTGGCCATTCCTTGGGAGGTCGACTAGGGGGTCCCTCGCTCTCCCTCTCTTCTCTCCCTGTCCTTTCCCTCCTCATGCAGTGGGGCGCGTACCTGGCCGGGGGGGGCTCCGAGTCCTGGCCGGGGGCTACGCTGGTTGTTGGGGTCCGCTCTCATGCGAGCCATTATGGGGGGTGTGCAGGTCACTGTGTGGGGGGGCGCCGGCGGCCTTATTCCCGGGCTCGCGGACACTTTTTGTTGGTTTTTCAGTCGGGTATGGCCGGCAGCCATTTTCCTGAAGCCCTCAGACATTCTTTGCCTATTCGGCCAGTGGCCATTTTTCTGGAGCCTCAGGTGTTTTGCTGAGACGGTCTGCTGCCATTTTCTTGTAGCCTCTGCTGTTTTTGGCCTCTAGCGCTGGAACGGCGTGAAATGCACACAGAACACCTCATGATTAGCGCAGAGCAGACGGCAGCACAGCGCAGTACCTGGGTCGGGGTGGTGAGTCCTGCTGGGGGCACCTCAGTCTGTGGCAGCTAGGAGGGTGGACCTGGAGTCTTTTGTTGCCAGGGGGGAAGCGGCGTGTTGGCGCAATGTTGATAAACGCCCCCTCCCCCACCGTCTTCTGGGGAAAGCTCTGACTCAGACACAGGCCCCGCGGTGGCGATTGGGCTCTGTTCTGATGTCTCAGGATGCGGACCAGGACCGTTTGGGCAGTGAGGATGACCCCGTGTCTGGGTCAGCACAGGACAAAGCACTTGTAGGAGCCCTTATCACAGCAGTGCGGGACACTCTAAAGCTGGAGGATACATCAGGGGCATCTTCAGAGGTGTCGGCCCCTTTTGGGTCCCACAAGCCGGCCCGCACGGCTAAGGTGTTTCCCTACCTAACTTATTTTGATAAGTTTATCTACAAGGAATGGGAACGTCCACAGCGGGCCTTTTCGGTTCCAAAATGCATGGCGGTACGTTACCTCTTTTGAGGAGAATTTCCTGAAAAAATGGACTTCTCCCCCAATTGTGGACCCCCCCCCCCGGTGTCCAGGTTGAATAAGGTAACCACGATTCTGGTGGAAGGGACTCCTGCCTTCAAGGACCCTGCCGACAAGGGCCGAGGCGGTTGCCCGGTCCATTTTAACAGAGGTGGGCTCAGCATTGTGACCAGTGTTAGCCACGGCTCTGGTGTATCAGACGCTTACTGAATGGACTAAATTGTTGCACCGTGAGTTGGAGAAACAGGCGTCCCTGGTCTGCGTGGAACTAGCAGACCAGCTGGTGCATGGCCTTAAGTACGTCTGCGATGCGGCCTTAGATACGGCCCCCTTGCTTTCTAGAGCCTCTGTATCAGCTGTGGTGCTACGTCGCCTGATTTGGCTAAAATGCTGGTCTGCGGACCAGGCATCCAAGAAGGCCATGGCGGATTTGCCCTTCCAGGGAGAGAGGCTTTTTGGAGCCTCGCTGGATGACATTATTAAAAATGTTACGGGAGGCAAGAGTAGGTTGCTTTCACAATCCAGGAAAGGTAAGGAGCCGCGCCATAGGCAAGGGCCCTCCTTCTCCACTCGGAAGCGGTTTTTTCATCCGCCCGGGTCGACAGGTAAGCGTTCCCAGGCCGACAAGGCGCCTGCTGAGGGACAAAAGCGTCCCTGGTTTCACAAGCCTGCGACAAAATCTGGGGCAGCATGAAGGTTTGCCCCCGCCCAACCTTCGATGGACCTCTCTACTTTCCGACCACTGTTTCATCAGGATACAAGATAGTTTCTTTCTTGTTCGCCAAACTGTTTTTTTTTCTTTCCGCCCTTCCTCTCCTTCCGGCGCGTCGGGAAGCCCTGTTTGGGGCTGTACAGGACCTGCTGCTGCGTGGGGTGATAGTACCTGTACCGGCGCCGGAAAGGTTCCAGGGATTCTACTCCAATCTATTTGTAGTCCCGAAGAAGGAAGGGGTCTGGCCGATCCTGGATCTCAAGGCCCTCAACAACTTTGTGAAAGTACAAAGGTTCAGGATGGAATCAGTTCGCTCAGTGGTTGCGGCGCTCCATCAGGGGGATTTTTTGGCTTCCTTGGATATCATGGACGCATACTTGCATATCCCCATATGCGCCAGGCATCAATGGTTTCTGCGGTTTGCAGTCGGGGACGAGCACTATCAATTTGTAGCTCTTCCCTTTGGCCTGGCGTCGGCACCAAGGGTTTTCACCAAGGTGCTCGCCCCGATTCTAGCTTTGCTGTGGCAGCAAGGGATCGCAATTGTGGGCTACCTGGACGACCTCCTTCTGAGAGCGGCTTCCGCCTCAGAATTAAGGGAGGATGTGGCGATCACCAGTCAGACTCTTTGGGAGTTTGGATGGGTACTGAACCTCCAGAAGTCGGTGTTGGTGCCGACTCAATGCCTGGAGTACCTGGGTTTGGTTCTGGACTCCTCAGAGGTGAGAGTTTTTCTCCCTTCGGACAAGCTGCTGACTCTTCAAGCTGCGGTGAAGCTGTTGGCGACCCGCAAGTGGTCATCGCTGTGGTTTTGCATGCGAGTCCTGGGTCTCATGGTAGCCACTTTCGAGGCAGTACCGTACACTCAATTCCACACTTGAGTCTTGCAAAAGGAAATTCTGTCCAAATGGGTCAAATCTCCGTTGTCTCTGGATTGTCAAATTCGTGTGAGCCGGTTAGTCAGGGAATCCCTGATCTGGTGGCAGAGGTCTCCAGCCCTTCGGTCCGGGAGGTCGTTCCTGCCTCCAAATTGGACGGTGATCATGACAGACGCCAGCCTGACCGCTTGGGGGGGGAGTTTGGGGCGTACAGTCGGCACAGGTTCACTGGACGCAGGAAGAATCCTGCCTGCCGATCAATGTGCTGAAACTTCGGGCGATCAGGTGGTGCCTCTCCACATGGTCACGGAGGCTGGTGGCGTATGTCAAGCATTAAAGAGGAACAAGAAATTTGGCTGCAGCCTTGGAGGTCGCTCACATCCTGCGGTGGGGAGAGCGGCGCGTGCCAGCTCTGTCGGCAGTGTACATTCCGGGCGTAGAAAACTGGCAAGCAGACTACCTAAGTCGCCAGATTCTGGACCAAGGGGAACGGTCGCTCCACCCGGACGTTTTTCGACTCCTTTGCCTGAGATGGGGCACGCCGGATGTGGATCTCCTGGCTTCTCGACTCAATCAGAAGGTGCTGAGGTTTGTGTCCAGGTCCAAGGATCCCTGGGCAGACGTGTTGGTGGCTCCATGGGGGGCGTTATTGACTCATTTTTGCCTTACCCCCGCTAAAACTTCTCCCTCGTCTGCGTCGCAGAGTGGAGGCAGAGGGGATTCCGGTGCTACTAATTGCCCCAGATTGGCCTTGGCGTCCCTGGTACGCTGACATAGTACGAATGGTGGCGGATGTCCCTTGGCGACTGCCGATGCGGGAGGACCTGCTGTCACAAGGTCCTATATTTCATCCTGCTTTACAGTCACTGGCTTTAACGGCATGGCTGTTGAAAGGCAAGTGTTGAGGGACCGAGGCCTGTCAGATTCGGTAATCTCCACTATGCTGAGGGTGCGGAAGTCGTCTTCTCTGAAGATTTATCATCGCACGTGGAAGGCCTACATCTTTGTGTGAGGAGATGGGGTGGTGTCCGCGTACATATTTGGTTTCCAGGATCCTGCTGTTTTTGCAGCGCGGAGTGGATCAGAAACTTGCCTTAAGCACCATTAAGGGGCAGATATCCCTTGGCTGTCTTTTTTTTTTTCAGCGACCCTTGGCGACTTATTCATTGGTGAGTACGTTTGTGCAGGGAGTTCAGCATGTGGCCCCTCCGATTTGAACCTGGTGCTCTCAGTGCTTCATAAGCCTCCATTTGAAAACATTAGGGAGATTCCCCTCTTGACACTTTCTCAAAAAGTAGCCTTTTTGGTGGCTATTACATCTGCCAGGAGGGTTTCTGAATTGGCGGCCTTGTCTTGCAAGTCTCCCTACTTGATCCTCCACAAGGATAAGGCGGTGCTGCGCACGCAGCCTTCATTTCTTCCTAAGGTTGTGTCAGCGTTTCATCTGAATGAGGACATTGTGCGTCCATCCTTGTGTCCTCGGCCGTCGCATCCCAAAGAGCTTGCTTTGCATTCCTTGGACGTGGTCCAGGCTCTGCGGGTGTATCTGTCTGCTACGGCTCCGTTTCGGAAGTCGGACTCGCTGTTTGTGGCGGTAGCTGGTCCAAAGAAGGGCCTGGCGGTCTCGTCGGCCACCATTTCTCGGTGGATAAGACAGATCGTGATTCTGGCTTACGCCTTGAAAGAGCGGGCGCCTCCCTTCCCTGTTACGGCACATTCGACCAGGGCAATTGGTGCCTCCTGGGCGTTCCGACATCAAGCGTCTGTTTCCCAGGTGTGTAAGGCGGCGACCTGGTCGTCTGTTCACACTTTCACTAAATTTTACAAGGTTGATGTGAGTGCATCTGCGGATGCTTCCATTGGCCGCAAGGTTTTGCAGGTGGCTGTTTAAGGTTACAACTCCTCCGTTGAGGAGCTCTGGTTGCTATGGGTGGAGTTTTTTGCTTGCTGTTCCCACCCCTCGTTTTTTGACACTGCTTGGGGACGTCCCTAAGGTCAAGATTTAAAGTGCTGTGTCCGCCAATCAACGAAAGAGAAAATAGGATTTTTGTACTCACCGTAAAATCCTTTTCTCTGAAGTTCATTGACGGACACAGCACCCACCCCTCCTTTTTTTTATGTTTGTACTGCTTTTTGACGAACTGAGCTGCTGGATGCAGTGTGAGGGGTATAGCCAGTAGGACCGCCCCCTGGGCGGTACTGTGCAGTTTTGCTGTTTTTACATGTTCTGCCTAGTCCTCTCCTGAAGGTGGCGATATAACCCTAAGGTCAAGATTTAAAGTGCTGTGTCCGTCAATGAACTTCAGAGAAAAAGGATTTTACGGTGAGTACAAAAATCCTATTTTTTTTTTTATCCGTCTGGCGGATCGGATGAAAACGAACAGATGGTCCGTTTTCATCCGATCCCCCCCCATAGAGGAGAGCGGAGATATGAAAGGTCCGTTTCTGAGCAGTGTGCAGAGACGGACTAGTCATCCGCCGGCTCAGCGGGGATCAACGGATTGATCCCTGCTGAGCAAGCGGCTGTCAGAAAACGGATCCGCATGTGTAAAAGGGGCCTAAGTCAGTTTTTTTTCAACTTCCTTTAACCCCCCTGGCGATATTCCTGAGTCGGGCTCGGGGTGAAATTTCAGCACCAAAAGCAGTAACCCCGAGCCAGACTCAGGATTGTATCGCAGTAATCCAGGCAGAGTTACTTACCTTGTCCCCTGGATCCTGCGATGCCTCCCCGCTGTGTGATCGAGCTGTCTCCTTGCTCGATTCACACACTGCCGAGTGCCGCCGAGCTCTGTTCCCTGCGACGTTACGACGCATGGGGACGGAGATCGGCACCAAATTCAAAAAAGTTAAAACCCTATAATACACATACAGTACACTGTAATCTTACAGATTACAGTACTGTATAAAATAATTACACACCCCCTTTGTCCCTAGTGGTCTGCCCAGTGTCCTGCATGCACTTTTATATAATTAAAACTGTTCTTTCTGCCTGAATTTGGAGATTGTCCATAGCAACCAAAAAGTGTCCCTTTTATGTCAAAAGTGGTTTTAGACCAGCTAGAAAACAGCGATAATAAATTAGAATCACTTGCAGAATTGAGCGATAGTGATTTGTGGGAAAATTCGTCATCAAACACTAAAAGTAATGACACCGACAATTCTGCAACTGAGCAAATTTCAGTGTTTTTTATTTGATTACATTAGTGAATAATTTTTATTATTATTATATTATTATTTGTTATAATTATTTATAGTTATTTATTATATTATAATTTATGATTTTGTGTTTCAAACTTTCTCATACCCGGGATGTCTACTAGACTCTTGTTGGGACAGATTTAAGTGAGTTATTCCTAAGAATTACAGGCCTACAATATAAAACGCCAAATTTCCATGCAAAATAATGGTACCCGCTTTCAGCACCTAAAATCTGAAAGAATCATACTGCCAGGGAGGTTAACAGACAAGGCTTTCTTGGCTGTAACGCATAGGAGGGTTTAGTAACACTTTTTAACTTGTTGGTCAAGTCCATCTAAATCTGCCAGGTACTGTACTTTTCGCTCCATAAGACGCACCTAGGTTTTAGAGGAGGAAAATCTGAAAAAAAAATCTGAACCAAATGGTGGACTAAAATATTTAATAAAATATAACCAACTAATATTTCTACACGGACAACCAATGTAAGGGGGCACCCTAAACTGATCCCCAATGTAACTGGGACATTTACACTGACCCCAACACAACAGGAGTATTTTCATCAACCACCAATGTAATTGAGACATTTACAGTGACTAGCCATATAACAGGTGTATTTACAGTAACCCCCCCCCCCCATCTCTCTACTACTCTCTGCATTCTTATCTCCCATCAGTACAACTCTGCCCCTAACTCATCATCTGCTAACCTCTGTCCCCCAAACCCCTACTCTGCTAACCTCTGCAATCCAACCCTTCCTTCCCATCCACATTGCAGCTCTCTACACCACCTCTGCTCACCTCTGACTGCACACCTCCTCCGCTCACCTCTGCACCTCAAGCCCCCCTTTTTGATTACCTCTACATGCCCCCTATGCTCACCTGTATGCTGTCTAGGTGGGCGGCATGCAGAGAATGGAGCGTGATTTGCATATGAATTGCGGCGGACGATCTCATTTGCATAACAATGCCCGCACGATTTACATGTGAATGGCGATGTTAATTTAAGAACAATGCCTTTTTGTTTCTCTCCCTATAGCAGCTGAAGGCAGGGGAGAAACAGTAATTAGCTGGGGCAGAGAGATGAAGTTCCAAAACAATCCCCCTATTAGCGGCTCTGCTGGTCAGTATTCGCTCCATAAGACGCACAGACATTCCCCCCATTTTTGGGGGGGGAAAAAGTGCATCTTATGGAGCGAAAAATACGGTAATCTAACTTTACCCTCTCCCCAGAGTGACAATGCTGTTGTCCAAATGTCTCTGTTGCTGCTCCATTCAGAGTGGAGACGGATGGGATGTATTTATGAAATTGATATATACAGTGGGGCAAAAAAGTATTTAGTCAGCCACCAATTGTGCAAGTTCTCCCACTTAAAAAGATGAGAGAGGCCTGTAATTGTCATCATAGGTATACCTCAACTATGAGAGACAAAATGTGGAAACATTTTCTGATTTGGAAAGATTTTTTTTTGCAAATTATGGTGAAAAATAAGTATTTGGTCAATATCAAAAGTTCATCTCAATAATTTGTTATATTTCCTTTGTCGGTAATGACAGAGGTCAAACGTGTTCTGTAAGTCTTCACAAGGTTGTCACACACTGTTGCTGGTATGTTGGCCCATTCCTCCATGCATATCTCCTCTAGAGCACTGATGTTTTGGGGCTGTCGCTGGGCAACACGGACTTTCAACTCCATCCAAAGGTTTTATATGGGGTTGAGATCTGGAGACTGGCTAGGCCACTCCAGGACCTTGAAATGCTTCTTACGAAGCCACTCCTTCATTGCCCGGGCGGTGTGTTTGGGATCATTGTCACGCTGAAAGACCCAGCCACGTTTCATCTTCAATGCCCTTGCTGATGGGAGGAGGTTTGCACACAAAATCTCACGATACATGGCCCCATTCATTCTTTCATTTACACGGATCAGTCTTCCTGTTCCCTTTGCAGAGAAACAGCCCCAAAGCATGATGTTGCCACCCCCCATGCTTCACAGTAGGTATGGTGTTCTTTGGTTGCAACTCAGCATTCCCTCTCCTCCAAGCACGACGAGTTGTGTTTCTACCAAACCGTTCTACTTTGGTTTCATCTGACCATATGACATTCTCCGAATCCTCTTCTGGATCATCCAAATGCTCTCTAGCAAACCTCAGACAGGCCCAGACATGTACTGGCTTAAGCAGGGGGACACGTCTTGCACTGCAGGATCTGAGTCCCTGGTGGCGTAGTGTGTTACTGATGGTAGCCTTTGTTACGTTGGTCCCAGCTCTCTGCAGGTCATTCACTAGGTCCCCCCGTGTGGTTCTGGGATTTTTGCTCACCGTTCTTGTGATCATTTTGACCCCACGGGGTGAGATCTTGCATGGAGCCCCAGATCGAGGGAGATTATCAGTGGTCTTGTATGTCTTCCATTTTCTAATTATTGCTCCCACAGTTGATTTCTTCACACCAAGCTGCTGCCGGTCTACAATTTTGTTTCTGGTGTCCTTCGACAGCTCTTTGGTCTTAACCATAGTGGAGTTTGGAGTGTGACTGTTTGAGGTTGTGGACAGGTGTCTTTTATACTGATAACAAGTTCAAACAGGTGCCATTAATACAGGTAATGAGTGGAGGACAGAGGAGCCTCTTAAAGAAGAAGATACAGGTCTGTGAGAGACAGAAATCTTGCTGGTTTGTAGGTGACAAAATACTTATTTTCCACCATAATTTGCAAAAAAAAAAATCTTTCCAAATCAGACAATATGATTGTCTGGATTTGTTTCCACATTTTGTCTCTCATAGTTGAGGTATACCTATGATGACAATTACAGGCCTCTCATCTTTTTAAGTGGGAGAACTTGCACAATTGGTGGCTGACTAAATACTTTTTTGCCCCACTGTGTGTATATGTGTGTGTATGTATTGTGAGGGGGTTAGCTCGGCAGCGGGTGTGTGTGACCCCCGGGATGGGCTCCCCACACAAAAACAGGCCCAGCAAACGGAGGTTGTGGTTTTCAAAATCAAAAAGGTGCGGTTTATTTTCTATTTACAGTGACAAAACACAGCAAAGCAAAAGAAACATAAACAAAATAAATCCTGGTCAACTTGACCTCTGACTAAACATACAGGTTTCCTAACTAACAACTGGGATCAGCCTAGTGCTGTCCTAGTCCCTAAGTCCCTGGTTTTAAATGTCCAAGCAAATAGCCACACAGGCTTTGTCTCACCGCACAGGGGTTCACTCTCCCTAGACAGTCCACACAGGTCTGGGTCCAGGCATGAGCTAACATCTAATGAAGCTGGGAGTTCTTATAGAGGCCTAAATGAGCTGACAAGCTTCAGCTGGTCTCATCAACTCCCTGTCTGCACGACGCCCCACACTCTCCCTAGAGGTATGAGTCATCCATGAGCCCACTAGCCCCAGCTGGGCTTATACAACTCTTCAACTAGTTGTATAAGTCGGCGTAAAGCCTGAATCTGGGCGAAATATATCTACCCCCCTGGATGCAACCAGGTGACTTTACCTTCCTGCTGTCACATACCCCCCCCTCTTGTTTTAACCTCGGGGTTGGAACACCAGCAATCAGGCATTCATGTACTCGAGACAAAGCATCCACATTCCCCATTTGAACGCCAGGGCGATGCTTTACTGTGAAGTTGAATTCCTGGAGGGCCAGGAACCACCTATTCACTCTTCTATTTGTTTCCTTGTTTTGAGCCATCCACTTTAACGGAGCGTGATCCGTAACCAAGTCAAAGTGCCTACCTAGCAGGTAGTACCGAAGGGAATCTAGAGCCCACTTCACCGCTAAACACTCCTTTTCAACGGTGGCGTAATTTACCTCATGGGACTTCAACTTCCTGCTGAGGTAAATGACTGGGTGCTCTTCCCCGTTCCAGACCTGGGACAATACTGCTCCTAACCCCACATCTGACGCATCACTTTGTACGACAAAGTCTTTAGAGAAGTCGGGTGAGTACAACACTGGCTGGCTACATAAGGCTTGTTTCAAGAATTGGAATGCTGCCTCAGCCTCGGGGGTCCATTTAATCATGACCGACCCTTTCCCCTTCGTCAGGTTGGTTAGGGGCACAGCCTTAGAAGCAAAGTGGGGAATGAATCGCCGATAATACCCAGCGATTCCCAGAAAGGCTCGTACCTGCTTCTTGCTGTTGGGACGTGGCCAACTCTGGATGGCCTCGACTTTGTTGAGTTGGGGTTTTATTACTCCCCTCCCAATGGTGTACCCAAGATATTTGGCCTCTTCCTGCCCAATGGTACACTTCTTGGGGTTAGCCGTAAACCCCGCTTCCCGAACAGAGTCCAGGACTGCTTGCACTTTTGGCAGATGTGAGGCCCAATCTGTGCTATGGACAATTACGTCATCCAGGTAAGCCGCAGCATACTTCCGATGGGGCCTCAGCATCTGGTCCATTTTCCGCTGGAATGTGGCCGGCGCATTCTGTAACCCGAACGGCATTCTTTTATATTGGAACGCCCCGTCTGGGGTTACAAATGCGGTTTTCTCTTTGGCCGACTTGGCCAGGGGGATTTGCCAATACCCTTTTGTGAGGTCAAGAGTCGTCATGTATCGGGCTGTTCCCAGCCGGTTGATCAACTCATCTATACGTGGAATGGGGTAGGTGTCAAATTTTGTAACTTTGTTCAACTGACGAAAATCGTTACAAAATCGCCAGCTCCCATCCGGTTTAGGCACCAACACAATGGGACTAGACCAATCACTTTGGGACTCCTCTATCACCCCTAAGTTCAGCATTTTCTGTACTTCCTCCCGTATTGCCTCCCGTCGGGCCTCTGGGATCCGATAGGGTTTTAACTTCACCCTTTCACCGGGCGGGGTAATGATGTCATGCTCTACCCCAGATGTTTGTCCCGGCAGCTCAGAGAATACCTCCTTGTTGCGAAGCACAAACTCCTTAACCTCCTGTTGTTGGGGTTGTGACAAGGTGGCTGCTATTCCAACCTCAGGAATCACGCAACCAGTTTGAGCTGGTGACCAAGTGTCTGCGACTAGGGACTCTCTATCCCTCCAGGCTTTCAACAGATTAACGTGATAGATCTGTTCGGGCTTTCGCCTTCCTGGTTGTCTGACCTTGTAATTCACTTCGCTCACTTTTTCCATTATCTCGTAGGGGCCTTGCCATTTGGCAAGGAATTTACTTTCAACCGTAGGGACAAGTACCAGTATCCTATCCCCCGGGGAAAAGGTACTGGTCTTGGCTCCACGGTTGTACACTCTCTGCTGTGCTAACTGCGCTTGGGCCAAATGTTCCTTCACGATGGGCATTACCTGTGCAATTCGGTCTTGCATCAGGGCGACATGCTCAATCACACTCCTGTGGGGAGAACTCTCACTTTCCCAAGTTTCCTTGGCAATATCCAACAGCCCTCTTGGGTGTCTCCCATACAGTAACTCAAAGGGGGAGAATCCCGTAGAGGATTGGGGCACCTCCCTAATAGCAAACATCAGATAAGGAAGTAGACAGTCCCAATCCTTTCCATCTCTATCCACCACTTTCTTCAACATTTGTTTTAGGGTTTTGTTGAATCTTTCAACCAGCCCATCGGTTTGGGGGTGATACACAGATGTACGTAATTGCGTCACTTTGAACAATTTACACAGCTCCTTCATAACCCGGGACATAAAGGGTGTACCTTGGTCCGTAAGCAGTTCTTTACAAATACCCACCCGGCTAAACACAAGAGATAGCTCTTTGGCTATGGTTTTGGCCGAGGTATTTCGGAGAGGGATCGCTTCTGGATAACGGGTGGCATAGTCCATTATAACTAATATGTACTGGTGCCCCCTAGCGGACTTGATTATAAGACCTACCAAATCCATGGCGATCCTCTCAAACGGGACCTCAATGATGGGTAGAGGGACCAGCGGGCTACGGAAATGTGGCATCGGGGCCGACCTCTGACACACAGGGCAGGAGAAACAATAATTTTCTATGTCCTTCATCACCCCCGGCCAATAGAATCTCTGTAATACCCTCTCTCGGGTTTTCTCTGTCCCCAGATGACCTCCAAGAATGTGCCCATGGGCCAACTCCAACACCAACTTCCTGTAAGGTTTGGGCACCACAAGCTGCTCAACGGTTTCTTCTGCCCTTTTTGCCACCCGATACAGTAGGTCCTTCTCTACGCTGAAGTATGGGTAAGTGCAGGTATTATCTGGGTTCACTAACTCGCCATCTATTTTCACTACGTTTTCCCGTGCCTTTATTAGGGCGGGGTCTTTCAACTGTTCTGTGGCAAAGTTTTCCCTGTGAACCTCAAGATCAGAAAACTCCACAGACGGTAGGTTTTCGTCTGAGGAGGTGGGCTCCTCTCCAGTTTCTTGAGTCTCCCCTGCCAATACTGATAAGGGAAATTCCGGAGAGTCCTCACCACTCTCAGGGGTGTTCTGGCTATCGCATTCCTGGTACATAGGGGCACCAGTGGGGGGCTCAGGATCATCCCACAGTTCCCAGAACTTCGGAAAATCCCTTCCCACAATGGCGTCATGCGGTAACTGAGATACTAAGCCCACTGGATGAAAGAGGGTACCTTTGGGGGTCTCGAAACACACTGTAGTCACTGGATACTCTCGGGTGTCCCCATGCACACAAATAACAGCTACCTTGCTATTCCCAGAGACCTCTGTTTTAACTAACTCAGCCTTTATCAGGGTCACAAGGCTACCTGAATCCAGCAATACCACAACATTTCTACCATTAACACACATTTTGCATAAATGTTTCTCAGTTCCTCGAATGGCAGTGCATGCGACTGTCGCACACAGCGACTGACGTCTGCCCGTCAGAAAGTCACACTGCATGGGTTCCTCCACAACCGGGCAATTGGCTGCAATATGTCCCGCTTGCCGGCAGCGGTAGCAAACGATCCTTCTTGCCGCCTCTTGAGCCGCTGATTTCCCAGGCTGTTCTCGCCAAACTTGGGGTAGAGCTCCCACCCTCTCACTCTCTGCACCCTCACCCCTTGGAATCCTCTTATCCGCCCCTGGGGATGGTCTGGTCTTAGGGTGGAAAGTCCGAGTGTCTCTGGAAGAGGCCGTCAGGTTCTCTGTAGCCAAGTATTTCTCCACACGATCCACAAGACCATCGGCCGTCTCTGGGTCTCCATGGCTTACCCACTTTTGGATGGCAGTAGGAAGAGCTCTCAAAAACCGATCCATTACAACACGTTCCACAATCTTTGGTGCGGACAAAGTCTCTGGCTGTAGCCACTTTCTGCTCAGGTGAATGAGATCATACATTTGAGACCTGGGGGGTTTTCCAAGCTGGAAAGTCCAGTTATGCACACGCTGAGCCCGGACAGCCAGGGTGACACCCAGCCTTGCCAATATTTCAGCTTTTAGCATCACATAGTCTTTTGCTTGGTTAGGCTCTAGGTCATAGTAAGCTTTCTGCGATTCACCAGTTAACAGAGGAGCCACCAGTCCAGCCCACTGCTCCTCAGGCCACTTTTCTCTTTCAGCGGTCCTTTCAAATGTGGTCAAAAATACCTCTGGATCATCCTCTCCAGTCATTTTTGTCAATAAACGACTCACCCCAAAGGACGCGGTATTAGTGGGACGGCTTTCCTCACTGGTCTGCGGACGTTGCTGCATTACTGCTTCCATCTGTTGTTGTAGTCTCTGCTCTTGCTTCTGCAACAGGTCTATGAAGCGGGCCTCAGATTGCTGCTGGGCTTGTTGCTGAGCCTCCAGACTCTGTTGCAAAGTTGCGTTTGTCTGCTGCTGGGCTGCAAGGCTCTGTTGATGAGCTTGCTGCTGGGCTGCAAGGCTCTGTTGATGAGCTTGCTGCTGGGCTGCGAAGTTCTGTTGTTGAGCTGCAAGGCTCTGTTGATGAGCTGCAAGGCTCTTTTGCAAACCTGCATTTGTCTGCTGTTGATTGGCATTTGCTAGAGCCAGCTGTTTCAGTATCTCCTCCATGCTGGCTTAAAAAAAAACTGCCACTGGTTCTCCACCAACTGTGAGGGGGTTAGCTCGGCAGCGGGTGTGTGTGACCCCCGGGATGGGCTCCCCACACAAAACAGGCCCAGCAAACGGAGGTTGTGGTTTTCAAAATCAAAAAGGTGCGGTTTATTTTCTGTTTACAGTGACAAAACACAGCAAAGCAAAAGAAACATAAACAAAATAAATCCTGGTCAACTTGACCTCTGACTAAACATACAGGTTTCCTAACTAACAACTGAGATCAGCCTAGTGCTGTCCTAGTCCCTAATTCCCTGGTTTTAAATGTCCAAGCAAATAGCCACACAGGTTTTGTCTCACCGCACAGGGGTTCACTCTCCCTAGACAGTCCACACAGGTCTGGTTCCAGGCATGAGCTAACATCTAATGAAGCTGGGAGTTCTTATAGAGGCCTAAATGAGCTGACAAGCTTCAGCTGGTCTCATCAACTCCCTGTCTGCACGACGCCCAGCACTCTCCCTAGAGGTATGAGTCATCCATGAGCCCACTAGCCTTAGCTGGGCTTATACAACACTCCACCTAATTGTATAAGTCGGCGTAAAGCCTGAATATGGGCGAAATATATCTACCCCCCTGGATGCAACCAGGTGACTTTACCTTCCTGCTGTCACATACCCCCCCCCCTCTTGTTTTAACCTCGGGGTTGGAACACCAGCAATCAGGCATTCATGTACTCGAGACAAAGCATCCACATTCCCCATTTGAACGCCAGGGCGATGCTTTACTGTGAAGTTGAATTCCTGGAGGGCCAGGAACCACCTATTCACTCTTCTATTTGTTTCCTTGTTTTGAGCCATCCACTTTAACGGAGCGTGATCCGTAACCATGTCAAAGTGCCTACCTAGCAGGTAGTACCGAAGGGAATCTAGAGCCCACTTCACCGCTAAACACTCCTTTTCAACGGTGGCGTAATTTACCTCATGGGACTTCAACTTCCTGCTGAGGTAAATGACTGGGTGCTCTTCCCCGTTCCAGACCTGGGACAATACTGCTCCTAACCCCACATCTGACGCATCACTTTGTACGACAAAGTCTTTAGAGAAGTCGGGTGAGTACAACACTGGCTGGCTACATAAGGCTTGTTTCAAGAATTGGAATGCTGCCTCAGCCTCGGGGGTCCATTTAATCATGACCGACCCTTTCCCCTTCGTCAGGTTGGTTAGGGGCACAGCCTTAGAAGCAAAGTGGGGAATGAATCGCCGATAATACCCAGCGATTCCCAGAAAGGCTCGTACCTGCTTCTTGCTGTTGGGACGTGGCCAACTCTGGATGGCCTCGACTTTGTTGAGTTGGGGTTTTATTACTCCCCTCCCAATGGTGTACCCAAGATATTTGGCCTCCTCCTGCCCAATGGTACACTTCTTGGGGTTAGCCGTAAACCCCGCTTCCCGAACAGAGTCCAGGACTGCTTGCACTTTTGGCAGATGTGAGGCCCAATCTGTGCTATGGACAATTACGTCATCCAGGTAAGCCGCAGCATACTTCCGATGGGGCCTCAGCATCTGGTCCATTTTCCGCTGGAATGTGGCCGGCGCATTCTGTAACCCGAACGGCATTCTTTTATATTGGAACGCCCCGTCTGGGGTTACAAATGCGGTTTTCTCTTTGGCCGACTTGGCCAGGGGGATTTGCCAATACCCTTTTGTGAGGTCAAGAGTCGTCATGTATCGGGCTGTTCCCAGCCGGTCGATCAACTCATCTATACGTGGCATGGGGTAGGTGTCAAATTTTGTAACTTTGTTCAACTGACGAAAATCGTTACAAAATCGCCAGCTCCCATCCGGTTTAGGCACCAACACAATGGGACTAGACCAATCACTTTGGGACTCCTCTATCACCCCTAAGTTCAGCATTTTCTGTACTTCCTCCCGTATTGCCTCCCGTCGGGCCTCTGGGATCCGATAGGGTTTTAACTTCACCCTTTCACCGGGCAGGGTAATGATGTCATGCTCTACCCCAGATGTTTGTCCCGGCAGCTCAGAGAATACCTCCTTGTTGCGAAGCACAAACTCCTTAACCTCCTGTTGTTGGGGTTGTGACAAGGTGGCTGCTATTCCAACCTCAGGAATCACGCAACCAGTTTGAGCTGGTGACCAAGTGTCTGCGACTAGGGACTCTCTATCCCTCCAGGCTTTCAACAGATTAACGTGATAGATCTGTTCGGGCTTTCGCCTTCCTGGTTGTCTGACCTTGTAATTCACTTCGCTCACTTTTTCCATTATCTCATAGGGGCCTTGCCATTTGGCAAGGAATTTACTTTCAACCGTAGGGACAAGTACCAGTATCCTATCCCCCGGGGAAAAGGTACGGGTCTTGGCTCCACGGTTGTACACTCTCTGCTGTGCTAACTGCGCTTGGGCCAAATGTTCCTTCACGATGGGCATTACCTGTGCAATTCGGTCTTGCATCAGGGCGACATGCTCAATCACACTCCTGTGGGGAGAACTCTCACTTTCCCAAGTTTCCTTGGCAATATCCAACAGCCCTCTTGGGTGTCTCCCATACAGTAACTCAAAGGGGGAGAATCCCGTAGAGGATTGGGGCACCTCCCTAATAGCAAACATCAGATAAGGAAGTAGACAGTCCCAATCCTTTCCATCTCTAGCCACCACTTTCTTCAACATTTGTTTTAGGGTTTTGTTGAATCTTTCAACCAGCCCATCGGTTTGGGGGTGATACACAGATGTACGTAATTGCGTCACTTTGAACAATTTACACAGCTCCTTCATAACCCGGGACATAAAGGGTGTACCTTGGTCCGTAAGCAGTTCTTTACAAATACCCACCCGGCTAAACACAAGAGATAGCTCTTTGGCTATGGTTTTGGCCGAGGTATTTCGGAGAGGGATCGCTTCTGGATAACGGGTGGCATAGTCCATTATAACTAATATGTACTGGTGCCCCCTAGCGGACTTGATTATAGGCCCTACCAAATCCATGGCGATCCTCTCAAACGGGACCTCAATGATGGGTAGAGGGACCAGCGGGCTACGGAAATGTGGCATCGGGGCCGACCTCTGACACACAGGGCAGGAGGAACAATAATTTTCTATGTCCTTCATCACCCCCGGCCAATAGAATCTCTGTAATACCCTCTCTCGGGTTTTCTCTGTCCCCAGATGACCTCCAAGAATGTGCCCATGGGCCAACTCCAACACCAACTTCCTGTAAGGTTTGGGCACCACAAGCTGCTCAACGGTTTCTTCTGCCCTTTTTGCCACCCGATACAGTAGGTCCTTCTCTACGCTGAAGTATGGGTAAGTGCAGGTATTATCTGGGTTCACTAACTCGCCATCTATTTTCACTACGTTTTCCCGTGCCTTTATTAGGGCGGGGTCTTTCAACTGTTCTGTGGCAAAGTTTTCCCTGTGAACCTCAAGATCAGAAAACTCCACAGACGGTAGGTTTTCGTCTGAGGAGGTGGGCTCCTCTCCAGTTTCTTGAGTCTCCCCTGCCAATACTGATAAGGGAAATTCCGGAGAGTCCTCACTACTCTCAGGGGAGTTCTGGCTATCACATTCCTGGTACATAGGGGCACCAGTGGGGGGGCTCAGGATCATCCCACAGTTCCCAGAACTTCGGAAAATCCCTTCCCACAATGGCGTCATGCGGTAACTGAGATACTAAGCCCACTGGATGAGAGAGGGTACCTTTGGGGGTCTCGAAACACACTGTAGTCACTGGATACTCTCGGGTGTCCCCATGCACACAAATAACAGCTACCTTGCTATTCCCAAAGACCTCTGTTTTAACTAACTCAGCCTTTATCAGGGTCACAAGGCTACCTGAATCCAGCAATACCACAACATTTCTACCATTAACACACATTTTGCATAAATGTTTCTCAGTTCCTCGAATGGCAGTGCATGCGACTGTCGCACACAGCGACTGACGTCTGCCCGTCAGAAAGTCACACTGCATGGGTTCCTCCACAACCGGGCAATTGGCTGCAATATGTCCCGCTTGCCGGCAGCGGTAGCAAACGATCCTTCTTGCCGCCTCTTGAGCCGCTGATTTCCCAGGCTGTTCTCGCCAAACTTGGGGTAGAGCTCCCACCCTCTCACTCTCTCCACCCTCACCCCTTGGAATCCTCTTATCCGCCCCTGGGGATGGTCTGGTCTTAGGGTGGAAAGTCCGAGTGTCTCTGGAAGAGGCCGTCAGGTTCTCTGTAGCCAAGTATTTCTCCACACGATCCACAAGACCATCGGCCGTCTCTGGGTCTCCATGGCTTACCCACTTTTGGATGGCAGTAGGAAGAGCTCTCAAAAACCGATCCATTACAACACGTTCCACAATCTTTGGTGCGGACAAAGTCTCTGGCTGTAGCCACTTTCTGCTCAGGTGAATGAGATCATACATTTGAGACCTGGGGGGTTTTCCAAGCTGGAAAGTCCAGTTATGCACACGCTGAGCCCGGACAGCCTGGGTGACACCCAGCCTTGCCAAAATTTCAGCTTTTAGCATCACATAGTCTTTTGCTTGGTTAGGCTCTAGGTCATAGTAAGCTTTCTGCGATTCACCAGTTAACAGAGGAGCCACCAGTCCAGCCCACTGCTCCTCAGGCCACTTTTCTCTTTCAGCGGTCCTTTCAAATGTGGTCAAAAATACCTCTGGATCATCCTCTCCAGTCATTTTTGTCAATAAACGACTCACCCCAAAGGACGCGGTATTAGTGGGACGGCTTTCCTCACTGGTCTGCGGACGTTGCTGCATTACTGCTTCCATTTGTTGTAGTCTCTGCTCTTGCTTCTGTAACAGGTCTATGAAGCGGGCCTCAGATTGCTGCTGGGCTTGTTGCTGAGCTGCAAGGCTCCTTTGCAAACCTGCATTTGTCTGCTGTTGATTGGCATTTGCTAGAGCCAGCTGTTTCAGTATCTCCTCCATGCTGGCTTAAAAAAAACTGCCACTGGTTCTCCACCAACTGTGAGGGGGTTAGCTCGGCAGCGGGTGTGTGTGACCCCCGGGATGGGCTCCCCACACAAAACAGGCCCAGCAAACGGAGGTTGTGGTTTTCAAAATCAAAAAGGTGCGGTTTATTTTCTGTTTACAGTGACAAAACACAGCAAAGCAAAAGAAACATAAACAAAATAAATCCTGGTCAACTTGACCTCTGACTAAACATACAGGTTTCCTAACTAACAACTGGGATCAGCCTAGTGCTGTCCTAGTCCCTAAGTCCCTGGTTTTAAATGTCCAAGCAAATAGCCACACAGGTTTTGTCTCACCGCACAGGGGTTCACTCTCCCTAGACAGTCCACACAGGTCTGGTTCCAGGCATGAGCTAACATCTAATGAAGCTGGGAGTTCTTATAGAGGCCTAAATGAGCTGACAAGCTTCAGCTGGTCTCATCAACTCCCTGTCTGCACGACGCCCAGCACTCTCCCTAGAGGTATGAGTCATCCATGAGCCCACTAGCCTTAGCTGGGCTTATACAACTCTCCACCTAGTTGTATAAGTCGGCGTAAAGCCTGAATCTGGGCGAAATATATCTACCCCCCTGGATGCAACCAGGTGACTTTACCTTCCTGCTGTCACAGTACACAACAAAAGAAAAACAAAAATTTCCCTCCTAGTTCATGCAGACTGTCTCCAGAAGGTCATGTGCCCCTTGGACATGTGCCTATTAACCGCTTAAGCCCCGGACCATTTTGCTGCTAAATGACCAGGCCACTTTTTGCGATTCGGCACTACGTCGCTTTAACTGACAATTGCGCGGTCGTGCGACGTGGCTGCCAAACAAAATTGACGTCCTTTTTTTCTCTTTTCGTCCATGGGCGGACACAGCCTTCTTAATTCTTGACATATGGGTTATGTTCCTGTTCATAGTAGAGGACTAGGCAGACATGTTAGATATTTAAATACATGTTACTTTAACAGAGTTGAACAGCCCCGCCCAGGGGGCGGTCCCTCCAGACATAACCCTCCTCCCTGCAGTTAGCAGCTCAGTTTTGTTCTGCCTAGCAGAGGAGATAGACGTGGCTCCCTTTGGGCCCAGAGTCCTGAGAATTTTTTTTATTTTTTTTATTTAAATGTATTTTATTTTGTGATTCTTCTATCAACAGTCGGCTGGGCGACAGACTGGATATATAGATACTTGTAGTCTTCCCAGTCCGGCCAGCGAGCGTGTACAGTCCCTTGCAAATAGGCGTCGGGTCTGTCACGACATGGCTCCAGGGGTGGCCGGTGAGCTTGTGCTCCAGGGTCCACATATGACTGGGCTGCTTGCTGTCTCACTCACAGTGGACAGGGCCGACAGCTTCTCCGTACTACTCGGTTCTAGTCTGTCAGGGACGCACCAGCAATGTCCACGCATGGACGGCTAAGTACAGTTCTTTCCTGCTTTTTTCGATGCCATGGCCCAGCTATACGAAGATCCCCAACTCTCAGTAACCGCAGAAGCCGCCTTGCGTTCCCTTCAACAAGGACGCAGACCAGCGGAGGACTATGTGGCAGAATTCAGGCGGTGGAGTGCGGATACCAATTGGAATGATGCCGCCCTCCACCATCAGTTTCGCTTAGGACTTTCCGATTCCTTGAAGGACGAGCTTGCTAGAGTCGGTGTACCACAGACACTCAACCTGTTGATTGATCTAACCATCCAGATTGACCGACGTCTGAGGGAACGGAGGGCGGAAAGGACCACTGGCTTCCCCCGCCCAACCTGGATGCTTCCTCGGGCTCCTAGTCACCTGTACTCGGCTCCTGCTACACCTCCAACTCCCACATCTGACACGCCTGAACCAATGCAGCTCGGGCTCCTTCGTCCATCCCTCGCTCCTGAGGAACGCCAGCGCCGCCGAATAAATAATCTGTGCCTGTACTGCGGGGAATCCGGACATTTCGTTAGAACCTGTCCCCTGAAGCTTCGTAAGTTTCTTTCAGTTTCTTCTAACATGACTAACCTACAAGCCAAAACCACATCTCACCTTGCCCTCTCTGTTTCATTACAGCTCCCAGGAAGGACTTTGCAAGTACCCGCCATTATTGATTCCGGAGCATGCAGCTGCTTTATGGACTCAACCTTTGCCATTAAACACCAAATTCCCCTTCGTACCAAGACCCACGGACTTCGTGTCCATCTGGCTGATGGTTCCGTCATTAAGTCCGGACCTGTGACCCAGGAGACCACTCCTATACCCGCTACCATCTTTACCACCTCTGGAACCCACCAAGAATATTTATGTCTGGACATCATCTCTTCTCCGTTGTTTCCCTTGATCCTTGGTATGCCTTGGTTACAAGCCCACAATCCCACTATCAACTAGACTACGGGAATAGTTGCCTTTCCTTCTTCCTATTGCCAGAAGTCCTGTGGCTCATATAAACCTCCTGGGCCGGTGTCATAGAAATCCTGTCAGCTACAGGATTCCTGGACTTCCTGATTCCGAATCTCGGGCACGTCCACGCACGCGCGCGATGGCGAGCACATGCGCGCGCACGCGCACGCTCCACAAAGCGCGCCAGAAGAGCTATTTAAACATGCCTGTGACAGACAGTCCCTGCTGTCTGCTCTACAGCGTGTAGTACCCAAAGAGACCTGATTCGTGAATTTACCTGCATCCGACCCGGCTTACCTTGACCCTTCCAGTTTCCTGCCTGCCTCTGACCCCCGGCTTTGTTTGACCAATCTTCTGCCTGATCCTCCAGTACCTTGCCGCCAGCCAATTCTACCGACCCGGCTTGTCCGACCAATCTCTCCAGTTGCTGTGTCCTGGTTCCAGTCCAGTCAGCCTCATCAGTTCCAGTCCAGTTGCTTGTTCCTGGTTCCAGTCCAGTCTGCCTCTTCAGTTCCAGTCCAGTTGCTGTATCCTGGTTCCGGTCCAGTCAGTCTCATCAGTTCCAGTCCAGTTGCTGTGTTCCTGGTTCCGGTTCAGCCTGCCATACTTCCTGGGTGCCTGGATCCGTCCCAGTCTTCAGACTCTACTCTACCTTGATCCATCCTGCCAGGCACTCGTACCCCTTCTACCTCCGTGCCTCCTGTCTTCAGTACCAGGGGCCGCCGGTGGAAGCCGTAAGAGAGGCCTCCCTCTGCAGATCCGGGCTCGTCACCGTCAGGTACGTGACAGTAGCAGACAGCCATGTCTGAGCCCGGGCAGGGAGCCTCACCTATGGAGGAACTCTGTCGGCACCTGGCAGGTTTGTCTGAAGCAGTCAAGAGTCTTCAACAAGGATACACCCGCTTGGAAGAACAAGTGCGGGCCCTCTCCAATCCTTCTGCCATCTGTGAGGGGGTTAACTCGGTAGCGGGTGTGTGTGACCCCCTGGTTGGGCTCCCCACACAAAAACAGGGCCAGCAGACGGAGGTTGTGGTTTTCAAAATCAAAAGGTGCGGTTTATTTCTCTATGTACAGTGACAAAAACACAGCAAAGCCAAAAAGAAACATAAACAAAATAAATCCTGGTCAGTTTGACCTCTGACTAAACATGCAGGTTTCCTAAACTAACAACTGGGATCAGCCTGGTGCTGTCCTAGTCCCTAAGTCCCTGGTTTAGTAAAAGTCCAAACAAATAGCCACACAGGCTTTGCCTCACCGCACAGGGGTTCACTCTCCCTAGACAGTCCACACAGGTCTGGTTCCAGGCATGAGCTAACACCTAATGAATCTGGGAGTTCTTATAGAGGCCTAAATGAGCTGACAAGCTTCAGCTGGTCTCATCAACTCCCTGCCTCACGACGCCCAGCACTCTCCCTAGAGGTATGAGTCATTCATGAGCCCACTAGCCTCAGCTGGGCTTCATCAACTCCCTAGTTGTATAAGTCGGCATAAAGCCTGAATCTGGGAGAAATATATCTACCCCCCTGGATGCAACCAGGTGACTTTACCTTCCTGCTGTCACATACCCCCCCCTCTTGTTTTAACCTTGGGGTTGGAACACCAGCAATCAGGCATTCATGTACTCGAGACAAAGCATCCACATTCCCCATTTGAACGCCAGGGCGATGCTTTACTGTGAAGTTGAATTCCTGTAGGGCCAGGAACCACCTATTCACTCTTCTATTTGTCTCCTTGTTTTGAGCCATCCACTTTAACGGAGCGTGATCCGTAACCATGTCAAAGTGCCTACCTAGCAGATAGTACCGAAGGGAATCTAGAGCCCACTTCACCGCTAAACACTCCTTTTCAACCGTGGTGTAATTTACCTCATGGGACTTCAACTTCCTGCTGAGGTAAATGACTGGGTGCTCTTCCCCGTTCCAGACCTGGGACAATACTGCTCCTAACCCCACATCTGACGCATCACTTTGTACGACAAAGTCTTTAGAGAAGTCGGGTGAGTACAACACTGGCTGGCTACATAAGGCTTGTTTCAAGAATTGGAATGCTGCCTCCGCCTCGGGGGTCCATTTAATCATGACCGACCCTTTCCCTTTCGTCAGGTTGGTTAGGGGCACAGCCTTAGAAGCAAAGTGGGGAATGAAGCGCCGATAATAACCCGCGATTCCCAGAAAGGCTCGTACCTGCTTCTTGCTGTTGGGACGTGGCCAACTCTGGATGGCCTCGACTTTGTTGAGTTGGGGTTTTATTACTCCCCTGCCAATGGTGTACCCAAGATATTTGGCCTCCTCCTGCCCAATGGTACACTTCTTGGGGTTAGCCGTAAACCCCGCTTCCCGGATAGAGTCTAGGACTGCTTGCACTTTTGGCAGATGTGAGGCCCAATCTGTGCTATGGACAATTACGTCATCCAGGTAAGCCGCAGCATACTTCCGATGGGGCCTCAGTATCTGGTCCATTTTCCGCTGGAATGTGGCCGGCGCATTCTGTAACCCGAACGGCATTCTCTTATATTGGAACGCCCCGTCTGGGGTTACAAATGCGGTTTTCTCTTTGGCCGACTTGGCCAGGGGAATTTGCCAATACCCTTTTGTGAGGTCAAGAGTCGTCATGTATCGGGCTGTTCCCAGCCGGTCGATCAACTCATCTATACGTGGCATGGGGTAGGTGTCAAATTTTGTAACTTTGTTCAACTGACGAAAATCGTTACAAAATCGCCAGCTCCCATCCGGTTTGGGCACCAACACAATGGGACTAGACCAATCACTTTGGGACTCCTCTATCACCCCTAAGTTCAGCATTTTCTGTACTTCCTCCCGTATTGCCTCCCGTCGGGCCTCTGGGATCCGATAGGGTTTTAACTTCACCCTTTCACCGGGCGGGGTAATAATATCATGCTCTACCCCAGATGTTTGTCCCGGCAGCTCAGAGAACACCTCCTTGTTGCGAAGCACAAACTCCTTAACCTCCTGTTGTTGGGGTTGTGACAAGGTGGCTGCTATTCCAACCTCCGGAATCACGCAACCAGTTTGAGCTGGTGACCAAGTTTCTGCGACTAGGGACTCTCTATCCCTCCAGGCTTTCAACAGATTAACGTGATATATCTGTTCGGGCTTTCGCCTTCCTGGTTGTCTGACCTTGTAATTCACTTCGCTCACTTTTTCCATTATCTCGTAGGGGCCTTGCCATTTGGCAAGGAATTTACTTTCAACCGTAGGGACAAGTACCAATATCCTATCCCCCGGGGAAAAGGTACGGGTCTTTGCTCCACGGTTGTACACTCTCTGCTGTGCCAACTGCGCTTGGGCCAAATGTTCCTTCACGATGGGCATTACCTGTGCAATTTGATCTTGCATCAGGGCGACATGCTCAATCACACTCCTGTGGGGAGAACTCTCACTTTCCCAAGTTTCCTTGGCAATATCCAACAGCCCTCTTGGGTGTCTCCCATACAGTAACTCAAAGGGGGAGAATCCCGTAGAGGATTGGGGCACCTCCCTAATAGCAAACATCAAATAAGGAAGTAGACAGTCCCAATCCTTTCCATCTCTATCCACCACTTTCTTCAACATTTGTTTTAGGGTTTTGTTGAATCTTTCAACCAGCCCATCGGTTTGGGGGTGATACACAGATGTACGCAATTGCGTCACTTTGAGCAATTTACACAGCTCTTTCATAACCCGGGACATAAAGGGTGTACCTTGGTCCGTAAGCAGTTCTTTACAAATACCCACCCGGCTAAAAACAAGAGATAGCTCTTTGGCTATGGTTTTGGCCGAGGTATTTCTGAGAGGGATCGCTTCTGGATAACGGGTGGCATAGTCCATTATAACCAATATGTACTGGTGCCCCCTAGCGGACTTGATTATAGGACCTACCAAATCCATTGCGATTCTCTCAAACGGGACCTCAATGATGGGTAGAGGGACCAGCGGGCTACGGAAATGTGGCATCGGGGCCGACCTCTGACACACAGGGCAGGAGGAACAATAATTTTCTATGTCCTTCATCACCCCAGGCCAATAGAATCTCTGTAATACCCTCTCTCGGGTTTTCTCTGTCCCCAGATGACCTCCAAGAATGTGCCCATGGGCCAACTCCAACACCAACTTCCTGTAAGGTTTGGGCACCACAAGCTGCTCAACGGTTTCTTCTGCCCTTTTTGCCACCCGATACAGTAGGTCCTTCTCTACGCTGAAGTATGGGTAAGTGCAGGTATTATCTGGGTTCACTAACTCGCCATCTATTTCCACTACGTTTTCCCGTGCCTTTATTAGGGCGGGGTCTTTTAACTGTTCTGTGGCAAAATTTTCCCTGTGAACCTCCAGATCAGAAAACTCCACAGACGGTAGGTTTTCGTCTGAGGAGGTGGGCTCCTCTCCAGTTTTTTGAGTCTCCCCTGCCAATACTGACAAGGGAAATTCTGGAGAGTCCTCACCACTCTCAGAGGAGTTCTGGCTATCACATTCCTGGTACATAGGGGCACCAGTGGGGGGCTCAGGATCATCCCACAGTTCCCAGAACTTCGGAAAATCCCTTCCCACAATGGCATCATGCGGTAATTGAGATACTAACCCCACTGGATGAGAGAGGGTACCTTTGGGGGTCTCGAAACACACTGTAGTCACTGGATACTCTCGGGTGTCCCCATGCACACAAATAACAGCTACCTTGCTATTCCCAGAGACCTCTGTTTTAACTAATTCAGCCTTTATCAGGGTCACAAGGCTACCTGAATCCAGTAATACCACAACATTTCTACCATTAATACACATTTTGCATAAATGTTTCTCAGTTCCCCGAATGGCAGTGCATGCGACTGTCGCACACAGCGACTGACGTCTGTCCATCAGAAAGTCACATTGCATGGGTTCCTCCACAACCGGGCAATTTGCTGCAATATGTCCCGCTTGCCGGCAGCGGTAGCAAACAATCCATTTGGCTGCCTCTTGAGCCCCTGACTTCCCAGGCTGTTCTCGCCAAACTTTGGGTAGAGCTCCCACCCTCTCACTCTCTCCACCCTCACCCCTTGGAATCCTCTTATCCGCCCCTGGGGATGGTCTGGTCTTAGGGTGGAAAGTCCGAGAGTCTCTGGAAGAGGCCGTCAGGTTCTCTGTAGCCAAGTATTTCTCTACACGATCCACAAGACCACCGGCCGTCTCTGGGTCTCCATGGCTTACCCACTTTTGGATGGCAGTAGGAAGAGCTCTCAAAAACCGATCCATTACAACACGTTCCACAATCTCTGGTGCGGACAAAGTCTCTGGCTGTAGCCACTTCCTGCTCAGGTGAATGAGATCATACATTTGAGACCTGGGGGGTTTTCCAAGCTGGAAAGTCCAGTTATGCACACGCTGAGCCCGGACAGCCAGGGTGACACCCAGCCTTGCCAATATTTCAGCTTTTAGCATCACATAGTCTTTTGCTTGGTCAGGCTCTAGGTCATAGTAAGCCTTCTGCGATTCACCAGTTAACAGAGGAGCCACCAGTCCAGCCCACTGCTCCTCAGGCCACTTTTCTCTTTCAGCAGTCCTTTCAAATGTGGTCAAAAATACCTCTGGATCATCCTCTCCAGTCATTTTTGTCAATAAACGACTCACCCCAAAGGACGCGGTATTAGTGGGACGGCTTTCCTCACTGGTCTGCGGACGTTGCTGCATTACTGCTTCCATTTGTTGTAGTCTCTGCTCTTGCTTCTGTAACAGGTCTATGAAGCGGGCCTCAGATTGCTGCTGGGCTTGTTGATGAGCTTGCTGCTGGGCTGCAAGGCTCCTTTGCAAACCTGCATTTGTCTGCTGTTGATTGGCATTTGCTAGAGCCAGCTGTTTCAGTATCTCCTCCATGCTGGCTTAAAAAAAACTGCCACTGGTTCTCCACCAACTGTGAGGGGGTTAACTCGGTAGCGGGTGTGTGTGACCCCCTGGTTGGGCTCCCCACACAAAAACAGGGCCAGCAGACGGAGGTTGTGGTTTTCAAAATCAAAAGGTGCGGTTTATTTCTCTATGTACAGTGACAAAAACACAGCAAAGCCAAAAAGAAACATAAACAAAATAAATCCTGGTCAGTTTGACCTCTGACTAAACATGCAGGTTTCCTAAACTAACAACTGGGATCAGCCTGGTGCTGTCCTAGTCCCTAAGTCCCTGGTTTAGTAAAAGTCCAAACAAATAGCCACACAGGCTTTGCCTCACCGCACAGGGGTTCACTCTCCCTAGACAGTCCACACAGGTCTGGTTCCAGGCATGAGCTAACACCTAATGAATCTGGGAGTTCTTATAGAGGCCTAAATGAGCTGACAAGCTTCAGCTGGTCTCATCAACTCCCTGCCTCACGACGCCCAGCACTCTCCCTAGAGGTATGAGTCATTCATGAGCCCACTAGCCTCAGCTGGGCTTCATCAACTCCCTAGTTGTATAAGTCGGCATAAAGCCTGAATCTGGGAGAAATATATCTACCCCCCTGGATGCAACCAGGTGACTTTACCTTCCTGCTGTCACACATCCAAGAGGGGCCCCACGCCTCTGCTTCCACAGCCGGAACAAGTTCCTCACCCACAGTGGTCATGCTTCCTCCTGAACCTAAGGTTCCTACACCCGAAAGATTTTCCGGGGATCGGAGCAAGTTTAGGGCCTTCCGGAATTCGTGTGAACTGTATTTTGCCCTACAGCCCCGTACCTTTTCTCTAGAGGCCACCAAGGTGGGCTTTGTGGTCTCTTTGCTCGCTGGAGACCCTCAGAGCTGGGCCCACCGTCTCTTTGAACAGAAGGATGTATCACTAAACAACCTCGCTGCTTTTTTCGATGCCATGGCCCAGCTATACGAAGATCCCCAACTCTCAGTAACCGCAGAAGCCGCCTTGCGTTCCCTTCAACAAGGACGCAGACCAGCGGAGGACTATGTGGCAGAATTCAGGCGGTGGAGTGCGGATACCAATTGGAATGATGCCGCCCTCCGCCATCAGTTTCGCTTAGGACTTTCCGATTCCTTGAAGGACGAGCTAGCTAGAGTCGGTGTACCACAGACACTCAACCTGTTGATTGATCGAACCATCCAGATTGACCGACGTCTGAGGGAACGGAGGGCTGAGAGGACCACTGGCTTCTCCCGCCCAACCTGGATGCTTCCTCGGGCTCCTAGTCACCTGTACTCGGCTCCTGCTACACCTCCAACTCCCACATCTGACACGCCTGAACCAATGCAGCTCGGGCTCCTTCGTCCATCCCTCGCTCCTGAGGAACGCCAGCGCCGCCGAATAAATAATCTGTGCCTGTACTGCGGGAACCCCGGACATTTAGTTAGAACCTGTCCCCTGAAGCTTCGTAAGTTTCTTTCAGTTTCTTCTAACATGACTAACCTACAAGCCAAAACCACATCTCACCTTGCCCTCTCTGTTTCATTACAGCTCCCAGGAAGGACTTTGCAAGTACCCGCCATTATTGATTCCGGAGCATGCAGCTGCTTTATGGACTCAACCTTTGCCATTAAACACCAAATTCCCCTTCGTACCAAGACCCACAGACTTCGTGTCCATCTGGCTGATGGTTCCGTCATTAAGTCCGGACCTGTGACCCAGGAGACCACTCCTATACCCGCTACCATCTTTACCACCTCTGGAACCCACCAAGAATGCTTATGTCTGGACATCATCTCTTCTCCGTTGTTTCCCTTGATCCTTGGTATGCCTTGGTTACAAGCCCACAATCCCACTATCAACTGGACTACGGGAATAGTTGCCTTTCCTTCTTCCTATTGCCAGCAGTCCTGTGGCTCATATAAACCTCCTGGGCCGGCCTCGTTACTATGCATTGACACAGAAGATGGCACCCGTCAATCCATCCCAGAAGTTTACCACGGCTTTCTTGACATATTTAGTAAACAAAAGGCAGAGACTCTACCGCCCCATCGGGCCTACGATTGCCCCATCGACCTACTTCCTGGAGCAAAGATTCCGTTCGGTAGAGTCTTCCCTTTAACGGAGGTGGAACAAGGGGCTTTAAAAAATTATGTTGATGAGAACTTGCAAAAGGGGTTCATCCGCCCTTCCACATCCCCAGCAGGCGCAGGCATCTTTTTTGTAGAGAAAAAGGACCACACCCTTCGACCTTGTGTGGATTACCGGGAATTGAATAAAATTACAGTAAAAAATCGCTACCCTCTCCCCCTGGTACCAGAGCTATTTCAGAGACTAGGAACTGCCACCATCTTTACCAAACTTGACCTCCGCGGAGCCTACAACTTGATCCGTATCAAAGAAGGGGACGAATGGAAGACCGCCTTCCGTACCCGGTATGGACATTTTGAGTACTTGGTAATGCCATTCGGGTTGTGTAACGCCCCTGCCACTTTCCAGTATTTTATCAACGATGTTCTACGGGACTTCCTAGACCTCTTTGTTATTGTTTATCTTGATGATATCTTAATTTTTTCTTCCTCCCTTGATTCTCATCGCAGACATGTCAAAAATGTGTTGGGTCGGCTCCGCCAGCATGGCCTGTATGCGAAGGCCGAAAAATGCGAGTTCGAGCAAGAGAGTATATCATTTCTGGGGTTAATCATTTCCAGCGAGGGCATCAAGATGGATCCTCAAAAGATTACCGCAATCCTGGACTGGCCAGAACCGGTGGACAAGAAGGGAATCCAACGTTTCGTTGGATTCGCCAACTTCTACCGCAAGTTCATCAGGGGGTTTTCAGCTATTATCGCACCCATTACTCAACTCACCAAGCAAGGAACATGTTTTCACTGGTCTCCTGAATCCCAAGAAGCTTTTGAATGCCTGAAGGCCCTATTTACCTCAGCCTCTATCTTGAAACACCCAGACTCCTCACTACCATTCGTACTTGAGGTAGACGCCTCCGAAATAGCGGTAGGAGCAATACTGTCCCAAAGACAGGGAGTCAAAGCCTTGCTCCACCCAGTAGCCTTCTTCTCCCGCAAGCTTTCTGCAGCGGAGAGGAACTACGACGTGGGGGATCGGGAGCTACTAGCAATCAAGTCTGCACTAGAGGAATGGCGGTACCTGCTGGAGGGCGCGGCTCATCCGATTCTGATATTCACTGACCACAAGAACCTGGAGTACCTGAAAGCCGCGAGAAGATTGAATCCACGGCAAGCCAGGTGGGCACTGTTCTTCTCCCGGTTCTCTTTTCATGTTACTTATCGTCCTGGGGCCAAGAATATTAAGCCTGACGCCCTGTCTCGGATGTTCCATAAGTCCAAGGAGACTTCTCCGCCTGATACCATCCTTGCCCCCGGAAATTTCCTTCTTCTACAGGAGAACCTGTTCACTCAAATCAAACAAGCTTCCACCGGGCAGAGACAGTTCTCCGAGCCGGAATTGCAGGTTAAGGATGGACTATTGTGGTACCAAGACAGAATCTACGTACCTGAGAAACTAAGAGTAACCGCATTAGAACTCTGCCACGACCACGCCCTGGCCGGGCATTTTGGCGTTGCCAAGACCACTGACCTGGTACAGCGCACCTTCTGGTGGCCTCGAGTACGTGAAGACTGTAGGAGGTTTCTAGATTCTTGTACAACTTGCACCCGAAACAAGGGTTCCAGATCCAAGGCCTGGGGACTACTAAAACCCTTACCCGTTCCAGATAGGCCCTGGAGAATGTTGTCCATCGACTTCATTGTCGAGTTACCCCCGGCTGAGAACCATTCCACCATCTTCGTTATTGTGGACCATCTGTCCAAGATGGCACACTTCATCCCTATGAAAGGGACTCCCTCCGCTCCTGAAACCGCACAGGTATTCATCAGAGAAATAGTCGGACTCCACGGGGTACCAGTCAATATTGTTTCCGATCGCGGGGTTCAATTTACCTCTCGATTCTGGAGATCCCTTTGCAAAACCTTGAAAATCGAATTATCGTTTTCCTCTGCTTACCATCCACAGACCAACGGACAGACGGAGAGAACGAATCAGACGCTCGAGCAATACCTGCGATGCTTCTCCTCTTTTGCTCAGGACAACTGGGTTCCCCTACTTCCGTTGGCCGAGTTTGCGTATAACAATTCCATTCACTCCGCTACCTGCCAGACTCCTTTCTTTGCAAACTATGGTTTTCATCCTACTTTTCTGCCTAATTCCCTTCCTGAGTGTCCTGTACCTGCAGTCCAGGAAAAGTTAAATTTTTTCTCGGTCAATAACCAGCTTCTACAAGAGACCATGACCAAGACTCAAGAACGCAACAAGACAATCTATGACAAGAAGAGACGGGGTGAATTAGTGTTGGTACCCGGCGACCAAGTATGGCTATCTACCACAAACCTAAGAATGGCATGCCCTTCTAAAAAACTGGGCCCCAAATTTTTAGGTCCATTCCCTGTTAAGAGGAAAATTAATGAAGTAGCTTATGAATTGGAACTTCCTGACTCTCTTAGAATCCATCCAGTTTTTCATGTCTCTCTCCTAAAACCCACAGTCTCTAATCCGTTTCCAGATCGGAAGCCGGATCACCCTGATCCGATCATTATTGACGGTGAGCAGGAATTCGAAGTAGAAGCTATCATGGACTTCAGGAGAAGAAATAACCAGAACCAATTCCTAATTAAATGGAAGGGCTACGGACCCGAGGAAAACTCATGGGAACCCGAGGAGAATATCCATGCCAGGAGTTTGGTACAGGCTTTCAAAAGGACTCACCCTGGAAGGTTCACCCGGCTGGGCATCCGGAGGCTGCCCCTTGGGGGGGGCAATGTCATAGAAATCCTGTCAGCTACAGGATTCCTGGACTTCCTGATTCCGAATCTCGGGCACGTCCACGCGCGCGGGCACGCGCGCGCGCGATGGCGAGCACGTGCACGCGCTTAGCGGGGGCGCGCGCACGCTCCACAAAGCGCGCCAGAAGAGCTATTTAAACATGCCTGTGACAGACAGTCCCTGCTGTCTGCTCTACAGCGTGTAGTACCCAAAGAGACCTGATTCGTGAATTTACCTGCATCCGACCCGGCTTACCTTGACCCTTCCAGTTTCCTGCCTGCCTCTGACCCCCGGCTTTGTTTGACCAATCTTCTGCCTGATCCTCCAGTACCTTCCGCCAGCCAATTCTACCGACCCGGCTTGTCCGACCAATCTCTCCAGTTGCTGTGTCCTGGTTCCAGTCCAGTCAGCCTCATCAGTTCCAGTCCAGTTGCTTGTTCCTGGTTCCAGTCCAGTCTGCCTCTTCAGTTCCAGTCCAGTTGCTGTATCCTGGTTCCGGTCCAGTCAGTCTCATCAGTTCCAGTCCAGTTGCTGTGTTCCTGATTCCGGTTCAGCCTGCCATACTTCCTGGGTGCCTGGATCCGTCCCAGTCTTCAGACTCTACTCTACCTTGATCCATCCTGCCAGGCACTCGTACCCCTTCTACCTCCGTGCCTCCTGTCTTCAGTACCAGGGGCCGCCGGTGGAAGCCGTAAGAGAGGCCTCCCTCTGCAGATCCGGGCTCGTCACCGTCAGGTACGTGACAGCCGGCCTCGTTACTATGCATTGATACAGAAGATGGCACCCGTCAATCCATCCCAGAAGTTTACCACGACTTTCTTGACGTATTTAGTAAAGAAAAGGCAGAGACTCTACCGCCCCATCGGGCCTACGATTGCCCCATCGACCTACTTCCTGGAGCAAAGATTCCGTTCGGTAGAGTCTTCCCTTTAACGGAGGTGGAACAAGGGGCTTTAAAAAATTATGTTGATGAGAACTTGCAAAAGGGGTTCATCCGCCCTTCCACATCCCCAGCAGGCGCAGGCATCTTTTTTGTAGAGAAAAAGGACCACACCCTTCGACCTTGTGTGGATTACCGGGAATTGAATAAAATTACAGTAAAAAATCGCTACCCTCTCCCCCTGGTACCAGAGCTATTTCAGAGACTAGGAACTGCCACCATCTTTACCAAACTTGATCTCCGCGGAGCCTACAACTTGATCCGTATCAAAGAAGGGGACGAATGGAAGACCGCCTTCCGTACCCGGTATGGACATTTTGAGTACTTGGTAATGCCATTCGGGTTGTGTAACGCCCCTGCCACTTTCCAGTATTTTATCAACGATGTTCTACGGGACTTCCTAGACCTCTTTGTTATTGTTTATCTTGATGATATCTTAATTTTTTCTTCCTCCCTTGATTCTCATCGCAGACATGTCAAAAATGTGTTGGGTCGGCTCCGCCAGCATGGCCTGTATGCGAAGGCCGAAAAATGTGAGTTCGAGCAAGAGAGTACCGTATATCATTTCTGGGGTTAATCATTTCCAGCGAGGGCATCAAGATGGATCCTCAAAAGATTACCGCAATCCTGGACTGGCCAGAACCGGTGGACAAGAAGGGAATCCAACGTTTCGTTGGATTCGCCAACTTCTACCGCAAGTTCATCAGGGGGTTTTCAGCTATTATCGCACCCATTACTCAACTCACCAAGCAAGGAACACGTTTTCACTGGTCTCCTGAAGCCCAAGAAGCTTTTGAACGCCTGAAGGCCCTATTTATCCTCGGCCTCTATCTTGAAACACCCAGACTCCTCACTACCATTCGTACTTGAGGTAGACGCCTCCGAAATAGCGGTAGGAGCAATACTGTCCCAAAGACAGGGAGTCAAAGCCTGGCTCCATCCAGTAGCCTTCTTCTCCCGCAAGCTTTCTGCAGCGGAGAAGAACTACGACGTGGGGGATCGGGAGCTACTAGCGATCAAGTCTGCACTAGAGGAATGGCGGTACCTGCTGGAGGGCGCGGCTCATCCGATTCTGATATTCACTGACCACAAGAACCTGGAGTACCTGAAAGCCGCGAGAAGATTGAATCCACGGCAAGCCAGGTGGGCACTCTTCTTCTCCCGGTTCTCTTTTCATGTTACTTATCGTCCTGGGGCCAAGAATATTAAGCCTGACGCCCTGTCTCGGATGTTCCATAAGTCCAAGGAGACTTCTCCGCCTGATACCATCCTTGCCCCCGGAAATTTCCTTCTTCTACAGGAGAACCTGTTCACTCAAATCAAACAAGCTTCCACCGGGCAGAGACAGTTCTCCGAGCCGGAATTGCAGGTTAAGGATGGACTATTGTGGTACCAAGACAGAATCTACGTACCTGAGAAATTAAGAGTAACCGCATTAGAACTCTGCCACGACCACGCCCTGGCTGGACATTTTGGCGTTGCCAAGACCACTGACCTGGTACAACGCACCTTCTGGTGGCCTCGAGTACGTGAAGACTGTAGGAGGTTTGTAGATTCTTGTACAACTTGCACCCGAAACAAGGGTTCCAGATCCAAGGCCTGGGGACTACTAAAACCCTTACCCGTTCCAGATAGGCCCTGGAGAATGTTGTCTATCGACTTCATTGTCGAGTTACCCCCGGCTGAGAACCATTCCACCATCTTCGTTATAGTGGACCGTTTGTCCAAGATGGCACACTTCATCCCTATGAAAGGGACTCCCTCCGCTCCTGAAACCGCACAGGTATTCATCAGAGAAATAGTCAGACTCCACGGGGTACCAGCCAAATTGTTTCCGATCGCGGGGTTCAATTTACCTCTCGATTTTGGAGATCCCTTTGCAAAACCTTGAAAATCGAATTATCGTTTTCCTCTGCTTACCATCCACAGAGACGGAGAGAACGAATCAGACGCTCGAGCAATACCTGCGATGCTTCTCCTCTTTTGCTCAGGACAACTGGGTTTCCCTACTTCCGTTGGCCGAGTTTGCGTATAACAATTCCATTCACTCCGCTACCTGCCAGACTCCTTTCTTTGCAAACTATGGTTTTCATCCTACTTTTCTGCCTAATTCCCTTCCTGAGTGTCCTGTACCTGCAGTCCAGTAAAAGTTACATTTTTTCTCGGTCAATAACCAGCTTCTACAAGAGACCATGACCAAGACTCAAGAACGCAACAAGACAATCTATGACAAGAAGAGACGGGGCGAATTAGTGTTGGTACCCGACGACCAAGTATGGCTATCTACCACAAACCTAAGAATGGCATGCCCTTCTAAAAAACTGGGCCCCAAATTTTTAGGTCCATTCCCTGTTAAGAGGAAAATTAATGAAGTAGCTTATGAATTGGAACTTCCTGACTCTCTTAGAATCCATCCAGTCTTTCATGTCTCTCTCCTAAAACCCACAGTCTCCAATCCGTTTCCAGATCGGAAGCCGGATCACCCTGATCCGATCATTATTGACGGTGAGCAGGAATTCGAAGTAGAAGCTATCATGGACTTCAGGAGAAGAAATAACCAGAACCAATTCCTAATTAAATGGAAGGGCTACGGACCCGAGGAAAACTCATGGGAACCCGAGGAGAATATCCATGCCAGAAGTTTGGTACAGGCTTTCAAAAAGACTCACCCTGGAAGGTTCACCCGGCTGGGCATCCGGAGGCTGCCCCTTGGGGGGGGGCAATGTCATAGAAATCCTGTCAGCTACAGGATTCCTGGACTTCCTGATTCCCAATCTCGGGCACGTCCGCGCGCGCGGGCAAGCGCGCGCGCGGTCAAACGCGGGCGCGCGCACGCGCTTAGCGGGGGCACGAGCACGCTCCACAAAGCGCGCCAGAAGGGCTATTTAAACATGCCTGTGACAGACAGTCCCTGCTGTCTGCTCTACAGCGTGTAGTAACCGAAGAGACCTGATTCGTGAATTTACCTGCATTCGACCCGGCTTACCTTGACCCGTCCAGTTTCCTGCCTGCCTCTGACCTCCGGCTTTGTTTGACCAATCTTCTGCCTGATCCTCCAGTACCTTGCCGCCAGCCAATTCTACCGACCCGGCTTGCCTGACCAATCTCTCCAGTTGCTGTGTCCTGGTTCCAGTCCAGTCAGCCTCATCAGTTCCAGTCCAGTTGCTTGTTCCTGGTTCCGGTTCAGCCTGCCATACTTCCTGGGTGCCTGGATCCGTCCCAGTCTTCAGACTCTACTCTACCTTGATCCATCCTGCCAGGCACTCGTACCCCTTCTACCTCCGTGCCTCCTGTCTTCAGTACCAGGGGCCGCCGGTGGAAGCCGTAAGAGAGGCCTCCCTCTGCAGATCCGGGCTCGTCACCGTCAGGTACGTGACACATAATGAGTCTTTTGAATGGTTCATTTTTTTCCAGACGTTTTTGGAAAATGTGGAAAAAAATAATGAAACCGCATTTTTTTTTACGCAAAGTTGTCCATTGATAAGATATTTCCAACACATAGCATGTACATAGCAAAAATTACACCCCAAAATACATTCTGCTACTCCTCCTGAGTATGGCGATACCAAATGTGTGAGACTTCTACACAGCCTGGCCACATACAGAGATCCACTGTCTGCTGCTGACTTTTTTTAAATGTACTTTCCTTCACTTTTTTTTCCTTTCTTTGTGTCAGTTTCTCCGTGAAAACAAAAAATGCATTGAAAAAAAGACTCCGTAAAAAATGCACACCCTCTTTAAAACACCTTTAGCTCTCAATTACTATTCTCATCACACCATGGGGCATTGTTCGAACACTCCATTACCTTACATAACACCCACCTAAACACATTTGTTTTCAAACTTCTCAATTTCCACTGCCTGTTACTCTCATACGTTACCAAACCAATCTATACATTTCTTCAAGCAAAAATCAAGCATTTATAATTACACTTCTATAAACAAAATACTGGCAAAGGGGAGACATCATATCATATTCATATACTATACCATTTTCTCTTCAAAGAAACCTTTAGCAAGCTTATAATGAATATGCATAAATACTCACCAAATACTTGGACATTTACTTTACTCTAATTTAATTTGTCCCTTTTCCTGAACAACAAAACACAGTGGAAAGAGGACTGCATCCCACACAACTAGAGTTGAGCGGGTAGCTGGATATTCGGGTCCGGCGGGTTCGGCCGAACTTCGGAAAAGAGTTCGGATTCGGGACCGAACTTTAGCCCGAACCCGGACCCGGACCCCATTGAAGTCAATGGGGACCCGGACTTCTGACGACTAAAAAGGCTCTAAAAAAGTAATGGAAAGGGCTAGAGGGCTGCAAATGGCAGCAAAATGTTGTTAAGAACATGGCAAGTGCTCTGCAAACAAATGTGGATAGGAAATAACTTAAAAGAACATAAAAAAAATTCAAAAATAAAAAAATATGCTGGAGGCCCCCTTTTCAGCAGAAGAGGTACAGGAAGTCATTAAGAATCTCAGAAACTCAACGGCACGATGCCACACATATGGTGGGAATGCCCCAGAATACTCCCTTTCTGGAATAAATTATTTAATTTAATGGATAAGCTAGTGGGAAAATAAAATACTTTGAAATAAAAATGTAGCTGGGTGCTAAATTTAAGGAAAGTGTTTGAGTGGTAAATAGGCTCAAATACCCTAATTCTGTAGGATTCATGGACCATTTTGTCCTCGGGGGACAGTATTGGTGTGCAGTTCCCTGCGGCCTACAGGTGGCGCCTTTTGTGTCCCCTCTTGGCAGTAGTACAGCGGGGCGGGGAACCTGCTGTGCATGCCGGGAGAGCATATAAAAGGGGCAGACCTTTGGCCTGGGGGCTGATGTCCAGTGGGGTCCGCGCCCAGGTGCCTTCGGCCTGGGTGCATGTGTTCCTGTTCCATCTCGGGCACCTTTAGCCCGGGGTGAGGTACTATCCTGGAGTTCTTGCTGCCCTGGGTATGGAGGCCTAGGGGCGGGAGTAAAGCCTGGAGTCCAGAGCCGCCTCGTGTAGGGGACCCTGTTCCAGGGAAGGGAGGATCATTCTGATGGACCGATGCGGGAGTCACGGTGAAGGAATGGTCTGTTGACTCCCTGGAGAGATGTCTTCCCCTTGATATGGGCTAGGTTCGTAGAAGGAGAAGCTCAAGGTCACCTTGACTGTATCAGAGGCCTTATTCAACCGGCCCGTGGCAGGGGCCTTATACACCCTGGTCTGTGGCTGAGACCAAAGTTCTCCAGGCCCGTGGCAGGGGCCTTGTACACCCGGTCTGTGGCAGAGACCAACCTCAATGTCTGTGGCAGAGACCGTGCGCCAAAAACTGTTTGAGAAACCTAAGCAGTGAAGTGAATGTGCTACGTTTGTGCCTGGACCTCCTCCACACCTTAAGCTGTCCTGTTTCTTTGCTCTAACCTTTTCTATCTGAGTACAGTTTATTTTGCCATGAGAGAATAAGAGTTAGAGTTTCAGCTGGTGTGGACATTGACTTTACTGGCAATTAAAGGACTTGCCTCTACCTACAGTAGAGGTGAGAATCATCCTCTGGAGGAGTTTTGACTCCGGCTGTGGACACGGCCCGTCAAGTACACCGCTCAACCTCTTTATATAGGAGGATACGGGCTGGTAGTGCGGTGTGCCTTTCTCCCTCCTGCGAAGAGCCAACAACATAAAGGCAGGTAAGGGGGAAAGGATCTGTGCGCTACAAAAAAATAAAATAAAAATTTTAATCTTGGCCTAGCAGGACGAGGTCCATATGGAGTAGGAGGTTGAGGTGGCGGTGGATGTGGCTGTGTAGGTGGAAGCGGCGGTGGAGGAGGACGAGGTAGCCAACACTGGTTCAAAAATACAACAATGGCTGGGTAAGGCCGGTGATGTGTCGAATTCTGTCCCCTGTCGAATAGTGTCCGCCCTGTACTGCGCTTGCTGAGTATGTAGGACAAGGGGATTTCAAAAATCTCCCAAGACTAACGGCGCCTGCGTGTTGAGTTCAGGTGAAGGCCACACCATCCGTGGTTCAAGCCGAGCCAAGCAAGGCCGCGATCGAAGCGAGCCCGTGAGGGGCCCTGTTACTATGTGCTACCGTATGTCCTCTTGGATGGTGGGGCTTGAACCTGCACTCACAGCGCAGGCGCCGTTCATCTTCGGAGATTTTGTGAATCTCCTTGTCCTCTGTACTGCGCAAGCGCTGCGCCTGCGCAGTACGGGCCGGGCACAATCCGATGGCCGGACAGTTTTTGTCACAACACCGGTATACATGTCTATTCTGCACAAGGTACGGACAAGTCCTGTGGGATCCATGCCTGGTTCATTTTAATGAACGTGAGCTTGTCCACATTGGCTCTGGACAGGCGGCTGCGCTTGTCTGTGATAACGCCCCCTGCCGTGCTAAATACACGTTCAGATAATACACTGGCTGCAGGGCAGGCCAGCACCTCCAAGGCATAAACGGCAAGCTCAGGCCATGTGCCCAATTTGGAGACCCAGAAGTTAAAGGGGGCAGACCCGTCATCCAGTACGTGTAGGCCTGTGGACACATACTGCTCAACCATGCTGGTGAAATGCTGCCTCCTGCTAAGACGTTCCATCTCAGCTGGTGGTGCTGGTTGTTGTGGCGTGCTGACAAAGCTTTTCCACATTTCGGCCATGCTAACCCTGCCTTCTGAGGTGCTGCCGGTGCCCCGGCTGCGTTGGCGACCTCTTCCTCCTCCTCTGCCTTCGCCTTGTGCTTCCACCGTACGCCCGCTGTCAGGTGGGAATGCCACCAGCAGCGCGTCTACCAGCGTGCGCTTGTACTCGCGCATCTTACGATCCCGCTCCAGTGAGGGAATTAAGGACGGTACGTTGTCCTTGTAACGGGGATCCAGCAGGGTGGCCACCCAGTAATCAGCACCAGTTAAAATGTGGGCAACTCGGCTGTCGTTGCGGAAACACTGCAGCATGTAATCGCTCATGTGTGCCAGGCTGCCCAGAGGCAAAGAAAAGCTGTCCTCTGTGGGAGGTGTATCGTCTGTGTCCTCTGTATCCCCCCAGCCACGCACCAGTAATGGCCACGAGCTGGTCTGAGTGCCACCCTGCTGTGAACATGGCTCCTCCTCCTCCTCCTCCTCCTCCTCCTCCTCCTCCACCTCGTCATCCTCCAGAACTGTGCCCTTTCTGCCGGACAATTGTGTACCTGGCGTTTGTTGGTGCAGGAACCCACCCTCGTAGCCACTTGTGAAAGACTGGCCTGAAAGCCTTTGAAATGATCCCGCTTCCTCCTCCTCCTCCTCATCCTCCTGTGCCACATCCTCTTCCATCATCGCACGAAGCGTTTTTTCAAGGAGGCATAGAACTGGGATAGTAACGCTGAGAACGGCGTCATTGGCACTGGCCATGTTGGTGGAGTACTCGAAACAGCGCAACAAGGCACACAGGTCTCGCATGGAGGCCCAGTTATTGGTGGTGAAGTGGTGCTGTTCCGCAGAGCGACTCACGCGTGATTGCTGCAGCTGAAACTCCACTATTGCCTGCTGCTGCTCGCACAGTCTGGCCAGCATGTGCAAGGTGGAGTTCCACCTTGTGGGCACGTCACATATGAGGCGGTGAGCTGGAAGGCCGAAGTTACGCTGCAGCGCTGACAGGCGAGCAGCAGCAGGGTGAGAACGCCGAAAGTGCGCACAGACAGCCCGCACTTTCTGCAGCAGCTCTGGCATATTGGGGTAATTTTTAAGGAACCTCTGGACCACCAAGTTCAGCACATGCGCCAGGCAAGGGATGTGCGTCAAACCGGCTAGACCCAGAGCTGCTACGAGATTACGCCCATTATCGCACACCACCAGGCCGAGCTTGAGGCTCACTGACAGCAACCACTCATCGGTCTGTTGTTCCATGTCCCTCCACAACTCCTGCGCGGTGTGGGGATTTTCCCCCAAACAGGAAAGTTTTAAAACTGCCTGCTGTCGTTTACCCCTGGCTGTGCTGAAGTTGGTGGTGAAGGTGTTACGCTGAATGGATGAGGAGGCGGTAGAGGATGAGGAAGCGGAGAAGGAGGAGTTAGCAACAGGAGGCAAACTGAAGCGCCCTGCAATCCTCGGTGGTGGAAGGACATGCGCCAAACCGCTATTTGCCTCAGGCCCAGCAGCCACTGCATTTACCCAGTGTGCTGTTAGGGAGATATAACGTCCCTGACCGTGCTTACTGGTCCACGCATCCGTAGTTAGGTGGACCTTGCCACAGATGGCGTTGCGCAGTGCACACCTGATTTTGTCCCCCACCTGGTTGTGCAGGGAAGGGATGGCTCGCCTGGAAAAGTAGTGGTGGCTGGGCACGACGTACTGCGGGACAGCCAATGCCATCAGCCTTTTAAAACTCTGCGTCTCCACCAGACGGAATGACAGCATTTCAAAGGCCAGGAATTTTGAAATGCTGGCATTCAGGGCCAGGGATCGCGGGTGGCTAGGGGGGTACTTCCTCTTCCGCTCCAATGTTTGGGAGATAGAGAGCTGAACGCTTCCATGGGACATTGTGGAGATGGTCGGTGACCCAGGTGGTAGTGTTGCTGGCAGATCCTCTGTTTGCGGGGTGACAGGTGCCACTGTCACTACAGAGGTGGATGAAGAGGCCGAGACTGCAGCAGAAGAGGAAGCAGGAGGAGCCAGAGACCTTTCTTGGTTTCTGAGGTGTCTACTCCACTGCAGCTCGTGCTTTGCACTTAGATGCCTGGTCATGCAGCTTGTGCTCAGGTTGAGAACGTTTATGCCTCGCTTCAGGCTCTGATTGCACAGCGTGCAAACCACTCGTGTCTTGTCATCAACACACTGTGTGAAGAACTGCCACGCTAGGGAAGTCCTTGGACCTGGCTTTGGTGTGCTCGGTCCCTTGCTGCGTTGGGCAGTAGCAGATGTACTGTCTAGGGGACGAATGCTCCGTTTTTGCACCCTGCTCCCTCTTCTGCTGTGCTGGTGGCTCTGTGCGACCACCGCCTCTTCCTCCGAACTACACTGGTCACCTGCATAACGTTGATTCCATGTGGGGTCGAGGACCTCATCGTCCTCCACATCATCTTCCACCCAGTCTTCACCCCTGCCCTCCATGTCTGTCTGCACAATTGCGAAAGCAGCAGCAGTTGGCACCTGTGTTTCGTCATCATCCGAGACGTGCTGCGATGGTCCTCCCATGTACCCATCATGAAACATAAGTGGTTGGGCATCGGTGCACTCAATCTCTTCCACTTCTGGGGCAGGGCTAGGTGGATGGCCCTGGGAAACCCTGCTAACAGAGTCATCGAAAAGCAGAAGAGACTGCTGCATGATTTGGGGCTCAGACTGCTTGGCTGATTTGCAAGGGGGTGAGGTGAAAGACTGATGGACATGGGCTTCAGGTGCTAACTCTGATCTTTCAGCAGAAGAGTGGGTGGGAGACAATGTGAAGGAACCCAAGGCACTGTCAGCAACCCAATCTACTATCGCCTGCACTTGTCCTGGCCTAAACATTGGTACAGCCTCATTAGGCGCGACAAAATACCGCCGCAGGCTCGGTCGCCTACTCGCACCTGAGGAAGGTGTTTCACTTGTGCGTGTAGCTGGCACATATCCACCACGTCCTCTCCCTGCAACAGGAGCTCCACCAGCAGCACCACGACCGGGGCCACCACGTCCCTTTGACCTTCCCCTCATATTTTCCAAATTTAGGATCTTGCCCTAAATGGCGTTTTTTGGAAGACCACAACACACCCACAGTACGTAATGGCTGAAACGCACAGCTACAGAACTGCAGAAAATGCTATTCAAAAAAAAAAAGGTTGTTTTTTTTAGTATAGCACAGTACAAGGAAAATATATAGAAATTGTTTTTTTACACACACCTCCAGATGTGTATTTCACACTGCAAAATATTTTCTGTGGCCCTAAATGGCGTTTTTTGCAAGAGCACAACACAACCACAGTATTTAACCACTGAATCGCACAGCTATAGAAGTGCAGAGAATGCTATTCAAAAAAAATGTTGTTTTTTTTAGTATAGCACTGTACAATATATAGAAATTGTTTATTTTACACACCTCCACATGTGTATTTCACACTGCAATTTATTTTCTGTGGCCCTAAATGGCGTTTTTTGCAAGAGCACAACACAACCACAGTATTTAACCACTGAATCGCACAGCTATAGAAGTGCAGAGAATGCTATTCAAAAAAAATGTTGTTTTTTTTAGTATAGCACTGTACAATATATAGAAATTGTTTATTTTACACACCTCCACATGTGTATTTCACACTGCAATTTATTTTCTGTGGCCCTAAATGGCGTTTTTTGCAAGAGCACAACACAACCACAGTATTTAACCACTGAATCGCACAGCTATAGAAGTGCAGAGAATGCTATTCAAAAAAAATGTTGTTTTTTTTAGTATAGCACTGTACAATATATAGAAATTGTTTATTTTACACACCTCCACATGTGTATTTCACACTGCAATTTATTTTCTGTGGCCCTAAATGGCGTTTTTTGCAAGAGCACAACACAACCACAGTATTTAACCACTGAATCGCACAGCTATAGAAGTGCAGAGAATGCTATTCAAAAAAAATGTTGTTTTTTTTAGTATAGCACTGTACAATATATAGAAATTGTTTATTTTACACACCTCCACATGTGTATTTCACACTGCAATTTATTTTCTGTGGCCCTAAATGGCGTTTTTTGCAAGAGCACAACACAACCACAGTATTTAACCACTGAATCGCACAGCTATAGAAGTGCAGAGAATGCTATTCAAAAAAAATGTTGTTTTTTTTAGTATAGCACTGTACAATATATAGAAATTGTTTATTTTACACACCTCCACATGTGTATTTCACACTGCAATTTATTTTCTGTGGCCCTAAATGGCGTTTTTTGCAAGAGCACAACACAACCACAGTATTTAACCACTGAATCGCACAGCTATAGAAGTGCAGAGAATGCTATTCAAAAAAAATGTTGTTTTTTTTAGTATAGCACTGTACAATATATAGAAATTGTTTATTTTACACACCTCCACATGTGTATTTCACACTGCAATTTATTTTCTGTGGCCCTAAATGGCGTTTTTTGCAAGAGCACAACACAACCACAGTATTTAACCACTGAATCGCACAGCTATAGAAGTGCAGAGAATGCTATTCAAAAAAAATGTTTTTTTTTTTAGTATAGCACTGTACAATATATAGAAATTGTTTATTTTACACACCTCCACATGTGTATTTCAGACTGCAATTTATTTTCTGTGGCCCTAAATGGCGTTTTTTGCAAGAGCACAACACAACCACAGTATTTAACCACTGAATCGCACAGCTATAGAAGTGCAGAGAATGCTATTCAAAAAAAATGTTGTTTTTTTTAGTATAGCACTGTACAATATATAGAAATTGTTTATTTTACACACCTCCACATGTGTATTTCACACTGCAAAATATTTTCTGTGGCCCTAAATGGCGTTTTTTGAAAGAGCACAACACAAACACAGTATTTAACCACTGAATCGCACAGCTATAGAAGTGCAGAGAATGCTATTCAAAAAAAATGTTGTTTTTTTTAGTATAGCACTGTACAATATATAGAAATTCTTTATTTTACACACCTCCACATGTGTATTTCACACTGCAATTTATTTTCTGTGGCCCTAAATGGCGTTTTTTGCAAGAGCACAACACAACCACAGTATTTAACCACTGAATCGCACAGCTATAGAAGTGCAGAGAATGCTATTCAAAAAAAATGTTGTTTTTTTTAGTATAGCACTGTACAATATATAGAAATTGTTTATTTTACACACCTCCACATGTGTATTTCACACTGCAATTTATTTTCTGTGGCCCTAAATGGCGTTTTTTGCAAGAGCACAACACAACCACAGTATTTAACCACTGAATCGCACAGCTATAGAAGTGCAGAGAATGCTATTCAAAAAAAATGTTGTTTTTTTTAGTATAGCACTGTACAATATATAGAAATTGTTTATTTTACACACCTCCACATGTGTATTTCACACTGCAAAATATTTTCTGTGGCCCTAAATGGCGTTTTTTGAAAGAGCACAACACAACCACAGTATTTAACCACTGAATCGCACAGCTATAGAAGTGCAGAGAATGCTATTAAAAAAAATGTTGTTTTCTTTTTCGTACATCACGGGACACAGAGCGACTTAGTCATTACTAATGTGTTATATAGATTACCTTCAGGTGTTGGCACTGGCCAATTCCAAACCGGAAGTACCCTCCCCTATATAAGCCCCTCCCACCCGGGAGCGCCTCAGTTTTTTGCCAGTGTCTAAGGTGTTGGCCAAAGAGTAACATGTGTTTTCACTGGGCTTGCGTACAGGTTCTTTTGGGCCTTAGTAAGCTGTTCCGGATCCCACCAAAAAAGCTTCATAGCTAAACGGTCGGTACCCGGGCCTTGCAGCAGAAGAGCAAGGTTTTGCCTGTAATGCTTCTCTTAGGAGGGCTGGACCCTGGGATCCAGAGCTCTGGTCATACCCACGACCAAGATGTTGTCTGTGCAGGGTGCTATACAGGTCCAGGGGAGTGGAATCCTTGGGAACCCGGTCCCTGAAGGTTTAATTACAATGCCTGCCGTGATAGGTGAAGTTTGGACTTCTGTGGACCAAACAAAGTCCTGCGGCGGGGGTCAGGTAAGTGGGGGCCCCCAGGAACTTGGTTCTATTGGGGGACCCCCAAGCCTAATTTGTCTTTCTGTCTGTTACCTAACGGTATTCCCGCTAAATATCTGTGTTTGCCTGTAACTACTGAAAATGTAAAATTTTAATAGTAGTCAAGAAAAAAAAAAAAAAAAAGGGGACCGCGGTACCTGTGTTAAACCACTAGAGGCCGCTGTAGTCCATTTTTTCTTGTCATGTGGATCTTTGGTTTTCTCAAGTCAAAAGATCCAGGCAGCTGGTAAGTTTCTCTGTGGGAATCCACTTCCTCTGCCCTGTTGCTGCGCTCATCCACCGCACAGGCCCTCCGGCAAAAAGGGCCCTGGCTCCTAGTCCCCTGTTTGATTTCGAAAAGGGCGCCAATGGCGCACGGGCGCGGGCGCGGGCACGCGCCTCCTATGAAAAAAAGGGGCGGGGCGGGTGGATGACGCTCGATGCGCGCCGCGGCGCTTCTGCGCATGTGCGAGCGTCCCAGCATAGTTAAAAGACACAGTACAAGTGTCAGCTGGATGCAAACAGAGCTAGCAACAAACAGTGGCACACAGAGGCGGTTGATGCAGGCATCCCCATAGAAAGGCACTTTAGTGGACACCAGCTGGTATATAGCAGCACCTGTGTTAGATTATTACCAGCAAAATTGGTGTATGACGACGGGAATACCTCAGCTTTGTGCTTAAAGGATATGTCGTCCAGACGCTCCGGAAATAGATCTTCCAGGAAGCCAAAGGGGTCTCCATCGGGCTCTGAGGATATTGGGCATGCTTGTACTGCACCAATCTCCCCTGAGAATTCAGAGGTCAGTAGCCGTAGAAACCCCGCAGGAATGCCTGGTGCTGCGGCTGTCCCCAGTCCACCTGCTCCTGTATATATAACAGAGGAGGTTTTATCCTCAACTCTGGGAGGATTGGAAGAGAGATTAACAGCATTGATCGCTGCTTCCCTGTCTCAGGAAAAGCGCGTCCGATCTCCGTCTCCTCCTTCAGAGTGCCTGTTAGTGGAGGAACAGTCCCAGAGATCGACCTACCTGAAGGGGATCAGGATGAGGTTGATTCAGTTATGGAGGAATCAACAGTGGAAGAACCTTTCTCAGCATCTCAGGCTGAAAGATTATGGGTTCAGTCTCTGACTAATATGGTCCGATCAGCATTTAAAATGCCTCTGGCGGAACCACCATCCACTACGGTTTTCCTCGCTGGGGTCGCTAAAAGCTCCCCAGGCTGTCTGTTCCTTCCCAATCCACCCTTTATTAGAAGGGCTTATTTACCAGGATTGGGAGCATCCTGATAAAATATTTGCTCCCCCCAAGAGATTTCCGGTGATCTATCCCATGGAGGATAAGTTCATAAAAAAATGGAGGGTCCCTACAGTGGACGCAGCCATCTCTTCTGTTAACAAATCACTGACATGTCCAGTAGATAATGTTCCAATGTCAAAGACCCAATAGATAAAAAATTGGAGTCTTTACTAAAATCTGCTTTCTCTACAGCAAGCATGGTGACACAACCTGCGGTAGCAGCGATTGGAGTCTGCCAAGCAGTGAAAGATCAGTTGAAGCAAGTCTTAAGGGACTTACCAGATCAGCAGGCTCTTGCCCTAGCTGACCTGCCTAGAGCCTTGTGTTTTGCGGTGGACGCCATAAAGGATACAATCCAACAGGCCTCCCGCTTTACGCTGTCTATAGTACATATGCGTAGGCTTCTGTGGCTCAAAAACTGGTCTGCTGAAGCTCCCTGTAAAAAACTGCTGGTTAGCTTCCCATTTCATGGAGAACGCTTATTTGGAGAAGATCTGGACAAATATATCCAGAAAATTTCTGCCGGTAAAAGTTCACTCTTACCGGTTAAGAACAAGGGTAGAAGTCCTTCTTTTAAGAGGCCTACTTCTCCAGTCCCTGGCACATCGGCTGTGAAACAGTTCCGACGGCCTCCGCGGTCAAATCCAGGGGGCAGAAATCAGGGACAATCACAGGGTATCAAGAAACCCTGGGTCAAGAGAGGTACAAAACCTCCCCCCAAGGCATGAAGCGTTGCCCCCACTCAATCGGGTGAGGGGAAGACTTCAGTTGTTCACAGAGACCTGGCGGGACACCATCAGAGATGGGTGATCCCCGCAGTAAGTCTGGGATACAGGCTGGAGTTAAAAGACATTCCTCCTGCCCATTTTATAAGGTCAAACGTGCCAAGCGATCCCCAGAAGAGTGGATCCCTCCTTCTGGCACTAGAGCAACTATTGCCCCAAGGGTAATCATGAAGGTTCCCTTGAAAGAAAACGGGTTCGGGTTTTTCTCGAACCTTGTCACAGTCCCCAAACCAAATGGGGACATGAGGCCCATATTGAATATAAAAGGGCTAAACAAGTTCCTACATATCAGGACTTTTTTCGGATGGAGTCGATCCGATCGGTGGCCACCGCCCTACAAGGGCAGGAATGGTTAGCCTCGATCGACATAAGGGATGCTTATTTGCATATTCCCATCTGTCCGGCCCACCAGAAATTTCTACGCCTTGCAGTAGAAGGGCGCCATTTTCAGTTCAGAGCCTTACCTTTCGGTCTGGCCACGGCACCACGAGTGTTCACAAAAATTCTGGCCCTACGATTGGCCAAACTAGGAACACAAGGTGTAACGATAATGGCATATCTAGACGACTTGTTGCTGATAGACCACTCAGTGAAAAAACTAGAAGTGGTCGTTCACAAGATAATCAAGTATCTGGAATCTCACGGTTGCATTATCAACCGAGACAAGTCAGCCCTAAAACCAGTCAAAAGCCTGGAATACTTGGGGGCTAAGACTGGATTCAAATCAGAGAAAGATTTTCTTACCTCCAGAGAAGGTGTCGTCTTTGAAAGATTTGACCCACTTAGTGGGTACAAAAAAAAAAGAAAAACCATCCATACGCCTGTGTATAAGGCTGCTGGGAAAAATGGTGGCTTCATTCGAAGCGGTACCCTACGGTCAATTCCATTCAAGGAACTTGCAGAGGGCCATACTGTCAGCCTGGAACAAAAAAGTTCAGGCTTTAGACTTACCAATGTCCCTGTCCCCTTCCGTTCGCAAGAGCCTCCATTGGTGGTTGGTGCCCCAGAATCTGGGAAGGGAAACCCTTCAGTCCGGTTTCTTGGAAGGTGGTCACTACAGTTGCCAGCCTCATAGGCTGGGGGGCAGTACTGGAGCAATGGTCTCTCCAGGGCAAGTGGTCAGAAGCAGAGAAGGCCCTGCCCACCAATCTCTTAGAGATACGAGCAGCCCGGTATGCCCTAGTAGCATGGACATCCAAACTCCAAGGGTCACCTGTCAGAATTCAATCAGACAATGCCACAGCAGTGGCATATATCAATCTCCAGGGTGGCACCAGGAGTCGTGCAGCCCAGAGGGGAGCGAAATGCATCCTGGAATGGGCAGAAAGGTATGTCACAGCCATATCCGCGGTTTTCATCCCAGGAGTGGAAAATTGGAGAGCGGACTTTTTTAAGTCGCCAGCAATTATGCCCGGGGGAATGGTCTCTTCACCCCGAGGTTTTCCAGGCAATATGCCAGCGGTGGGGAACACCGGATGTAGATCTGCTAGCATCCAGATTCAACGCAAAGGTGGACAGATTTGTGTCTCGCACAAAGGATCCCCTAGCTTGCGGTTCGGATGCCCTAGTGTTCCCTTGGGATCAGTTCAAGCTGATATATGCATTCCCACCGCGATTAATCCGCAGAATCAGTGTAGAAAAGAAACCAGTGATTCTGGTGGCTCCAGCGTGGCCCCGAAGGGCATGGTACGCGGAGATTGTAAAAATGTCAGTGGGAAGTCCTTGGACCCTCCCACATCGTCCGGACCTGCTTTCGCAAGGACCGATATACTACCCTTCCTTACCAGCCCTAGGTTGACGGCCTGGCTATAGAAGCCCACATTCTAAAAAAGAGAGGGCTCTCTAATCCTGTGGTATCTACCATGATCAATGCCAGGAAGCCGGTATCCAGGCAGATCTATTATAGGATCTAGAAGGCGTACATCACGTGGGGTGAGGCCAGGAAATGGCATCCACGTAAGTACGTAATAGGTAGGATTCTGGACTTCCTACAGTGGGCTGTACATAGGAAGCTTGCCTTGAGTACTATCAAGGGTCAGACGGCCTTGTCAATATTTTTTTTTCAAAGGCCCTTGGCTTTGCATTCATTAATCAAAGCTTTCATACAAGGAGTGATGCGTATTAGCCCTCCGGTTAGTATTCCCATATGTCCATGGGACTTAAACCTGGTTCTGTCGGTTCTACAGAAACAACCATTTGAACCATTGCGGCACATTTTCTTGGTTCTTTTCACCAGGAAATTGATTTTCTTAGTAGCCATTTGTTCGGCTAAAAGAGTATCGGAATTAGCCGCCTTGTCCTGTAAGGAGCCATATCTGGTTATCCATAAGGACAGAGTAGTATTACGTCCTCATCCAGCCTTCTTCCTAAGGTGGTATCGAGGTTCCATTTGAACCAAGATGTGGTTCTTCCTTCCTTTTTCCCCAAACCTAGTTTGGTAGAGGAAAAGTTATTGCATTCTTTGGATGTAGTAAGAGCAGTTAAAGCTTATCTTAAAGCCACTGCTCAGATTCGTAGAACGGATACTTTGTTTGTTCTGCCGGAAGGCCCCAGAAAGGGTCAGGCAGCATCAAAAATCTACTTTAGCCAAGTGGATTCGACAGGTCATAATACAAGCCTATGGCTTGAAAAGGAGACCGCCTCCGTTCAAAGTTAGGGCGCACTCCACAAGAGCAGTTGGAACTTCATGGGCAGTGCATCACCAGGCCTCCCTGGCTCAAGTACTGTAAGGCCACAACATGGTCCTTAGTACACACGTTTACTAGATTCTACCAGGTAGACGTCAGAAGTCAGGAGGATGTCGCCTTTGGGCGCAGTGTGTTGCAGGCCGCAAAAGAGCCTCATGCCTGATGGCGCCCAGCTTATGTATCCCTCCCCTCATTTGGCATTGCTTTGGGACGTCCCATTAGTAATGACTAAGTCGCTCTGTGTCCCGTGATGTACGAAAAAGAAAAAGGGATTTTTATAACAGCTTACCTGTAAAATCCTTTTCTTGGAGTACATCACGGGACACAGAGCTCCCACCCCTCTTTTTGGGACACTTATTGCTTGGCTACAAAACTGAGGTGCTCCCGGGTGGGAGGGGCTTATATAGGGGAGGGTACTTCCGGTTTGGAATTGGCCAGTGCCAACACCTGAAGGTAATCTATATAACCCATTAGTAATGACTAAGTCGCTCTGTGTCCCGTGATGTACTCCAAGAAAAGGATTTTACAGGTAAGCTGTTATAAAAATCCCTTTTTTTTTAGTATAGCACTGTACAATATATAGAAATTGTTTATTTTACACACCTCCACATGTGTATTTCACACTGCAATTTATTTTCTGTGGCCCTAAATGGCGTTTTTTGCAAGAGCACAACACAACCACAGTATTTAACCACTGAATCGCACAGCTATAGAAGTGCAGAGAATGCTATTCAAAAAAAATTTTGTTTTTTTTAGTATAGCACTGTACAATATATAGAAATTGTTTATTTTACACACCTCCACATGTGTATTTCACACTGCAATTTATTTTCTGTGGCCCTAAATGGCGTTTTTTGCAAGAGCACAACACAACCACAGTATTTAACCACTGAATCGCACAGCTATAGAAGTGCAGAGAATGCTATTCAAAAAAAATGTTGTTTTTTTTAGTATAGCACTGTACAATATATAGAAATTGTTTATTTTACACACCTCCACATGTGTATTTCACACTGCAAAATATTTTCTGTGGCCCTAAATGGCGTTTTTTGAAAGAGCACAACACAACCACAGTATTTAACCACTGAATCGCACAGCTATAGAAGTGCAGAGAATGCTATTCAAAAAAAATGTTGTTTTTTTTAGTATAGCACTGTACAATATATAGAAATTGTTTATTTTACACACCTCCACATGTGTATTTCACACTGCAATTTATTTTCTGTGGCCCTAAATGGCGTTTTTTGGAAGAGCACAACACAACCACAGTATTTAACCACTGAATCGCACAGCTATAGAAGTGCAGAGAATGCTATTCAAAAAAAATGTTGTTTTTTTTAGTATAGCACTGTACAATATATAGAAATTGTTTATTTTACACACCTCCACATGTGTATTTCACACTACAATTTATTTTCTGTGGCCCTAAATGGCGTTTTTTGCAAGAGCACAACACAACCACAGTATTTAACCACTGAATCGCACAGCTATAGAAGTGCAGAGAATGCTATTCAAAAAAAATGTTGTTTTTTTTTAGTATAGCACTGTACAATATATAGAAATTGTTTATTTTACACACCTCCACATGTGTATTTCACACTGCAATTTATTTTCTGTGGCCCTAAATGGCGTTTTTTGCAAGAGCACAACACAACCACAGTATTTAACCACTGAATCGCACAGCTATAGAAGTGCAGAGAATGCTATTCAAAAAAAATGTTGTTTTTTTTAGTATAGCACTGTACAATATATAGAAATTGTTTATTTTACACACCTCCACATGTGTATTTCACACTGCAATTTATTTTCTGTGGCCCTAAATATCGTTTTTTGCAAGAGCACAACACAACCACAGTATTTAACCACTGAATCGCACAGCTATAGAAGTGCAGAGAATGCTATTCAAAAAAAATGTTGTTTTTTTTAGTATAGCACTGTACAATATATAGAAATTGTTTATTTTACACACCTCCACATGTGTATTTCACACTGCAAAATATTTTCTGTGGCCCTAAATGGCGTTTTTTGAAAGAGCACAACACAACCACAGTATATAACCGCTGAATCGCACAGCTGCAGAGAATGCTATTCAAAAAAAAGTTTTTTTTTTTTTTTTTAGTATAGCATAGTACAAGAAAAATATATAGAAATTGGTTATTTCACACAACTAGAGATATACACTGCAAAATATTTTTTTTGCCCAAAAATAGGTCTTTTTTGCGCACAACAAAGTGCCTTTTTTTTTTTTGCAACAGCACAATAAAGTGCCTTTTTTTTTTTTTTGGGGCCCAAAAATGGGTCTTTTTAGCAAAAGCACAATAAAGTGCCTTTTTTTTTTTTTTTTTTTTTTCTGACCAAAATAGGTCTTTTAGCAAGAGCACAATACAGCCACAGTATGGAATAGGTGTATCACTCAACGTAATGCAGTGCTGGTGCACTGAGCTTGCAACACAAACAGATAAACCTATGCAGATCGCTGAGCTATTATATCTCTCAATCTGGACTCCTATCTAAATCTCTCTCCCTGAAAGCACAAACAGGATCCTGCCCCTACACTACACTACACTACACTGTCTCCCTATCTTTTCTATCAGTAGATTGCAGAATCAGGACTGAGGCCTCGTACACACGACCGATTTTCTCGGCAAGAACCAGCAAGAAATTTGCTGGCAGAGAGGTCTTGCCGAGTAAATCGGTCGTGTGTACGCTGCTAGCGTGTTTCTCGTCGAGAAAACCGACAAGAAACCTCGACGAGAAAATAGAGAACCTGCTCTCTATTTTCTCGTCGAGATTCTCCTCGGCGCGTTTCTCGACGAGAAAAGTGAGTGTGTGTACACTTACCTGTCCGCCCGGAAGCCCGCGCATGTTCGAAATGAATTTGACGCATGCGCGGTAGCTTCCTAGGCATACGTAGGGTGTAACAAGATGGCGGCGACGGCATCGAATGTGACGAGCGCATGCTCGACGTAGTCGATGACGTCACCGCGTACACTCCTTTCAAAGAACCGCGGGTTCTTTGAAACGAGCGTGTGTGCACTCGGCCGGGACAAGTTTCTTGTCCAAGAATCTCGTCGAAAAAAACGACATGTTTTTCTCAACGAGAATCTCGGCCGTGTGTACGAGGCCTGACTCCTATCATATAATTCTCTCCCTCACAGCAACAGCAGCCAGGATCCTTTCCCTACACTGTCTAAAAGCAGAGTGACGATCTGTGCTGTGTGCCTCTTTCTTATATAGAAGCTGGTCACATGCTGGGTCACATGTTGCACTGACCAATCACAGCCATGCCATTAGTAGGCATGGCTATGATGGCTTCTAAGGGCACACCAGCTAATCAAATGGTGATTGGCTGGCCCCTGAAGCATTTCTAACTGCGCCATTAAATTCCCGAATCCGAACCCGGACTTTAGCGCAAAATCCGGGTCCGGGTCCGGGGTCGGGAAAACGCCAAAATTCGGTACGGACCCGAACTTTACAGTTCGGGTCCGCTCAACACTACACACAACAAATTGTCTTAAATACTGCTAAGCAGAATGCGACAGACAGAAGTAGCAAGATTAGCGAAAAGTTTTTCCCCGTTCTCTGTGGCAATTGTCTATTTTAGGTATCTCTGTACCATTGTAGCTACTTTTCAAAACGGCCTTGCCCACGGCAATCCACAGCAGGCTCCCCACAGCCTCTTAAAACAGCCTGGTCTGGGCTTTCCCCTTTTAAACTAAAATTTTTAAAACAACATAAGGTCTCCCATCAACACCGCAGCAAATAAACAATTAGTCAGAATTAAGACAAAAATGTCTACTCATCAGCAGTAATCAATGCAGATCCTCCCGTGTTTTCCAGTCCGAATCTGTAATCTCAGCGAGTGCCTCCATTACTGTTGGGAAATTTGAACAGGTAGTCCCTCCTACCCCCACAGACCAGCTTAAAATAATAGGATTTTTATAACAGCTTACCTGTAAAATCCTTTTCTTGGAGTACATCACGGGACACAGAGCGACATAGTCATTACTAATGGGTTATATAGATACCGTCAGGTGCTGGCACTGGCAACTTCCAAAACCGGAAGTACCCTCCCCTATATAAGCCCCTCCCATCCGGGAGCACCTCAGTTTTGTAGCAAAGCAATAAGTGTCCCCAAAGAGGGGCGGGAGCTCTGTGTCCCGTGATGTACTCCAAGAAAAGGATTTTACAGGTAAGCTGTTATAAAAATCCTATTTTCTTTCTCGTACATCACGGGACACAGAGCGACATAGTCATTACTAATGGGATGTCCTAAAGCAATGCCAAATGAGGGGGGGGATACACCATATATAAGCTGAGCGCTATCAGACATGAGGATCTTTTGCGGCCTGCAACACACTGCGCCCAAAGGCGACATCCTCCTGACTTCTAACGTCCACCTGGTAGAACCTAGTAAATGTGTGAACTGAAGACCATGTTGCGGCCTTACAGATTTGAGCCAGGGAGGCCTGGTGATGCACTGCCCATGAAGTTCCAACTGCTCTCGTGGAGTGCGCTCTAACTTTGAACGGAGGCGGTCTCCTTCTCAAGCCATAAGCTTGCATAATGACCTGTCGAATCCACTTGGCTAAAGTAGATTTTGACGCTGCCTGACCCTTTCTGGGGCCTTCCGGCAGAATAAACAAAGTATCCGTTCTGCGAATCTGAGCAGTGGCTTTTAGATAAGCTTTAACTGCTCTTACTACATCCAAAGAATGCAATAACTTTTCCTCTACCGAAGTAGGTTTGGGGGAAAAAGAAGGAAAAACCACATCTTGGTTCAAATGAAACCTCGATACCACCTTAGGAAGAAAGGCTGGATGAGGACGTAACACTACTCTGTCCTTATGGATAACCAGATATGGCTCCTTACAGGACATAGCTGCTAATTCCGATACTCTTTTAGCCGAACAAATGGCTACTAGAAAAATCAATTTCCTGGTGAGAAGCACCAAGGAAATATGCTGTAATGGTTCAAATGGTTGTTTCTGTAGAACCGACAGAACCAAGTTTAGATCCCATGGACATATGGGAATATTAACCGGAGGACTAATACGCATCACTCCTTGTATAAAGGCTTTGACTAGTGAATGCGAAGCCAAGGGCCTTTGAAAAAATATTGACAAGGCCGAAATCTGACCCTTGATAGTACTCAAGGCAAGCTTCCTATCTACAGCCCATTGTAGGAAGTCCAGAATCCTACCTATTACGTATTTACGTGGATGCCATTTCTTGGCCTCACACCAGGCGATGTACGCCTTCCAGATTCTATATTAGATCTGCCTGGATATTGGCTTCCTGGCATTGATCATGGTAGATACCACAGGATTAGCGAGCCCTCTCTTTTTTAGAATGTGGGCTTCAATAGCCAGGCCGTCAAACCTAGGGCTGGTAAGGAAGGGTGGTATATCGGTCCTTGCGAAAGCAGGTCCGGACGATGTGGGAGAGTCCAAGGACTCCCCACTGACATTTTACAATCTCCACGTACCACGCTCTTCGGGGCCACGCTGGAGCCACCAGAATCACTGGTTTCTTTTCTACCCTGATTCTGCGGAGTAATCGAGGTAACCATTGTGGCGGTGTGAATGCATATATCAGCTTGAACTGATCCCAAGGGAACACTAGGGCATCCGAGCCGCAAGCTAGGGGATCCCTTGTCCGAGAGACAAACCTGTCCCCCTTTGCGTTGAATCTGGATGCTAGAAGATCTACATCCGATGTTCCCCACCGCTGACATATTGTCCAGAAAACCTCGGGGTGAAGGGACCCTTCCTCTGGGCCTAATTGCTGGCGACTTAGAAAGTCCGCCTTCCAATTCTCCACTCCTGGAATGAATACCGCAGATATGGCTGGGACATATTTTTCTGCCCATTTCAGGATGTAATTTACTTCCCTCTGGGCTGCACGACTCCTGGTGCCCCCCTGATGATTGATATATGCCACTGCTGTGGCATTGTCTGATTGAATTCTGACAGGGGACCCTTGGAGTTTGGATGTCCATGCTACTAGGGCATACCGGGCTGCTCGTATCTCTAAGAGATTGATGGGCAGGGCCTTTTCTCCATCCGACCATCTGCCCTGGAGAGACTATTGCTCCAGTACTGCTCCCCAGCCTATAAGGCTGGCATCTGTAGTGACCACCTTCCAAGAAATCGGACTGAAGGATTTCCTTTTTTCCAGATTCTGGGGAACCAACCACCAACGGAGGCTCTTGCGAACGGAAGGGGACAAGGACATTGTAAGTCTAGGGCCTGAACTTTTCTTTCTCGTACATCACGGGACACAGAGCGACATAGTCATTACTAATGGGTTATATAGTTACCGTCAGGTGCTGGCACTGGCAACTTCCAAAACCGGAAGTACCCTCCCCTATATAAGCCCCTCCCATCCGGGAGCACCTCAGTTTTTTGCCAGTGTCTAAGGTGTTGGCCAAGAAGAAACATGTGTTTTTCACTGAGCTTGCGTACAGGTTCTTTTGGGCCTCAGTAAGCTATTCCGGATCCGACCAAAAAAGCTTCATAGCTAAACGGTCGGTACCCGGGCCTTGCAGAGAAGAGCAAGGTTCTGCCTGTAATGCTTCTCTTAGGAGAGCTGGACCCTGGGATCCAGAGCTCTGGTCATACCCACGACCAAGATGTTTTCTGTGCAGGGTGCTATACAGGTCCAGGGGAGTGGAATCCTTGGGAACCCGGTCCCTGAAGGTTTGATTACAATGCCTGCCGTGATAGGTGAAGTTTGGGCTTTTGTGGACCAAACAAAGTCCTGCGGCGGGGAACAGGTAAGTGGGGGCCCCCAGGAACTTGGTTCTATTGGGGGACCCCCAAGCCTAATTTGTCTTTCTGTCTGTTACCTAACGGTATTCCCGCTAATATCTGTGCATGCCTGTAACTACTAAAAAAATGTAATAATTTTTAATAGTGGTCAAGAAAAAAAAAAAAAAAAAAGAATGTTTTTTTATATATGTTTAGTATATTAAACTGCGGTACCTGTGTTTGTCCACTAGAGGCCGCTGTGGAATGTTTTTCTTGTCATATGGACTAGTTTCTTCTCAGAGAGCAAAGTCCAGGCAGCTGGTGAGTTCTCCTACAGGAAACTGTTTCCTCTGCCATGTTGCAGTGTTCGTCTATCCCCCGGCCTGCGGCAAAGGGGGCCCTGGCTCCTGTCCCTGGTTTCCATGTTTGAAAATTAGCGCCGAGGCGCACGTGGCCGCGCGCGTGCGCGTGCACGCGCCTCTATATATAGAGGTGGCCGGAAAAAGGGGCGGGGCCTGGGGGATGACGCTCTGTGCGCGCCGCAGCGCTTCTGCGCATGTGCGGGCGTCCCAGCAGGTTTTTAAAAAGCCACATTATTGCAGATAAGCTGGTTATGAAGTACAGAGACAGAGCTGGCAACATTTAAAGGCATACAGCATAGCGGTTGATACAGGCATCCCCTAGAAAGGCACATTAGTAGACACCAACTGTGATATAGCAGCAATTGTGCTAGACTATTCTCAGTAAAAGTGGTGTATTACAGCTGGAATACCTCAGCTTTAGGCTTAGGAATATGCCGTCCAGTAGCTCCGGAACTGAATCTTCCAGGAAGCGAAGGGGGTCTCATCGGGCTCTGAGGATCTTGGGCATACTCCTGCTGCACCAGTCTCCCCTGAAGTTCAGAGGTAAGTGACCGTAGAGACCCCGCAGGGGTACTTGGTACTGTGGCTGTCCTCAGTCACCTGCTCCTGTGTATGTAACAGAGGAGGTTTTTTCCTCAGCTCTGGGAGGATTAGAGAGAGATTGTCAAAATTTATCGCTGCCTCCCTGTCAGGGAAAGCACGCCCGATCTCCGTCTCCTCCTTCAGAGTGCCTGTTAGCAGAGCAACAGTCCCATACAGGGATCGACCTGCCTGAAGGGGATCAGGATAAGGTTGATTCTGTTATAGAGGAATCAACAGTGGGGGAACCTTTTCTCAGCATCTCAAGCTGAAAGATTATGGGTTCAGTCTCTGACTAACATGGTCCGATCAGCATTTAAAAATGCACCTTGCGGAACCATCAACCACTACTGTATCCTCGTTGGGGTCGCTAGAAGCCCCCAGACTGTTTGTTCTTTTCCACTTCACCCTTTACTGAAAGGGCTCATTTACCAGGATTGGGAACGTCCTGAGAAAATATTTATTCCCCCAAGAGATTTCCGGTGGTCTATCCCATGGAGGATAAGTTCATCAAAAAAAAAAATGGAAGGTCCCTACAGTGGACGCAGCCATCTCTTGTATGTATAAATCACTGACATGTCCAGTGGATAATGTCCAAATGTTCAAGAACCCAATAGATAAAAGATTGGAGTCCTTATGAAAATCTGCTTGGTGATACAACCAGCAGTAGCAGCTATTGGGGTCTGCTAAGCAGTGAAGGATCAGTTGAAACAGGTCTTGAGGGACTTGACAGATCAGCAGGCTTTGCCCTAGCTGATCTACCTAGAGCCTTAGGCTTTGCGGTTGATGCCATAGAGGATTCAGTCCATCAGGCCTCCCGCCTTACGCTGTCTATAGTACATATGCGTAGGCTCCTATGGCTCAGAAACTGGTCTGCTGAAGCTCCCTGTAAAGAATGGCTGGTTAGCGTCCCATTTCATGGTGAACGCTTATTCAGGGAAAACCTGGACAAATATATCCAGAAAATTTCCAGCGGTAAAAATACGCTCTTGCCGGTTAAAAGCAGAGTTAGAGGTCCCTCTTTAAGAGGCCTGCTTCTCCAGTCCCTGGGGCATCGGCTGTGTAACAGTTCCGACGGCCTCCTCGGTCAAATCCCGGGGGTAAAAAACAGGGACAGTAGCAGGGTAATAAGAAACCCTGGGTCAGGGGAGGTACAAAACCTCCCCCAAAGTGAAATTCATTGAAGCCCCCACTCAGTCGGGTGGGGGGAGGACTCCAGTTGTTCGCAAGAGACCTGGTGGGACACGATCAAGACAGATAGGTGCTCTCCGCAGTAGGTTTGGGATACAGTTTGGAGTTAAAAGACTCTCCTCCTTCCCATTTTTGAGGTCAAACGTGCCAAGGGATCCCCGGAAGAGAGAGTCCCTCCTGTTGGCACTAGAACAACTATTGCTCCAAGGAGTAATTATGGAGGTTCCCCTGGAAGAATGAGGGTTCGAGTTTTACTCAAACCTCTTTACAGTCCCGAAGCAAACGCGGTCGGGAGGCCCATATTAATTCTAAAAGGGCTATACAAATTCCTGTATATCAGGACTTTCCGATGGAGTCGATCCGATCGGTGGCCACTGCCCTACAAGGGGAGGATTGGTTAGCCACGATCGACATCAAAGATGCTTATTTGCACATTCCCATCTTTCCAGTCCACCAAAAATTTCTACGCTTTGCAGTAGAAGGGCGCCATTTTCAGTTCAGAGCCTTACCCTTCGGTTTGGCCACAGCACCACGAGTGTTTACAAAAATTCTGGCCCTTTATTGGCCAATCTAAGAACACAAGGTGTAATGATAATGGCATATCTGGATGACTTGTTGCTGATAGACCACTCAGTGAAAAAACTAGACGTGGTCGTTCACAAGACGATCAAGTATCTGGAATCTCACGGTTGGATTATCAACCGAGACAAGTCAGCCCTAAAAACCAGTCAAAAGTCTGGAATACTTGGGGCTAAGGTTGGATTCAGGCCAGAGAAAAATATTCTTGCCTCGAGGAAAGGTGTTGTCTTTGAAAGATTTGATCCACTTAGTGGGTACAAAAAAGACAGCCGTCCATACGCCTGTATATGAGGCTGCTGGGAAAAATGGTGGCATCATTCGAAGCAGTACCCTACGGTCAATTCCATTCAAGGAATTTGCAAGGGGCCATACTGTCAGCCTGGAACAAAAAAGTTCAGGCCCTAGACTTACAATGTCCTTGTCCCCTTCCGTTCGCAAGAGCCTCCGTTGGTGGTTGGTTCCCCAGAATCTGGAAAAAAGGAAATCCTTCAGTCCGATTTCTTGGAAGGTGGTCACTACAGATGCCAGCCTTATAGGCTGGGGAGCAGTATTGGAGCAATAGTCTCTCCAGGGCAGATGGTCGGATGCAGAAAAGGCCCTGCCCATCAATCTCTTAGAGATACGAGCAGCCCGGTATGCCCTAGTAGCATGGACATCCAAACTCCAAGGGTCCCCTGTCAGAATTCAATCAGACAATGCCACAGCAGTGGCATATATCAATCATCAGGGGGGCACCAGGAGTCGTGCAGCCCAGAGGGAAGTAAATTACATCCTGAAATGGGCAGAAAAATATGTCCCAGCCATATCTGCGGTATTCATTCCAGGAGTGGAGAATTGGAAGGCGGACTTTCTAAGTCGCCAGCAATTAGGCCCAGAGGAAGGGTCCCTTCACCCCGAGGTTTTCTGGACAATATGTCAGCGGTGGGGAACATCGGATGTAGATCTTCTAGCATCCAGATTCAACGCAAAGGGGGACAGGTTTGTCTCTCGGACAAGGGATCCCCTAGCTTGCGGCTCGGATGCCCTAGTGTTCCCTTGGGATCAGTTCAAGCTGATATATGCATTCACACCGCCAATGGTTACCTCGATTACTCCGCAGAATCAGGGTAGAAAAGAAACCAGTGATTCCGGTGGCTCCAGCGTGGCCCCGAAGAGCGTGGTACGCGGAGATTGTAAAATTTCAGTGGGGAGTCCTTGGACTCTCCCACGTCGTCCGGCTTTCGCAAGGACCGATATACCACCCTTCCTTACCAGCCCTAGGTTTGACGGCCTGGCTATTGAAGCCCACATTCTAAAAAAGAGAGGGCTCTCTAATGCTGTGGTATCTACCATGATCAATGCCAGGAAGCCGGTATCCAGGCAGATCTACTATAGAATCTGGAAGGCGTACATCGCGTGGTGTGAGGCCAAGAAATGGCATCCACATAAGTACGTAATAGGTAGGATTCTGGACTTCCTACAATGGGCTGTAGATAGGAAGCTTGCCTTGAGTACTATCAAGGGTCAGATTTCGGCCTTGTCAATATTTTTTCAAAGGCCCTTGGCTTCGCATTCACTAGTCAAAGCCTTTATACAAGGAGTGATGCGTATTAGTCCTCCGGTTAATATTCCCATATGTCCATGGGATCTAAACTTGGTTCTGTCGGTTCTACAGAAACAACCATTTGAACCATTACAGCATATTTCCTTAGTGCTTCTCACCAGGAAATTGATTTTTCTAGTAGCCATTTGTTCGGCTAAAAGAGTATCGGAATTAGCAGCTATGTCCTGTAAGGAGCCATATCTGGTTATCCATAAGGACAGAGTAGTGTTACGTCCTCATCCAGCCTTTCTTCCTAAGGTGGTATCGAGGTTTCATTTGAACCAAGATGTGGTTCTTCCTTCTTTTTTCCCCAAGCCTACTTCGGTAGAGGAAAAGTTATTGCATTCTTTGGATGTAGTAAGAGCAGTTAAAGCTTATCTAAAAGCCACTGCTCAGATTCGCAGAACGGATACTTTGTTTATTCTGCCGGAAGGCCCCAGAAGGGGTCAGGCAGCGTCAAAATCTACTTTAGCCAAGTGGATTCGACAGGTCATAATACAAGCCTATAGCTTGAGAAGTAGACCGCCTCCGTTCAAAGTTAGGGCGCACTCCACGAGAGCAGTTGGAACTTCATGGGCAGTGCATCACCAGGCCTCCCTGGCTCAAGTCTGTAAGGCCGCAACATGGTCTTCAGTACACACGTTTACTAGGTTCTACCAGGTGGACGTTAGAAGTCAGGAGGATGTCGCCTTTGGGCGCAGTGTGTTGCAGGCCGCAAAAGATCCTCATGTCTGATAGCGCTCAGCTTATATATGGTGTATCCCCCCCCTCATTTGGCATTGCTTTAGGACATCCCATTAGTAATGACTATGTCGCTCTGTGTCCCGTGATGTACGAGAAAGAAAATAGGATTTTTATAACAGCTTACCTGTAAAATCCTTTTCTTGGAGTACATCACGGGACACAGAGCTCCCGCCCCTCTTTGGGGACACTTATTGCTTTGCTACAAAACTGAGGTGCTCCCGGATGGGAGGGGCTTATATAGGGGAGGGTACTTCCGGTTTTGGAAGTTGCCAGTGCCAGCACCTGACGGTAACTATATAACCCATTAGTAATGACTATGTCGCTCTGTGTCCCGTGATGTACTCCAAGAAAAGGATTTTACAGGTAAGCTGTTATAAAAATCCTATTTTTTGTTCCAGGCTGACAGTATGGCCCCTTGCAAATTCCTTGAATGGAATTGACCGTAGGGTACTGCTTCGAATGATGCCACCATTTTTCCCAGCAGCCTCATATACAGGCGTATGGACGGCTGTCTTTTTTGTACCCACTAAGTGGATCAAATCTTTCAAAGACAACACCTTTCCTCGAGGCAAGAATATTTTTCTCTGGCCTGAATCCAACCTTAGCCCCAAGTATTCCAGACTTTTGACTGGTTTTTAGGGCTGACTTGTCTCGGTTGATAATCCAACCGTGAGATTCCAGATACTTGATTGTCTTGTGAACGACCACGTCTAGTTTTTTCACTGAGTGGTCTATCAGCAACAAGTCATCCAGATATGCCATTATCATTACACCTTGTGTTCTTAGATTGGCCAATAAAGGGCCAGAATTTTTGTAAACACTCGTGGTGCTGTGGCCAAACCGAAGGGTAAGGCTCTGAACTGAAAATGGCGCCCTTCTACTGCAAAGCGTAGAAATTTTTGGTGGACTGGAAAGATGGGAATGTGCAAATAAGCATCTTTGATGTCGATCGCGGCTAACCAATCCTCCCCTTGTAGGGCAGTGGCCACCGATCGGATCGACTCCATCGGAAAGTCCTGATATACAGGAATTTGTATAGCCCTTTTAGAATTAATATGGGCCTCCCGTCCGCGTTTGCTTCGGGACTGTAAAGAGGTTTGAGTAAAACCCGAACCCTCATTCTTCCAGGGGAACCTCCATAATTACTCCTTGGAGCAATAGTTGTTCTAGTGCCAACAGGAGGGACTCTCTCTTCCGGGGATCCCTTGGCACGTTTGACCTTAAAAATGGGAAGGAGGAGAGTCTTTTAACTCCAAACTGTATCCCAAACCTACTGCGGAGAGCACCTATCTGTCTTGATCGTGTCCCGCCAGGTCTCTTGCGAACAACTGGAGTCCTCCCCCCACCCGACTGAGTGGGGGCTTCAATGAATTTAACTTTGGGGGAGGTTTTGTACCTCCCCTGACCCAGGGTTTCTCATTACCCTGCTACTGTCCCTGTTTTTTACCCCCGGGATTTGACCGAGGAGGCCGTCGGAACTGTTACACAGCCGATGCCCCAGGGACTGGAGAAGCAGGCCTCTTAAAGAGGGACCTCTAACTCTGTTTTTAACCGGCAAGAGCGTATTTTTACCGCTGGAAATTTTCTGGATATATTTGTCCAGGTTTTCCCTGAATAAGCGTTCACCATGAAATGGGACGCTAACCAGCCATTCTTTACAGGGAGCTTCAGCAGACCAGTTTTTGAGCCATAGGAGCCTACGCATATGTACTATAGACAGCGTAAGGCGGGAGGCCTGATGAACTGAATCCTTTATGGCGTCAACCGCAAAGCCTAAGGCTCTAGGTAGATCAGCTAGGGCAAAGCCTGCTGATCTGTCAAGTCCCTCAAGACCTGTTTCAACTGATCCTTCACTGCTTAGCAGACCCCAATAGCTGCTACTGCTGGTTGTATCACCAAGCAGATTTTCATAAGGACTCCAATCTTTTATCTATTGGGTTCTTGAACATTTGGACATTATCCACTGGACATGTCAGTGATTTATACATACAAGAGATGGCTGCGTCCACTGTAGGGACCTTCCTTTTTTTTTTTGATGAACTTATCCTCCATGGGATAGACCACCGGAAATCTCTTGGGGGAATAAATATTTTCTCAGGACGTTCCCAATCCTGGTAAATGAGCCCTTTCAGTAAAGGGTGAAGTGGAAAAGAACAAACAGTCTGGGGGCTTCTAGCGACCCCAACGAGGATACAGTAGTGGTTGATGGTTCCGCAAGGTGCATTTTTAAATGCTGATCGGACCATGTTAGTCAGAGACTGAACCCATAATCTTTCAGCCTGAGATGCTGAGAAAAGGTTCCCCCACTGTTGATTCCTCTATAACAGAATCAACCTCATCCTGATCCCCTTCAGGCAGGTCGATCCCTGTATGGGACTGTTGCTCTGCTAACAGGCACTCTGAAGGAGGAGACGGAGATCGGGCGTGCTTTCCCTGACAGGGAGGCAGCGATAAATGTTGACAATCTCTCTCTAATCCTCCCAGAGCTGAGGAAAAAACCTCCTCTGTTACATACACAGGAGCAGGTGAACTGAGGACAGCCACAGTACCAAGTACCCCTGCGGGGTCTCTACGGTCACTTACCTCTGAACTTCAGGGGAGACTGGTGCAGCAGAAGTATGCCCAAGATCCTCCGAGCCCGATGAGACCCCCTTCGCTTCCTGGAAGATTCAGTTCCGGAGCTTCTGGACGGCATATTCCTAAGCCTAAAGCTGAGGTATTCCAGCCGTAATACACCACTTTTACTGAGAATAGTCTAGCACAATTGCTGCTATATCACAGTTGGTGTCTACTAATGTGCCTTTCTAGGGGATGCCTGTATCAACCGCTTGCTGTATGCCCTTTTTTTAAATGTTGCCAGCTCTGTCTCTGTACTTCATAGCCAGCTCACCACACAAAACTGTGGTTTTTACATGCTGGGACGCCCGCACATGCGCAGAAGCGCTGCGGCGCACACAGAGCGTCATCCCCCAGGCTCCGCCCCCTTTCCTGGCTCACCTCTATATATAGAGGCGCGTGCACGCGCGCGGCCACGTGCGCCTTCGGCGCTAATTTTGAAAAATGGAGACTAGGGACAAGAGCCAGGGCCCCTCTTTGCCGCAGGCCGGGGGATGGACGAGCATTGCAACATGGCAGAGGAAGCAGTTTCCCATAAGAGAACTCACCATCTGCCTGGACTTGCTCTGCTGAGAAGAAACTAGTCCACATGACAAGAAAACATTCCACAGCGGCCTCTAGTGGACAAACACAGGTACCGCAGTCTAATATCTTAAATATATATAAAAAAATATATATATATTTTTTTTTCTTGACCACCATTAAAAATTATTACATTTTTTTAGTAGTTACAGGCATGCACAGAATTTTGCGGGAATACCATTAGGTAACAGACAGAAAGACAAATTAGGCTTGGGGGTCCCCCAATAGAACCAAGTTCCTGGGGGCCCCCACTTACCTGTTCCCCGCCGCAGGACTTTGTTTGGTCCACAAAAGCCCAAACTTCACCTATCACGGCAGGCATTGTAATCAAACCTTCAGGGACCGGGTTCCCAAGGATTCCACTCCCCTGGACCTGTATAGCACCCTGCACAGAAAACATCTTGGTCGTGGGTATGACCAGAGCTCTGGATCCCAGGGTCCAGCTCTCCTAAGAGAAGCATTACAGGCAAAACCTTGCTCTTCTCTGCAAGGCCCGGGTACCGACCGTTTAGCTATGAAGCTTTTTTGGTCGGATCCGGAATAGCTTACTGAGGCCCAAAAGAACCTGTACGCAAGCTCAGTGAAAAACACATGTTTCTTCTTGGCCAACACCTTAGACACTGGCAAAAAACTGAGGTGCTCCCGGATGGGAGGGGCTTATATAGGGGAGGGTACTTCCGGTTTTGGAAGTTGCCAGTGCCAGCACCTGACGGTATCTATATAACCCATTAGTAATGACTATGTCGCTCTGTGTCCCGTGATGTACGAGAAAGAAAACCCAATTGCCACACCCAAAAGATATGGGATCAGTACTGAGAGATTTCTTTTTAAGCGCAAGGAAACAGACAAGGCAGTTTTGCACTCAGAGTGAAAATCTGTTTATTCTTTTGCAGGGGTGAACATTATATAGTCATTATCATAATCCAATCAAAAAAGAGGGAGGGGAGAGGAAGGGGTGTGGTTAATACAGTGGGTATACATTTTATCATTATACAATAGACATTTTGCCACTCTCAAGATGGCCGACACTCATCCTGACCCTCTCAAAATGGCTGACAGATTCGTTATTAGTAAGAATCAATCATGAGTGTCACCACGAGTGCCATAGCTCATAGTCACAAGGTCTCACTTCCCTGTACCAATGTTTACCAGACGGTTCACAGGAAGGGCCAGCTTAAAAATAGACCAGCACTCTGCAAATTATGCCACTCATTGCAAATTATGCATGCTTTTGCAAAAATCAGTGTAGCCCGGTCAGTGCCCATCAGTGTAGCCCGGTCAGTGCCCATCAGTGTAGCCCGGTCAGTGCCCATCAGTGTAGCCCGGTCAGTGCCCATCAGGCTAGCCCGGTCAGTGTCCATCAGTGTAGCCCGGTCAGTGTCCATCAGTGTAGCCCGGTCAGTGCCCATCAGTGTAGCCCGGTCAGTTCCCATTAGAGCAGCCCAGTTAGTGCCCCTCAGTGCAGCCTCAACACAATGCAGTGGAATTGGTTACAGAGGCTGACCATCGCTTTAACCACTTGACCTCCGCAGATCTAGACAGTGACCCTCACAAAGTATTCAGTTTTCATGTGTTTTAAAAATGTTCCCATTAATTTTACATATGCCACATAACAAAGCTGCTAGTAATAGAATAGACCTGAAATAGGACTGTACCTTCATCTTTCCCCACAATCAGTTTATGTGGTTTTAACAAATTGGTCCTCATCCTCTTAATTTGATCAAGGAGGTTTGCTCGTGGTATGTCATAGACATTGCTGTAGGGTTGTGGCTTCCGATCCTACACAAAAGCTAGGTGTTAGACAGGTAGTTCAAAATTAAACAATATATAAAAATGGAACGTGGGGCTTGTTCAGGTGCTTAGTGCAAAGCGCTTCCCAGAGACAGCTCAACACTCAGTATTTCCCAAGCGACTAATGAACTTCAGTGAAAAAGTACTAAAGATTGCATCTTTGTGCACTGCAACATCTGTCCTGCACTTACTCAAGGACAGCTCCACTCATCCACAGAGAACAGAAGCTGTCAATCAGGGTAGCCCATCTGTAAAATGGAGCTCACTATCTGTGTAAATGAGCCCCAAGAGACCGTTCCAAAAAGGTGAAAGAAAATGTTGCAATGAAACATTATCCACTGTGCTTTAAAGTGGTTGTAAACCCTGTTAAAATTTTTTTTTAAAACTAACCTGCAAGACAAAGGCATAATGAGCTAGTATGACTAGCATACTAGCTCATTATGCATCACTTACCTTAGATCGGGCCCACCGAAGGCGTCCTCGTCTCCCTCTCCAGCCATCGCTGCGGTGATAGCATGTCTGACGCATGTCATTTTTAGCAAATATCTCCTAAACCGTGTAGGTTTAGGAGATATTTCTTGCACCTACAGGTAAGCCTTAATCTAGGCTTACCTGTAGGTGCAAGTTGCAAAAGTGGGTTTACAACCACTTTAAGAACAGAGAGAATCAGGAATGCCTTACTTTAAATATAGAGCGCTGTTCTTGATTTCAAGATAAGGGGGGAAATACTTCACAATAATGCAAACTTAAATGCACACTATACCTTGTTTAAGAGTTTAATTTGGAAATCAGCAAACTCCTCCACACTCTCGGAATGTCCGATGGAGGCATCTCCGGAGGTCCCCTGAATAGGCTGTTTGAAATCTCTATCCAAAATTTTTCTTGGGTAATTTCTTAGTTCAATTCCAGTCTTCTGTGGGGCCTTCCTTCCAACCAATGTTTTAACCCTTTGCGATTCTATTTTTGTCTGCAACATGTAAAGTGTGGAGAAACAATTTAAAGACCTTTCAGCACCAAGCAGACGTGCTTGTAAGTAAATCATATATAGCTTCAAAAGGGCTTATACTGAGAGACAGATACGGAAGGCCTCACAGCTACACATAACACATTTGGCGTCTTATCATAAGCATATGGATTATGCATTTGTTACCTCTTCACTAAGCTCTTTCAAATAAGAGAGGACCCTAGACCCAAGACCACAGTTTACGTTTCCTGATATTATGTTGTGAGCTCCCATCCTTTGAAGTGCATTTTTTAATGGCTAATGAGAAATAAAAACAAAAAGTAAAGAAGAATTTTATTGGTAAAGGGCATTCTACATAAAACAAAAATAAAGGATAAAAATCCTTACATTTACTACTATTATCACAAAACAGATACTGAAAATGTGAAAGACATTGTAGCAAAAAACTGCAAAATGAGTGAAACCATCACTATTTTCTTTGACTTTCATTACTTTAAGTATTTAGGTAAAATATATTTATATAATATTTAAAAAAAATCTCAATATTATATATAATATTATATTCTTCAGATGTATAAGTGACACCTCACGAGAAATTAACTGCAGAAAGGTCTCCCTTTTTGGAACATACACTGGAAATTATTACTACATGGAGAGAAAGAAATACTAATTTGAATCTTCTATCCTTTGCTTACTTCATGCTTCTGCTCATAGCAGTAACATATTGTAGGTCAGGGCTCAAAATTTCAAGTCCTGAGCTACTAGCCAGGCCTTAAGAGTTATGGTATATAGTGCACTGAGCTCTACAGTGACAGATTATTGAGATATATAGTGCACTGAGCACTGCAGTGATAAATGATTGAGATATATAGTGCATTGAGCTCTGCAGTGACAGATTACTGAGATATATAGTGCACTGAGCTCTACAGTGACAGATTACTGAGATATATAGTGCACTGAGCTCTACAGTGACAGATTACTGAGATATATAGTGCACTGAGCTCTGCAGTGACAGATTACTGAGATATATAGTGCACTGAGCTCTACAGTGACAGATTATTGAGATATATAGTGCCCTGAGCTCTGCAGTGATAAATGATTGAGTTATATAGTACACTGAGCTCTACAGTGACATATTATTGAGATATATAGTGCCCTGAGCTCTGCAGTGATAAATGATTGAGTTATATAGTATACTGAGCTCTACAGTGACATATTATTGAGATATATAGTGCCCTGAGCTCTGCAGTGATAAATGATTGAGTTATATAGTGTACTGAGCTCTACAGTGACAGATTATTGAGATATATAGTGCCCTGAGCTCTGCAGTGATAAATGAATGAGTTATATAGTGCACTGAGCTCTGCAGTGACAGATTATTGAGATATATAGTGCACTGAGCACTGCAGTGATAAATGATTGAGATATATAGTGCACTGAGCTCTGCAGTGACAGATTACTGAGATATATAACGGAAAATTGTATACTTACCTTTCCGTAATTTTCCTTTCCTGGTGCCTGCCATGGCAGCATACCAATGGTTAATAGCTCCGCCCCGATTAACCCACAGGACCACGTAACTCTATAAAAGAAAGAGTTACTCCCCCCTCGGGTATTCTTTTTTCCTGTCCTCATCCACTGCAGGATCACAGATCAGCCCTGCCTCACCGTCATATGGTGTAACCATTGCAGGTTCATGCTCTCCTGCAGGATGGAGTCCCATCACTTGGACTGCTAAATGCATCACATAAGTATGGGAGCCTGTTTTTCTGTGGATCTTTTTGGGGCCTGTCTAAAACATCCAGGAACACCTCCTTCTCCTCTGTGGCTTTTGGCTGACTATTCCAGGGCAAGACAGCACAAGGTACCTTTTAGAGCACTTCAGTGGCGTTCCTTTTTTTTTTTTGCTCATGTGTAACTGACACTGCATTCATGCGTGACACTGCATTCATGTGCATCTGTCTTCATGTGCACCTAAACACTGCAGCTATGTGTAACTAGCGCTGCCTCCATGTGCACCTAACATTGCATACTTGTACACCTGCCGATGCTTCCATGTGCACCTCACACTGCATCTATGTGTACCTAGTGCTGCCTCCATGTGCACCTCACACTGCATACATGTGCACCTGGTGATGCCTCCATGTGCACCTAACACTGAGTCCATATGTACCTGATGGTGCCTCCATGTGCACCTAACATTGCATACTTGTGCACCTGCCGATGCTTCCATGTGCACCTAGCACTGCATCTATGTGCGCACCTGGTGATGCTTCCATGTGCACCTAACACTGAGTCCATGTGTACTTGGTGATGCCTCCATGTGCGCCTAACTCTGCACTCATGAATTTCTGGCCTAACATTGCATCCCATATGTACCTGGCGCTGCATCCCATATGTACCTGGCGCTGCCTCCATGTGCACCTTACACTGCCTCCATGTTTACCCGGTGCTGTCTCCCGTGTACCTGGCGCTAGATGCTATACTCATATGCGCTGCCTCCAGGTGCGGTCCTCTCCTGAAGATTCCTTCCATTGGTGGGAGCCGTGAGTGGCCTGATAATACCACCGGGTGCGCCACCATTCCCCCCCCCTTTCCCTGTGGGTGCGGGCGCTTTGTGCGCGTCTCCTTGCACAGTCTCATCATCTCGGGGGTGGAGTCACAGCGGAACGTCACAGCGCATGCGCAGTAGCCTTCTGAGGCCATCTTGGTACACCCTGTATTGTATGATTTTTGGCTAATTTAAAGCCCGCCAAAATAAAATAAGACATCTCCTATTCTTTGCTCCCTCCATTACCTTTTCATATAGCCTGACCAGTAGTATTAATGGTACATGTGTGTACGTATATATATGTGTATATACATACGCATGCGCACATATATATGTGTATGGGTGTATATCGATGTGTATGTACATCGGTATATTGGTAAATAATTAATAGTAGTATTAATTAGTACCCCCTTCCTATACCTTTACGTACTTAGATTTAATCTTAGCCCTAGCCGCTCTGATATTACAATGCCGCATCAATAAAGACCCTCAACATACCGCTAGGTAAGGGCTGCAACTAACAGGTAAGTTCCTTCATTCAAAGAGCACAGGGCATATGGAAATTGTAACGACACCCCCCAATATGAAAGGGGGTTAACGCCGTTTAACTCTCTCCCCTCTCCTGGACACAAATTCCCTGTCGATCCTCCACAGCCAGGCGATCACTTCCCATAAGATTAATCCTTCCAGAAGAAACGAGACGTACTCTGTCTCTTCCAGGATAGACTCTTTATTGAAAAAGATATTGTAACTTTTATACACATCTACTACTGCATTAGTTTAACATGAACAATGGCCCAGCTCCACCCACACATAACAAGCCCAATACACACAAGTATGCAGGTGATTCATCAACATCTCTTCAATTAACCCGTCTGCTGCTAGTTCCACAACCTATAATTATAGGCTTAATTCCCCCAAACCACAATGGACAATAGAATGTAAATCACCACAAACAATGAACAGGTCTTTTTAGAAGCTGGGATTAGCATTACACTGCAGACAGGTGATTGAGGCTGAACACATCAGTATCTCTCAATTAACCTGTTGAGTTCAGAAACAGTAAATAGTCCTTTACAGATATCCTTGGGGATATGGTGGATAAATATTACAGACCCATTTTAGGTAGCCCAAGATATATTTCTTAATGTCCATTATTTCCTGGCTCACCCTGTGTCCAAAGTGACCCTCCTGTCACACATCTCCCCTTTCGGCAGGAGACTAACAAAGGAGGTGACCCCAGACGGGTTGACTCCGAAGTTAGTCCATAGGTCCATTCTTCTAATGCCGGTATCCACACAGTACCCCAAGTAAATTGCTCCAAACAGAGCATTACTTACCCAGCCAACCTCTGCCTCTCTCAGAGAACATACCCGCCGCTGGGGAGAAGACAGGGTGACTGGGCTCAGTCCGTCATGCTGTTGGGGATCTGAGCCGACTGCCCAGCATCCCTGAGGTATACAAGTGGAGACTGAAGTCCCATCCCCTTGTGGTAGGTGAAAATCCCCCAGTGCTTGCAAAGCAAGGCTGACATCCTCCTGTCCCAGTGTCACACCATTTTCTGGGGTTGTGTCAGTGAGGACCGAAGTCCCATCCAGTACCACAGGAACTCCCTCTTCTGTTTGTTGAGAGCAGAGGCCCGCGGCACTCTGCTCTGTTGCCAGCTCTTCCGCTGGGTTGCTGTGAGTGGAGACCGTAGTCCCATCCACCGATATCCGCTCAAGTGGCAGTTGTGTGCAGCGGCCAGTAGCATTCTGCCCTGCTGCCAGTGATTCAGCTGGGGGTAAAAGCTTTACCACCTCAGCTTGTTGCTGGAGAGATGGGCCAACTGCCCCGGCTCCCTGAAACTCCACAGTTGTTTCCGGTGCTGGGCAGAGGTTGCTAGCACTCTGCCCTGTTGCCAGCACTTCTGCTGGGGACTCCACCCCATCTGCTCTGGCTAACTGTTGGGGAGGGAAGAGGGCTGCTTCTCCCCCCTGCATCTCTGAAATCCCCTGGGAAAGAGGAACCATCACCTTCTCATCTCGGGCCTCCAAAACTGCCACGGGTGTAGAGCAGGGGTCTGCAGTACTCTGTCCTGCTGCCAGTACTTGGGCAGGCGATGTATAATCCATAACATCCTCTGAACAGTCCCTTAAGTCCATACCTTCTGTAATCTGTAGCTGGGAAGATGAGCCAACTGCCCTAGCTCCCTGGAACTCCATATTGTCAGGGTCACCTGTGGCCAGGTGACAGATGCACACCGTAGGGGGACAGGAGTGCACCGCGAGGTAGTGAACCCTATGGCTGGCTTCTGCGGATAGGAAACTGGGTGGTTGTGGAAAGCGGGACCAGAGGAGCACAACCGGGATCCCAACGGAAGCGAGAGCCAAGATTCCCCAGGGCGCGGAGTCTAAGACCCAGCTGGTCTTCTCCAGGGCCTCTAGTGGTGAGGATGTTACGCTGCAGGCTGGGACCAGGTCGCGCCCCCTGGAGTTTTCTAGCTCACGCCCCGTAGGATAAGGGGAAGCAGCAGCACACGATAGAGAGAACCGAATAACAAGCCGAAGGTCAGGGGCCACAAGCAGACAAGGATAACAAAGAACGAGCCGAAGGTCAAGGGTCACGAGCAGACAGGGATGGTCGGGGACAAGCCAATAACGTAACAGAGAGACAGACGTAGCACACGGCAGGCAGGAACCCAAACACACAATGCCTAACAAACACGTTGATCAGCAAAGCAGGCTTGCAGTGCACAGGTTAATATAGTGTTCTGTGATAGGGCCTGGGGTGGAGTCTGGCTGGGAGGAGATTATAAAGGAAGCCAGGTGAAAGGGCTCAGGCCTCTAAGATGAACACATGGGAAGGAAGGTAAGCTGACAGACAAACACTACTGCATATCCATGACAGTACCCTCCCTCTTATGGGCCCTCCCCCGCCTGGACCCAGGCTTAAAGGGAAATCTCTGATAAAACCTTCTCAACAGATGAGGTGCAGCGACATCAGATGCAGCGATCCAAGACGCCTCCTCAGGACCAAAACCTCTCCAATGCACAAGGTACTGAAGAATGCCTCTGCAGAGCCGAGAATCCAGAACTTGTCTAACCTCGTACTTAAGATTATCCTCAGAGACCGAAAACGAGGTAGGGAGATGACAAGAAGATCTATTGAGGACCAAAGGCTCTCTAGGAATAAGCAAGGGCATGAGAGGATCAACAGGAATCTGAGGAGGGTCCCCTAGACCCTTAAAGGGGAACTGGTCATCTTGCACAGGACCATCAGACTGGGCAGATGTCAGTGGAACCCTGAAGTCAGGTTGGTTAGAAGGTGACATGTCGCCGGAGTCAAGCTGAATAGCTGAAGGACAAGCAGAATGTCCCAAACAAGAAAAAGTAGGAGGCTCACTGGGCATGGGCTGGACTGGCATAACTAGTACAGAGGCAGAGTGAATAGCTGAGTCAGGTGTAGCGACTACCTGAATCGCATCGCAAGACGTAGCGACTGCAGGACTTGTAGACAAGCTAGCCTGGCTGTGCGTCCAAGGGTGGTTAGGGACAGAGAAATGTAAATGGTTATGCAACCTGGAATGAATGACCGGCTCAGATTCACAGGGGGCAACCTTGGGTAGGCAGGACGAGGAACAGGAGGGACCCCAAGCCAGGATCTGTCCAGTAGTCCAGTCCACATGAGGAGAATGGAGCTGTAACCATGGGAGACCCAAAATGATAGGCGTTGAGGCCTTGGGTAAGATAAGGAAGGATATCCACTCCTGGTGGAGTGTCCCTACCGACATCTTAACAGGGAGGGTCTGGAAGCGGATAGGTCCCCCTGGGAGAACAGTACCATCAATCGCCAAGACCACCAATGGCGTGGTGAGGGGCAAAAGAGTAAGTCTCATGGACGATGCGATTTCCCAGTCCATGAAATTACCAGCGGCTCCGGAATCCAGATATGCTGAGACCGAATAAGAAGAAGCACCAACATGAAGGAACACAGAAAGCATAAGACGAGAAGGGGAAGGTGATATTTCTGGGTCCAATACTCCACTTTCCAGATGAAGTGGACCCGAACGTTTTTCTGGACAAAGAGAGCAAGTGTCACGAAAATGACCTTTGCCCCCACAGTAAAGACACAGACCAAGAGTTCTGCGCCTAGCACGTTCCTCGGGGGATAACCTGGTCCGACCCAGCTGCATGGGTTCCTCAGCTGGTAGGAGATGCTCTACGGGTCGAAGAGAGGGGAGCTCAGGCTGACTAAGAACCAAGGAGTGCTGGCGTTGCTTTTCTAAGGTCCTCTCCTGAAAGCGAATATCGATCTGGTTACACAAGGAGATAACGCCGGCCAGATCAGTGGGGATGGTTCTTCCTGCTAATTCATCCTTCACTCTATCAGACAGGCCATGCAAAAAGGTTGCGACTAAGGCCTCATTGTTCCAGCTCAACTCAGCCGACAGTATGCGGAAATGAAGGGCATACTGTCCCACAGAAGCAGACTCTTGGCGGAGACGTAAAAGGGCGCTGGCCGCTGAAGAGACACGAGCCGGTTCTTCGAAGATATTCCGAAAAAGTTTCAAGAAGCCAGACAGGCTAGAAACCACTGGATCATTCAGTTCCCACAGAGGGGCTGCCCAGGCTAAAGCTTCACCAGAGAGGAGGGAAATGATATAGGCTACCTTAGCCCGATCAGACAGGAAGTTTTGGGGCTGGAGCTCAAAATGAATCGTGCATTGGCTAAGGAACCCCCTGCAAGCCTTGGAGTCCCCAGAGAAACGGGACGGAGCTGGCAGTTGTAGTGAGTGTGTGGCTGCGACTGGTGCAATAGGTGCAGCCACTGATTGTATTTGAGGTTGTGGATTCAGGGTTCCCAAGGAGGCCTGAAGCTGCTCGAAGCGAGAAGCCAGATCCTGGAGGAATCGCATCACCTGAGTCTGATTCGATTCCTGGGTTTCAAGTCTGCAAACTATGCCCTGCAATGGATCATCCGCGGGTAGCGGGATGTCAGCCGGGTTCATGGCTGATCAAACTGTCAGGGTCACCTGTGGCCAGGTGACAGATGCACACCGTAGGGGGACAGGAGTGCACCGCGAGGTAGTGAACCCTATGGCTGGCTTCTGCGGATAGGAAACTGGGTGGTTGTGGAAAGCGGGACCAGAGGAGCACAACCGGGATCCCAACGGAAGCGAGAGCCAAGATTCCCCAGGGCGCGGAGTCTAAGACCCAGCTGGTCTTCTCCAGGGCCTCTAGTGGTGAGGATGTTACGCTGCAGGCTGGGACCAGGTCGCGCCCCCTGGAGTTTTCTAGCTCACGCCCCGTAGGATAAGGGGAAGCAGCAGCACACGATAGAGAGAACCGAATAACAAGCCGAAGGTCAGGGGCCACAAGCAGACAAGGATAACAAAGAACGAGCCGAAGGTCAAGGGTCACGAGCAGACAGGGATGGTCGGGGACAAGCCAATAACGTAACAGAGAGACAGACGTAGCACACGGCAGGCAGGAACCCAAACACACAATGCCTAACAAACACGTTGATCAGCAAAGCAGGCTTGCAGTGCACAGGTTAATATAGTGTTCTGTGATAGGGCCTGGGGTGGAGTCTGGCTGGGAGGAGATTATAAAGGAAGCCAGGTGAAAGGGCTCAGGCCTCTAAGATGAACACATGGGAAGGAAGGTAAGCTGACAGACAAACACTACTGCATATCCATGACACATATCATCCACTTCAGCTTTAGGGAGGGCAATCTTCAGCTTTTCCACTGCTGATTCTTCAGCCAGGCTAGCTCCCTGGAACTCCATATCACCCACTTCGGCTTTAGGGATGGCAATCTTCAGATTTTCCACTGCCGATTCTTCAGCCAGGCTAGCTCTCTGGAACTCCATATCATCCACTTCGGCTTTAGGGATGGCAATCTTCAGATTTTCCACTGCCGATTCTTCCGCCAGGATTTCATAGTTGTCAACTGGTATTTCCTGATAGTCCCAGGCAAAGGTAGCCCCACCCTGCGGCTGAGCCGAGTCTAGCAGCTGTTTGTAGGCAATCTCCAGCTCCCATTCCTGAACGGCCAGAAACTCCAAATCTTCCTGTGCCCAGTGCCCTTCCGAGACATTGAGGCCTCGTACACACGACCGATTTTCTCGTCGTAAAAAACACGTCGTTTTTTTCGACGAGATTCTTGTTAAGCTTGTCGATTTTCTCGTCAAGCTTTCTATGCGTACACACTGTCATTTCTCAATTTCCTTGTGGTTCTCTGCGCTCACGTCCAGCACGTACGACGGCACTATAAAGGGGAAGATCTTTTTTCTTGGCGCCACCCCTTGGGCTGCTTTTGCTGATCTCGTGTTACCGCGTGTGAAGTAAAAGTTTGGGAAGAGACGATTCGCGCTTTTCAGTCTTCGTACTTTTCAGATCGTTTTCTGCCGTTCAGTTTGTGCTTGTGGGTTCGTATCTTGACTTTCAGGGCGTCTAGGCAGGTCGTATCTGTTTTACAGTGCGTTCTTGCCTGTTCGTTTCTGAATTTCAGTTCGTTATTCATAGGCCTTGCTGTTCTAAAGTGCGTTCTGTTCTGTACGTTCTGATTAGACGACCGTTTCCTAGCCATGTCGCCTGGACGTTCTCGTCGTCGAGTTCGTGCTGTGCGTGCGCTTGGTGTTGGTCTGCTTGTTTTGGACCAAGACCAGTCCATGAATGGTGTGAGGAGGAGTTCATGGACCAAGAATTGGTTGCTCCAGCGGGACCAATTCTGCCACATGCCTCTGCTGCGGGAGATCGTCGAGAATAATCCTGAGGACTACAGGAATTTTCTGAGGATGTCTGACCCCGTTTTTCAGGAACTGTTGGCTTTGGTGTCCCCCTATATTACCAGGAAGGACACCGTTATGCGGGAAGCCATCAGTGCTGAGCAGAGGCTCATCGCCACGTTGCGTTACCTGGCGACAGGGAGAAGTCTTCAGGACTTGAAGTTCACCACAGGCATCTCCCCCCAGGCTCTGGGCCTCATAATCCCAGACACCTGTTCTGCTATTATACAAGTCCTGCAGGAGGACTATATTAGGGTAAGTTTTCTCCCTTCACATCACATTTTATGTATTACATGTATGCTAATGTATTGTATTTCTTTCATCCTTTCCTAATTACCATGATTGTAATATGCTGAGAATGTCCCCTTTGTCCCCATGCATGCTGGAAGTTTTTAAATGCCCCTTTTTTATCCTCCCTAAATATTTCCCCTCACTAACTTTTCCAGCAGGGGCGCCTGTTGCTCCAAATGTTGGGGGGTTACAACCCCAATTTCGGAAATAAACTTCCTCCTTTTTTGCTCTGTTGCCTAATAAACGCCCCCAGTTGTCCCCTCCAATGCAGCCATTTAGTCCCCTCTATTGCAGCCAGTTTCCCCCCAGCCCTGCACTTACCTTCTTGTGGTCAGCGCCATCCTTCTTCTGTCCTTGATGTCTTCTCCTTCCCTTCATGTTGCATCAGCCAATCATGTTACCATTAAACAGACTTGGTGAACATGATTGCCAGAGCTGCCTGTCAGTGTTTACACAAGGAATGCCCCCTCCTTGCGTCCCCGATTTTTCTTTGAGGAAGCCAATTACATCCCTCAGGTTGTAATTTGCAAGACTTTTTTAATACCTGTTTCTGCTCTGCAATTTTAACCCCCTAAATGACGCAATTAATCATATGTCGGTCGCTTTACAAGAGGCCATCCACCTGAATAGTGTGCGGCATAGACAATACATAGGTTCATGCAACGCATGAACCTATGTATTGTTCTGAGTGATGGGCACAGGAGAGAGGGGACAGTGCTCCAGCGCCCACTCTGGACGCACCGCCACTGCAATGCTATCCTGTGGCCAAACACATCTCCCCCCCCCCCAAAATAATTTAGTAATGGCCCATCAGAGGGGGTGATGAATATGATAAATGAGCCTTCCATTATACTTTTTTTACACACCTTAATAAACGTATAATTAGATTGATGTTGGTCTCTAATTTTTTGGTCTTGAATTTGCTTGTAATGTATGCCTTTGTTTTTCTAATATTATTTCATCTTGTTTCACTCCACAGCTTCCTTCAAAGCCACAGGAATGGCAGACTGTGGCATCGGAGTTTGCCACGCGGTGGGACTTCCCCAACTGCGGTGGTGCCATAGACGGGAAGCACGTCCGCATCGTGCCGCCACCCCGTTCTGGATCCTACTACTACAACTACAAGGGGTTTCATAGCATTGTGCTGATGGCGGTGGTGTCAGCACGGTATGAATTCCTCTATGTTGATGTAGGGAAGAATGGCCGGATGTCCGATGGGGGATCCTTCATCCAGACGGAGTTTGCCCTCCGTCTCCAGAGTGACGACCTTGCATTGCCACCGGATGCAGGGAATATTGAAGGACTCCCCTTTGTTTTCTTGGCTGATGAAGCCTTCGGACTCGGACGGCATCTTATGAGGCCATTTCCACAGAGGACCCTGACCCCAGAGAAGAGTGTGTTCAATTACCGGCTGGCCAGGGCCCGAAGAGTCGTTGAAAATGCCTTCGGCATAATGGCCAGCCGGTTCCGCCTTTTTATGACTTCCATCCACTTGGCGGACTACAAAATAAACTATGTAGTGTTATGCTGCTGTGTGCTACACAATTTTCTTTGCCGCAAAGCGAATTCATATATGGCCTCAGTTTTGCCAGAGGCTGGACTTTCCCCTGCAAATCCCCTTCCGGGCCTGGAATCTGCCCGTCTTGGCTTGCCCCCCCAAAATGCCCGTGTGGTTCGGGACAAATACATGGAGTATTTCACGGGTAGGGGGGCAATTCCTATGCCAGCCTATGTCTAAGTATCCCAATAAAAATCTTGTTTAAACCTTTAATTATTTGTTCTTTCCTGTCTCCTAGTTTGTCTTTGTGCATTTGTAGTGGCAAGTGTATTTTACTTTAGTAAATAACAACCAATTTCACTATGTTACCTTACAAAAGAACCAAATAAGCTTAGAGAGTATTATAAAAAGAAGCTACACGTTGTTTGTGGTCAAATATTTTACTCTCTGCACATTTTTTTTTGTTTTACTTTGGGGTTGGCCTGACCACAACCCGTCAAATTTTGGCTTATGAAAATACAAAAATACCACTTGCATTTCTAAAATGACAACATTGGATACCTCTGAGCAATCTGAGACATTCAGTTACACAAACTATGTCTCTATGTGCCCGTCCTAATATGGGGTCCTGCCACCCCTTGCCCAGCCAAAAATTCAATATGCACACATTTTTACTTTTTTGCAAATAGGAAGTTTACAATCCTGATCCCTATTGTCAACATGTGCTATCTGCCATCAGGGGTGATCAATGGATGTGTTTTGGGGGTGCATCCCCTTCCTCAGTTCACCGACTTTTGATACGAGGAAGGGGTTGCACCCACAAAAGACGTACATGGATATCCCCTGATGGCAGATAGCACATGTTCACACACTGTGTGCATATTCAATTTTTGGCTGCTTTGTTACTCAAAAAATTAGTAAAAATATAAAAACAAACATGTAAAAACAAATGTGTTTGGATGGCTTATTGAATTCTCCCCAAAACATCGAGAATGTCTTTAAATGTTTGTTCCATCACATGGATTCTTTGTTTAATTAGGTCCAGTTCCGTGCTACATTCCATCACTTGCTGGATGAGGCGGAGGGCACTGTCAGCAGAGAACGGTGTGCTATCCTTCACAACATTTCCATCCCCTAAAAACCATAAAAAAAAATTAATAAAACTCTGCAGGCCTACCTCGCTTACCTTAAGCTGTGGTGTCAGATACTGACCTGTTGTGGTGACCAGATCCACAACGTCATCCACCTCTCCTTCCTGCACTTCTCCTTCCTCCACCTCAACTTCCTGCACATCTTTCGGTTGTGGATCTTTGGGAGTTTGGGGTTGCTTGGAAGTTGTGGGGTGCATGTGCTCCCTGGAGTGTCCTCCTCCCAGTCTTCTCTCCCCTATGAGAATAAAACCAAAGGTCTATTTATCACACTGTAAAAATCTCATTTTTAAACTTAAAACAGGCTAAATTGTTTGGAAGTGGGGTACAAGTGTGTGTTTGTGCGGAATTTAAAGAAAAAAATGCATTCTTTATGACCCCAAATATGTTTATTATTCACATTTGGATGTAATTTTTTGGACATGGAGGCACCACAAATAAACTCTGATGCACCTGTGTGGGACACCCAAAAAAGGCGGGTCTGGTGGCCCACACTATAGTGCTCCAAAGTACAGATGTGGAAGCAGCTGCTGAGTGTCCTCTCCTTTACACTGATTAAAGTTTGCATTTCATTCTCCTTACAAACACATCATCTAGACTTTAAAATTATCCACAATACTTGATCAAAAATGGCAGATGTCTAATTACTTTTGGGGGTCTTAAATAAGCCAAAACCACGGATAGTGGCCGAACGAAGTGTCGGTAACGTAACGAACGATTACTGTGCCCAACCTAGTTCAAAATAATACATTTTGGAAGGGAGTCCAATATGCTTTAAAAAAAAAAAAAGTCAGTTTCTAAAAAGATTAATAGCAGAAAGGTCGTCATTTTACTTACTTTTAGCGAGCATCCTCTTTATGCTCCTCAACTGGTCTGGCTCCCTCAGTTTGAGGTCTGACCACCTCTTTCTGAGCTGCTCATTTGAGCGTTTCACCCCGAACTTCGCCCTCAGACTCTTCACAACTTTAGTGAGGATTTTGGCCTTCCTTCTATTTGGTTTGCTATACGGCCCATGCTTGGCATCATAATCAGCCTTGACCAAGATGTCCACCATCTCCGCCATCTCCGCCAAAGACATATTCGATGCCTTGAATCTCCTCCTTGATCGTGACGTGTCCTCGGTCTCCGGGCTTGTCTCCTCGCTAGTTGCGGAATTATCAGACACCTGCTGTAACTCCGCCATATCTGTCTGCGCGCCGAAAGAGAAGGGGCGGGGAAAAGATGTTAGTTAGAACGTCATGGGCGGGCGACGTGTGCGGAGCGACGTGTTCGAATTTGGACGCATGCGTGGTGTGTATATAGCAAACACACATGTGACTATAGTACGTTCGGTGTGCGGAGAGAGGAGTTCAAGTGACGGACGTGCGAACGAAGGTATGTGATTTTGTGAGACTTGTTAAAATTGTTGGCCTATACTGTCTTGAGATTGTTGGAGGATATATATGGTGACTAGGATGTGAAGGAGGTTAGACTGTTTGCCTCACATTATTTAAATATAATTTATTTTACTTGCAGATACAATATGAATGTATTTATTAGCGACAAAGAGTTCCTGGCGGAATTTATTGACCGGGTAAGGGAGCTGCCGGCTCTGTGGGAGACCAAAAACCCCATCCATAAAAAAAAAGGGGTGAGAAAAGCAGCGCTGGAGAAGCTGCTCCCATTTGTGCATACCAAGGTGCCCACAGCCACAGCAAAACAAAGGGATTTTTATAACAGCTTACCTGTAAAATCCTTTTCTTGGAGTACATCACGGGACACAGAGCGACTTAGTCATTACTAATGGGTTATATAGTTTACCTTCAGGTGTTGGCACTGGCCAATTCCAAACCGGAAGTACCCTCCCCTATATAAGCCCCTCCCACCCGGGAGCACCTCAGTTTTGTAGCCAAGCAATAAGTGTCCCAAAAAGAGGGGTGGGAGCTCTGTGTCCCGTGATGTACTCCAAGAAAAGGATTTTACAGGTAAGCTGTTATAAAAATCCCTTTTTCTTTTTCGTACATCACGGGACACAGAGCGACTTAGTCATTACTAATGGGACGTCCCAAAGCAATGCCAAATGAGGGGGGGGTACATAAGCTGGGCGCCATCAGGCATGAGGATCTTTTGCGGCCTGCAACACACTGCGCCCAAAGGCGACATCCTCCTGACTTCTAACGTCTACCTGATAGAATCTAGTAAACGTGTGTACCGAAGACCATGTTGCGGCCTTACATACTTGAGCCAGGGAGGCCTGGTGATGCACTGCCCATGAAGTTCCAACCGCTCTTGTGGAGTGCGCCCTAACTTTGAACGGAGGCGGTCTCTTTCTCAAGCCATAGGCTTGTATTATGACCTGTCGAATCCACTTGGCTAAAGTAGATTTTGATGCTGCCTGACCCCTTCTGGGGCCTTCCGGCAGAACAAACAAAGAATCCGTTCTGCGAATCTGAGCAGTGGCTTTTAGATAAGCTTTAACTGCTCTTACCACATCCAAAGAATGTAATAACTTTTCCTCTACTGAGCTAGGTTTGGGGAAAAAAGAAGGAAGAACCACATCTTGGTTCAAATGAAACCTCGATACCACCTTAGGAAGAAAGGCTGGATGAGGACGTAATACTACTCTGTCCTTATGGACAACCAGATATGGCTCCTTACAGGACATAGCTGCTAATTCCGACACTCTTTTAGCCGAACAAATGGCTACTAAGAAAACCAATTTCCTGGTGAGAAGAACCAAGGAAATGTGTTGTAATGGTTCAAACGGTTGTTTCTGTAGAACCGACAGAACCAGGTTTAAGTCCCAAGGACATATGGGAATACTAACCGGAGGGCTAATACGCATCACTCCTTGTATAAAGGCTTTGACTAGTGAATGCGAAGCCAAGGGCCTTTGAAAAAATATTGACAAGGCCGAAATCTGACCCTTGATAGTACTCAAGGCCAGTTTCCTATCTACAGCCCACTGTAGGAAGTCCAGAATCCTCCCTATCATGTACTTACGTGGATGCCATTTCTTGGTCTCACACCACGTAATGTACGCTTTCCAGATCCTATAATAGATCTGCCTGGATACCGGTTTCCTGGCATTGATCATGGTAGATACCACAGAATTAGAGAGCCCTCTCTTTTTCAGAATGTGGGCTTCAATAGCCAGGCCGTCAAACCTAGGGCTGGTAAGGAAGGGTGGTATATCGGTCCCTGCGAAAGCAGGTCCGGACGAAGTGGGAGGGTCCAAGGACTCCTCACTGACATTTTTACCATCTCCGCGTACCATGCCCTTCGGGGCCACGCTGGAGCCACCAGAATCACTGGTTTCTTTTCTACCCTGATTCTGCGGAGTAATCGCGGTAACAATTGTGGCGGTGGGAATGCATATATCAGCTTGAACCGATCCCAAGGGAACACTAGGGCATCCGAGCCGCAAGCTAGGGGATCCCTTGTGCGAGACACAAACCTGTCCACCTTTGCGTTGAATCTGGATGCTAGCAGATCTACATCCGGTGTTCCCCACCGCTGGCATATTGCCTGGAAAACCTCGGGGTGAAGAGACCATTCCCCCGGGCATAATTGTTGGCGACTTAGAAAGTCCGCTCTCCAATTTTCCACTCCTGGGATGAAAACCGCAGATATGGCTGGGACATATCTTTCTGCCCACTCCAGGATGCAATTTGCTTCCTTCTGGGCTGCACGACTTTTGGTGCCACCCTGATGATTGATATATGCCACTGCCGTGGCATTGTCTGATTGAATTCTGACAGGGGACCCCTGGAGTTTGGATGTCCATGCTACTAGGGCATACCGGGCTGCTCGTATCTCTAAGAGATTGATGGGCAGGGCCTTTTCTGCTTCTGACCACCTGCCCTGGAGAGACCATTGCTCCAGCACTGCCCCCCAGCCGATGAGGCTGGCATCTGTAGTGACCACCTTCCAAGAAACCGGACTGAAGGGTTTCCCTCTTTCCAGATTCTGGGGCACCAACCACCAATGGAGGCTCTTGCGAACGGAAGGGGACAGGGACATTGGTAAGTCTAAAGCCTGAACTTTTTTGTTCCAGGCTGACAGTATGGCCCTTTGCAAATTCCTTGAATGGAATTGACCGTAGGGTACCGCTTCGAATGAAGCCACCATCTTTCCCAGCAGCCTCATGCAGAGACGTATGGATGGTTTTCTTTTTGTACCCACTAAGTGGGTCAAATTTCTTAAAGACGACACCTTCTCTGGAGGTAAGAAAATCTTTCTCTGATTTGAATCCAGCCTTAGCCCTAAGTATTCCAGACTTTTGACTGGTCTTAGAGCTGACTTGTCCCGGTTGATAATCCAACCGTGATATTCCAGATACTCGATTGTCTTGTGAATAGCTACTTCCAGCTTTTCCACTGAGTGGTCTATTAGTAGCAGGTCGTCTAGATATGCCATTATCGTTACACCCTGTGTTCTTAGATTGGCCAATAATGGGGCCAGAATTTTTGTGAACACTCGTGGTGCTGTGGCCAGACCGAAAGGTAAGGCTCTGAACTGAAAATGGCGCCCTTCTACTGCAAAGCGTAGAAATTTCTGATGGGCCGGAAAGATGGGAATATGCAGATAAGCATCCCTTATGTCGATCGAGGCTAGCCATTCCTGCCCTTGTAGGGCGGTGGCCACTGATCGGATCGACTCCATCCGAAAGGTCCTGATATTTAGGAACTTGTTTAGCCCTTTTAGATTTAATATGGGCCTCACGTCCCCATTTGGTTTGGGGACTGTGAAAAGGTTCGAGTAAAACCCGAATCCGCTTTCTTCCAGGGGAACCTTCATGATTACCCCTTGGAGCAATAGTTGTTCTAGTGCCAGAAGGAGGGATCCTCTCTTTTGGGGATCTCTTGGCACGTTTGACCTCATAAATTGGGCAGGAGGAGTGCCTTTTAACTCCAGCTTGTATCCCAGACTTACTGCGGAGAGCACCCATCTGTCTCTGATGGTGTCCCGCCAGGTCTCTGTGAACAACTGAAGTCTTCCCCCCACCCGATTGAGCGGGGGCAATACTTCATGCCTTAGGGGGAGGTTTTGTACCTCTCTTGATCCAGGGCTTCTTGTTACCCTGTGATTGTCCCTGATTTCTGCCCCCTGAATTTGACCGCGGAGGCCGTCGGAACTGCTTCACAGCCGATGTGCCCGGGACTGGAGAGGTAGGCCTCTTAAAAGAAGGACTTCTACCCTTGTTCTTAACCGGTAAGAGTGAACTTTTACCGGCAGAAATTTTCTGGATATATTTGTCCAGATCTTCTCCAAATAAGCGTTCTCCATGAAATGGGAAGCTAACCAGCAGTCTTTTACAGGGAGCTTCAGCAGACCAGTTTTTGAGCCACAAAAGCCTACGCATATGTACTATAGACAGCGTAAAGCGGGAGGCCTGTTGGATTGTATCCTTTATGGCGTCCACCGCAAAACACAAGGCTCTAGGCAGGTCAGCTAGGGCATGAGCCTGCTGATCTGGTAAGTCCCTTAAGACTTGTTTCAACTGATCTTTCACTGCTTGGCAGACTCCAATCGCTGCTACCGCAGGTTGTGTCACCATACTTGCTGTAGAGAAAGCAGATTTTAGTAAAGACTCCAATTTTTTATCTATTGGGTCTTTGAACATTGGAACATTATCTACTGGACATGTCAGTGATTTGTTAACAGAAGAGATGGCTGCGTCCACTATAGGGACCCTCCATTTTCTTATGAACTTATCCTCCATGGGATAGATCACCGGAAATCTCTTGGGGGGAGCAAATATTTTATCAGGATGCTCCCAATCCTGGTAAATAAGCCCTTCTAATAAAGGGTGGATTGGGAAGGAACAGACCGCCTGGGGAGCTTTTAGCGACCCCAGCGAGGAAACCGTAGTGGATGGTGGTTCCGCCAGAGGCATTTTAAATGCTGATCGGACCATGTTAGTCAGAGACTGAACCCATAATCTTTCAGCCTGAGAAGCTGAGAAAGGTTCTTCCACTGTTGATTCCTCTATAAGTGAATCAACCTCATCCTGATCCCCTTCAGGTAGGTCGATCTCTGTGTGGGGCTGTTCCTCCACTAACAGGCACTCTGAAGGAGGAGACGGAGATCGGACGCGCTTTTCCTGTGACAGGGAAGCAGCGATCAATGCTGTTAATCTCTCTTCCAATCCTCCCAGAGTTGAGGATAAAACCTCCTCTGTTATATATACAGGAGCAGGTGGACTGGGGACAGCCGCAGCACCAGACATTCCTGCGGGGTTTCTACGGCTACTGACCTCTGCATTCTCAGGGGAGATTGGTGCAGTGCAAGCATGCCCAATATCCTCAGAGCCCGATGGAGACCCCTTTGGCTTCCTGGAAGATTTATTTCCGGAGCGTCTGGACGACATATCCTTTAAGCACAAAGCTGAGGTATTCCCGTCGTCATACACCAATTTTTGCTGGTAATAGTCTAACACAGGTGCTGCTATATACCAGCTGGTGTCCACTAAAGTGCCTTTCTATGGGGATGCCTGCATCAACCGCCTCTGTGTGCCACTGTTTGTTGCTAGCTCTGTTTGCATGCAGCTGACACTTGTACTGTGTCTTTTAACCATGCTGGGACGCCCGCACATGCGCAGAAGCGCCGCGGCGCGCATCGAGCGTCATCCACCCGCCCCGCCCCTTTTTTTTCATAGGAGGCGCGTGCACGCGCCCGCGCGCGCGCCCGTGCGCCAATGGCGCCCTTTTCGAAAACCAACAGAGGACTAGGAGCCAGGGCCCTTTTTGCCGGAGGGCCTGTGCGGTGGATGAACGCAGCAACAGGGCAGAGGAAGTGGATTCCCTCAGAGAAACTTACCAGCTGCCTGGATCTTTTGAGTTGAGAAAACCAAAGATCCACATTTACAAGAAAAATGGACTACAGCGGCCTCTAGTGGTTTAACACAGGTACCGCGGTCCCTGTTTTTTTTTTTTTCTTGACTACTATTAAAATTTTACATTTTCAGTAGTTATAGGCAAACACAGATATTTAGCGGGAATACCGTTAGGTAACAGACAGAAAGACAAATTAGGCTTGGGGGTCCCCCAATAGAACCAAGTTCCTGAGGGCCCCCACTTACCTGATCCCCGCCGCAGGACTTTGTTTGGTCCACAAAAGTCCAAACTTCACCTATCACGGCAGGCATTGTAATTAAACCTTCAGGGACCGGGTTCCCAAGGATTCCACTCCCCTGGACCTGTATAGCACCCTGCACAGACAGCGTCTTGGTCGTGGGTATGACCAGAGCTCTGGATCCCAGGGTCCAGCCCTCCTAAGAGAAGCATTACAGGCAAAACCTTGCTCTTCTGCTGCAAGGCCCGGGTACCGACCGTTTAGCTATGAAGCTTTTTTTGGTGGGATCCGGAACAGCTTACTAAGGCCCAAAAGAACCTGTACGCAAGCCCAGTGAAAACACATGTTACTCTTTGGCCAACACCTTAGACACTGGCAAAAAACTGAGGTGCTCCCGGGTGGGAGGGGCTTATATAGGGGAGGGTACTTCCGGTTTGGAATTGGCCAGTGCCAACACCTGAAGGTAAACTATATAACCCATTAGTAATGACTAAGTCGCTCTGTGTCCCGTGATGTACGAAAAAGAAAAGTGGACACTAAAATTGGGAGCTTGAGAGGTACCTACAGGACTGAACGCTCTAAGGTGCTGGCTTCTCAGAGGTCAGGAGCAGCAGCAGATGATGTTTATGTCCCGGTTTTGTGGTACTACAGCAGGATGTCCTTCCTGGATGACCACATTGAGCCAAGGCCATCACTCTCCACTCTTCCCCCCAGACTTCCCTGCAGCCAACCTGAGCCTTCTCTGGAGCAAGAGGAGGCAGCCATCCTGGATGATCCTGATTTGGCCATCTGGAGCCAGGTATAGTATTAACTGAAAATGTAGTGGGATAAAATTAATGTTTCCCAAATATGTCAGGATGAGAAACATACATTATTTTGTATTCAACAAGTGAAATCATGATCTGTAGACATTATTCTGCACTTAATTGTGTGGTAAATAGTCAAGCTGATGTAGTGGTAAATTTAAAGCAAGGATTTATGCATTTACATTCTAATTGCTTCCATCAGGATTACAAAGTTTGATGCAAAGATTAAACCAACATATTAAACTATGTTTCTTTTTCATACACAGGATGAAATCAGCCAGGAGGAGGGTCTGGAAACTGTCAGGCAGGAGGAGGAAGGGCCCAGTGGCAGCCAGGAGGTGGCAGGGCCCAGTGGCAGCCAGGAGGTGGCAGGGCCCAGTGGCAGCCAGGAGGTGGCAGGGCCCAGTGGCAGCCAGGAGGTGGCAGGGCCCAGTGGCAGACAGGAGGTGGCAGGGCCCAGTGGCAGACAGGAGGTGGCAGGGCAAAGGAGAAGCACCAGATCCCAGGTGCCTCCCATCAGGCTTCACAAAAGAGGCAGGAGGGACAGGACCACCAGTGAGGCAGCAATGGCCCTTATTAAAGAGGCCCATGCCACCCTCAAGGAGCCCACATCCCCTGAAGAGGCCATTGCCGGCCTAGTGGAGGCTAAGTTCAAGGTGATGAGCATGGAGCAACGCCTCCTATGCGAACCCCTGCTCATCACCTTGCTCAACAAGGGGGTGATGGAGCAAATTACCCCCAATACCGCCATATGTGAGGTGGCCCAACTGACCCAACCTCAACCTCCACCTCCACCTTCCTCTTCTGCCCCACCCCCTTCTGCTACCCCTCCACCTTCTGCCCCACCCCCTTCTGCTACACCTCCACCTTCTTCTTCTGCCCCACCCCCTTCTGCTACACCTCCACCTTCTGCCCCACCCCCTTCTGCTACACCTCCACCTTCTGCCCCACCCCCTTCTGCTACACCTCCACCTTCTTCTTCTGCCCCACCCCCTTCTGCTACACCTCCACCTCCTCCTCCTGACAGGAGTACCCCTCCAGTGGGCCAGCCTCCAGCTAAACAAAGAAGGAAGGCTTCAGTAAAGGCTGCAGGGAAGGTTGCCAGGAAGAAGAGGAAGTGATGGCCTTGCTTCATTGTGGTCGCACTGGTCGGACAGAAGGCAGCCTGTTGTAGTACCACACACTTGGGACATATATCTCACCTGCTGCTGTTCCTGACCTCTGGGAGGCCAGCATCAGATTGTGTTCTGAAATGTGGGCCTTCTCAAGCTCCCAATTTTAGTGTCCACACAGGGTTGCTGTGTGCTCTGGGGTCCCTGGGATGCACAAATGGCAGCAGCTTCTCCAGCGCTGCCTTCTCTTTATTTAATTTATAAACATGAATAAATGTGTTTTTTGTTTAAGTTCATACTTGACTATGTGTATTTTTAAATAAAAAAAAACAAGCTTTGGAGTAAGCAGATACATTTGACTGACAATAAAAGGCACAGATATCACCCCCCCAAAAGAATAACTAAATCTGATTAGCTCAAAAACATGGTGTGAAATTTTAAAAATATAGATTAGAAAATTAAATGGGAGATCGCTATCAAAACATTGAGAAATTATAATTAACATCATTTTGAAAAATCTAACCATTTAAATTATTCCTAAAAACTTGCACGATATAATACACATAAATCTTATAAAGAGCAGCATGAAAAAGGTTAAAAATAAGGCATAACTCTGTGTGAATATCAGCAGCAAAAGAAGGTCTCTCGTTTTGATTAATGTAACATTCTAACGAAGAATTCAATGCAGAACATTTAAACGATGAAATATTTATGAGCGTGACGAATGTGCTCTCTCCATTATGAAGGCTTGTTTTACCAGAAGATGCGCTCCCGTCTCATAGTTGCTTGTGAGCATGCGCACTTTTGGAAGAGTCGTAAAAGCATACACACGAACCATTTTCTCGTCACAAAACAGGCCGACGAGAAACACGACGAGGAAATCTGGACTCCTGACGAGAAAATAGAGAGCAGGTTCTCTATTTTCTCGTCGAGATTCTCGTCAAGTTTCTCGTCGTAAAACCATACACACGAACGTTTTTCTAGACAAAAAAACTCTCGCGGCACTTTTCTTGACTGTTTACGACGAGAAAATCGGTCGTGTGTACGAGGCCTCAGTCTTTGCTCTCTGTGCTCCATTATTTCCTCCAAATGCCACTCCCGATCACTCCCAAAGTCAGGGTCCTCGGACAGCCTCCAATACAACAATCCCAGGCCATTATAGTCAAAGCCTTCCGTGGGGCTGTCATCCGCTGACCACTGGCACTCTTGGGCTACATACCACCGGAGGGCTTTGTAGCTCTCGTCCAACCGCATCTCTGCCCGGATCAGCCTGCTTAACTCAGCTGTCCACTCCTGCTTCGGTTGTTCCCCCAATAACAGCATTCGTACTTCATACTGCGACCAGTACCTTACATGGATGGAGGGGAGAACTTTTCCCTGGTGTTGCTGCTCGAGAGCTAGCACTTTCTCCCAGAGTTCGCAGCGGATTGAATCAGACCATCCCAGCAGGACCTCCTCTGATACTGGTCCTCTATGCTGTATCTGCATCTCTCGCAACCTCCTTCTGAATTCCTTTTCCATGTCGGCTGGTATCTGTATCTCTCCTCTCCTTTCAGTTGGTGCTGCTTCTTTAGGTGTTGTCTCCGATTGCCGTATTTCCGCCATTCTCTGCTCATGTTGCCACTCATCCTGCCGCTCGATTTCTCTAATGGCTTCCTGTATGGCGGTCTCTGATGGGCTAGCACCGTACAATGCCAACCGCTGTCGAACTCGTTGCTGAAACAAGTCTTCAACTGACCGGGGTCCTGCCTCACCATCCCTCTGATCCATCTCGGCCAGCTCCCTGATCAAGGTGGCCCCGTTCTTTGTCCCACTGGTCCCTCCATGGCTCTCAAGTAGGTCCTTCAGTGTGGCTTTCCTGCAGGCTGCATAGCTGGTCATTCACTGTGGTGGCTTGGAGTGTCCAAGGAACTGGAGGGAAAATCCCACTGCTGCCAACCAATGTAACGACACCCCCCAATATGAAAGGGGGTTAACGCCGTTTAACTCTCTCCCCTCTCCTGGACACAAAGTCCCTGTCGATCCTCCACAGCCAGGCGATCACTTCCCATAAGATTAATCCTTCCAGAAGAAACGAGATGTACTCTGTCTCTTCCAGGATAGACTCTTTATTGAAAAAGATATTGTAACTTTTATACACATCTACTACTGCATTAGTTTAACATGAACAATGGCCCAGCTCCACCCACACATAACAAGCCCAATACACACAAGTATGCAGGTGATTCATCAACATCTCTTCAATTAACCCGTCTGCTGCTAGTTCCACAACCTATAATTATAGGCTTAATTCCCCCAAACCACAATGGACAATAGAATGTAAATCACCACAAACAATGAACAGGTCTTTTTAGAAGCTGGGATTAGCATTACACTGCAGACAGGTGATTGAGTCTGAACACATCAGTATCTCTCAATTAACCTGTTGAGTTCAGAAACAGTAAATAGTCCTTTACAGATATCCTTGGGGATATGGTGGATAAATATTAAAGACCCATTTAAGGTAGCCCAAGATATATTTCTTAACCACTTAACGACCGCCCACCGCCGATTTACGTCGGCAGAATGGCACGGACAGGCAGAATCACGTAGATCTACGTGACTGCCTTTGTACAGTTGGGGGGTCCATCCGGACCCCCCTTCTGTGCCGTGAGCGGTCGTTACTTCACCGGGAGCGATCCCAGATGAGGGGGCGGCCTTTCGATTCCGGCCCCCCCCTCGCGATCGCTCCCGGCGAATGGAAATGCCTCCTCTGTCTGTTTCAGACAGAGGGAGCAGGAGGAAGTGATGTCATCTCCTGTGCGGCGCTCACATATACCGAGCGCCGTACAAGAGAAGACATCAGGTCAGTGAGCACAACACTACACTGACACCAGGACACATAGGAACACTAATCGCCCCCCCCAGGACCCCCAGACCCCCCCAGATCACCCCCCAGATCACCCCCCAGCCCCCAGTCACAGTGTCACTGATTGCAGTGACCATTTATTTAGTGATCACTGCAATCAGTGACATTTGTGACTGTGAAAGTGTCACTAAAGTTTAGTTTTAGGTCCAGTGTAGCCCCCTAACCCCCCCTAATAAAGGTTTAACCCCCTGATCACCCCCCAGATAACCCTTTCACCCCCTATCACCGCTGTCGCTATGTGATCATTTTTCTGATGGCTGTCTTAGCATCAGTGATGGCGATCGGTAGCCAGTAATTTTTTTTAGGTTCGCCGCAGGTTTTTATAGCGTCGGGTACCCCAATATATTATCTAATAAAGGTTCAACCCCCTTGATCGCCCCCCAGGTAACCCTTTCACCCCCTATCACCGCTGTCGCTAATCGATCGTTTTTCTGATGCTGTCTTAGCATCAGTGATGGCGATCGGTAGCCAGTAATTTTTTTTAGGTTCGCCGCAGGTTTTTATAGCGTCAGGTACCCCAATATATTATCTAATAAAGGTTAAACCCCCTTGATCGCCCCCCAGGTAACCCTTTCACCCCCTATCACCGCTGTCGCTATGCGATCATTTTTCTGATGGCTGTCTTAGCATCAGTGATGGCGATCGGTAGCCAGTAATTTTTTTTAGGTTCGCCGCAGGTTTTTATAGCGTCGGGTACCCCAATATATTATCTAATAAAGGTTTAACCCCCTTGATCGCCCCCCAGGTAACCCTTTCACCCCCTATCACCGCTGTCGCTAATCGATCGTTTTTCTGATGCTGTCTTAGCATCAGTGATGGCGATCGGTAGCCAGTAATTTTTTTTAGGTTCGCCGCAGGTTTTTATAGCGTCAGGTACCCCAATATATTATCTAATAAAGGTTAAACCCCCTTGATCGCCCCCCAGGTAACCCTTTCACCCCCTATCACCGCTGTCGCTATGCGATCATTTTTCTGATGGCTGTCTTAGCATCAGTGATGGCGATCGGTAGCCAGTAATTTTTTTTAGGTTCGCCGCAGGTTTTTATAGCGTCGGGTACCCCAATATATTATCTAATAAAGGTTTAACCCCCTTGATCGCCCCCCAGGTAACCCTTTCACCCCCTATCACCACTGTCACTAAGCGATCGTTTTTCTGATCGCTGTCTTCGTGTCGGTGATGCCAATCGGTAGCCAGTCATTTTTTTTAGGTTCGCCGCAGGTTTTTATAGCGTCAGGTACCCCCAAATATGATCTAATAAAGGTTTTAACCCCCTAATTGCCCCTAGTTAACCCTTTCACCAGTGATCACCATATAAGTGTTACGGGTGACGCTGGTTAGTTAGTTTGCTTTTTATAGTGTCAGGGCACCCGCCGTATATAACCCAATAAAGGTTTAACCCCCTGATCGCCCGGTGGGTGATATCAATTAGGTTTTAGCGTCAGAGAGGGTCTGCGTCACACCCCAGGCAGCGTCAGGTTAGTGCCAGTAACGCTAACACCCACGCGTAAAGCATACACCCCCCTTAGTGGTATAGTATCTGAACAGATCAATATCTGATCTGATCAGATCTATACCAGCGGTTTAGGGTTCCCAAAAACGCAGTGTTAGCGGGATCAGCCCAGATACCTGCTAGCACCTGCGTTTTGCCCCTCCGTCCAGCCCAGGCCACCCAAGTGCAGTATCGATCGATCACTGTCACTTACAAAACACAACACACATAACTGCAGCGTTCGCAGAGACAGGCCTGATCCCTGCGACTCCAGTGCTGTAGGAGGTGATTTCACCACCACAGTTAAAAAAAAAAAAGCATATATGCCGAAGCATGGGGGCAGCAGGGGCAGCAGGGCGGAGGAGCAATTTTGCTCCTAATGCCGCATACATACGGTCGAAATTCCGACGGAGGCTTGCCCGTGGAAACGTTTGACCATGTGTGTGCGGCATAACTTTTTTGCGGGAGGATGCCCCCATGCTTCGGCATATATAAATGGTGCATGTATGCCCATCATTAGAAGTGGGTGGATGAAGGGCGGTATTCTAATGGTGGGCATACCCACCAATCAATCTCTTTTTTCGTTCAGCCAACAGGCTGCATGAAAAAAAAAGATTACAATACATGTCCAACAAGGACCAGCAACGTACTGGTATGTTGCTGGACTTTGAATGGTTATACCAGATTGATGCCTGCGGGTTTAGGCATCATCTTGGTATCATTCTTTTCAGCTAGCGGCCGGCTTTCATGTAAAAGCAATCACAGCGGCTAATTAGCCTCTGGACTGCTTTTACAAGCAGTGGGAGGGAATGTCCCCCCCCCGGATATAAAAAGCGCCATTGGGAAATTGGGAAAGCATTTTATCACACCGATCTTGGTGTGGTCAGATGCTTTGAGGGCAGAGGAAAGATCTAGGGTCTAGAAGACCCCAGTTTTTTCAAAAAAAGAGTACCTGTCACTACCTATTGCTATCATAGGGGATATTTACATTCCCTGAGATAACAATAAAAATTATAAAAAAAAAAATATATGTAAGGAACAATTTAAAAATAAAATAAAAAAGCAAAATTAATAATAAAAAAAAAAAAAAAAAAGCACCCCTGTCCTGCCCTGCTCTTGCCCAATGGCGAACGCAAGCGTCGGTCTGGCGTCATATGTAAACAGCAATTGCACCATGCATGTGAGGTATCACCGCGAAGGTCAGATCGAGGGCAGTCATTTTAGCAGTAGACCTCCTCTGTAAATCTAACGGGGTAATCTGTAAAGGCTTTTAAAGGCTTTTAAAAATGTATGTAGTTTGTCGCCAATGCGCGTTTGTGCGAAATTTTAAAGCATGTCGTGTTTGGTATCTATGTACTCGGCCTAAGATCATCTTTATTATTTCATCAAACATTTGGGCAATATAGTGTGTTTTAGTGCATTAAAATTAAAAAAAGTGTATTTTTTCCCCAAAAAATGCGTTTGAAAAATCGCTGCGCAAATACTGTGTAGAAAAAAAAAATGCAACACCCACCATTTTAATCTGTAGGGCCTTTGCTTTAAAAATATATATAATGTTTGGGGGTTCAACATAATTTTCTTGCAAAAAAAAAATATGTTTTCATGTAAACAAAAAGTGTCAAAAAGGGCTGTCTGCAAGTGGTTAGAAGAGTGGATGTAAGCTTCCTAATGTTGTGTATAAAATGCCAGAACAGTTCAAAACCCCCCCAAATGACCCCATTTTGGAAAGTAGACACCCCAAGCTATATACTGAGAGGCATGTCGAGTCCATGGAATATTTTATATGTTGACACAAGTTGCGGAAAAAAGACAATTTTTTTTTTTAAATTTTTTTTTTGCACAAAGTTGTCACTAAATGATATATTGCTCAAACATGCCATGGGCATATGTGGAATTACACCCCAAAATAAATTCTGTTGCTTCTCCTGAGTACAGGGATACCACATGTGTGAGACTTTTTGGGAGCCTAGCCGCGTACGGGACCCCAAAAACAAAGCACCGCCTTCAGGCTTTCTAAGGGTGTAAATTTTTGATTTTACTTCTCACTGCCTATCACAGTTTCGGAGGCCATGGAATGCCCAGATGGCACAAAACCCCCCCAAATGACCCCATTTTGGAAAGTAGACACCCCAAGCTATTTGCTGAGAGGTATTGTGAGTATTTTGCAGATCTCGCTTTTTGTCACAAAGTTTTGAAAATTGAAAAAAAAAAAAAAAAAAAAAAAAATTTTCTTTCTTCATTTTCAAAAACAAATGAGAGCTGTAAAATACTCACCATGCCTCCTCAGCAAATAGCTTGGGGTGTCTACTTTCCAAAATGGGGTCATTTGGGGGGGTTTTGTGCTATTTTGGCATTTTATGGCCTTAGAAACTGTGATAGGTAGTGAGGAGTGAAATCAAAAATTTGTGCCTAGAAATCCTGAAGGCGGTGCTTGGTTTTCGGGGTCCCGTACGCGGCTAGGCTCCTAAAAAGTCCCACACATGTGGTATCCCTGTACTCAGGAGAAGCAGCAAAATGTATTTTGGGGTGCAATTCCACATATAACCATGGCATGTGTGAGCAATATATCATTTAGTGACAACTTTTTGTAATTTATTTTTTATTTTTATTTTTTGTCATTATTCAATCACTTGGGACAAAAAAAAAAAAATATTCAACGGGCTCAACAGGCCTCTCAGCAATTTCCTTGGGGTGTCTACTTTCTAAAATGGGGTCATTTGGGGGGGTTTTGTGCTATTTTGGCATTTTATGGCCTTCGAAACTGTGATAGGTAGTGAGGAATGAAATCAAAAATTTGCGCCCTTAGAAATCCTGAAGGCGGTGCTTGGTTTCCGGGGTCCCGTACGTGGCCAGGCTCCTAAAAAGTCCCACACATGTGGTATCCCCGTACTCAGGAGAAGCAGCAAAATGTATTTTGGGGTGCAATTCCACATATAACCATGGCATGTGTGAGCAATATATCATTTAGTGACAACTTTTTGTAATTTTTTTTTTTTTGTCATTATTCAATCACTTGGGACAAAAAAAAAAAATATTCAATGGGCTCAACATGCCTCTCAGCAATTTCCTTGGGGTGTCTACTTTCCAAAATGGGGTCATTTGGGGGGGTTTTGTACTGCCCTGCCATTTTAGCACCTCAAGAAATGAGATAGGCAGTCATAAATTTAAAGCTGTGTAAATTTCAGAAAATGTACCCTAGTTTGTAAACGCTATAACTTTTGCGCAAACCAATAAATATACGTTTATTGACATTTTTTTTACTAAAGACATGTGGCTGAATACATTTTGGCCTAAATGTCTGACTAAAATTGAGTTTATTCGATTTTTCTTATAACAAAAAGTAGAAAATATCATTTTTTTTCAAAATTTTCGGTCTTTTTCCGTTTATATCGCAAAAAATAAAAATCGCAGAGGCAATCAAATACCATTAAAAGAAAGCTCTATTTGTGGGAAGAAAAGGACGCAAATTTCATTTGGGTACAACATTGCATGTCCGCACAATTTACAGTTAAAGCAGCGCAGTGCCGAATCCCAAAAACAGGCCTGGTCCTAATGGCCCGAAATGGTCCGGGGCTTAAGTGGTTAATGTCCATTATTTCCTGGCTCACCCTGTGTCCAAAGTGACCCTCCTGTCACAGAAATATTCTCTGTTTATTTCCACAAGCCCGCACCGAGAGCCACCCGTAGGGGTTCTCTCGAGGGAAATACCTCCCGCAGTGACGGAGGTCACCCCAGCATACCCCAACCAGGCATGACTCCCAGCGCAATTCTGCACATCCAGGGGAAAACCTGTTGAGTTTGTGGGAACAAACCCTACTGGGAAAATTAGCGTATGGCCAAGGTCCGTCTAAGGAGGAAAGGGCAATGAAACACGCTATTTTCTCTCCAGATTGGTTCAGAAGCTGATTCAGAAGGTGAGTCGATTGCAGCCAAAAAGAACATATCAACATTTTGATGTCAGTTAGTAAATCGCATCACATTGTTATCATATTATTGCGTTTAAAGATGTGGGAGGAAGATCCAGTATCCTCTGTCCAAACGGGAGTATATATTGTTTTTTCCCTCACCCGACAAAGAAAGCTTCGACCGTTACCTTTACGAGGTCAGGAGAACGAGGGGCGAAAAGTGGGGAAAGCACATCGCCTACAATCAATGTCTCAGAAGCAGATGCTCAGCTCCTTGATTCAGATCCGACTTTGAGCGCATCGGTCATGAGGCTAGCCGAGAATGCAGCCATCAATGTCCTGGGGTGCTCCCCCAGAGCCATGCTATACTTCATCACGACCAGAAGGGCATTTCGGCTAAAGCCATGGTCAGTGGACCCATCAGCAACGCAATCCTGATGTCGCATATGATGGAAGGACCAATTCGGTGATATAAAAAAATATATATATATATTTCTTCCCCAAGATAGGAGAAGAGATTTCGCCTCACGGTCAGTTACCAAACAAAGATCAAGAGAGAAGAGGCTGGGAAGGCTCACGACACACCTTTCCCAAATTGGACAATTCTTAAAGACCGCGTCTTTGTCGGTTAAGAGCCAGAAGTCCTTCTGACCCCCCTGATCCACAGGTCTGGCAGTAACATCAGGCCTTTCGTCTAGGTTGGAGTGAGAAAACTGCAATGGTCCATGCAGCCTCCACGATCCTTCAAGGGCTTATTCTTTTTTTTGGAAGTTCAATCCATCCTCCACCCCCCTTCTCTCCGACCCACCAAATTCTGATCTCCAAGGGCAAGAAGGAAGCTCTCTTTCAGTGTATTCAAATACTTCTACACCAACAGGCAGTATTGGCCAGTACCAAACTTGGAGGAACACCCGGGGCTCTACTCCCCAGTCCTTTCTTTTAGTTCCCAGGAAATCAGGGGCTGGAGACTCGTGTTGGATCCAGAGGGGTTGACGGATACGTTCGGGTAGAACATGTCATTTGGTACCCCCTAGACACTGTAATTCTGTCAGTACAGCCAGATATTTGGATGGTCTCTATAAGTCTCCAGGATTTCTTTCCTTCACATTCTCATCCATCCTCTTTCCAATCTTTTTCCCGGGTTGAAAGTAGGTGATCTGCGCCTCCAATTCCAATATCTTCCCTTTGGGATTTCATCAATCCCCAAAACCTTCACCAAGGTCTTGGCAACCATCCTGGCTTCCTTCTGGGAAAGGAGGTCAGGGTCCTGCATTTCTTCCAATTCAAGTGACTTATCTGCTCAGTCAATTGACGCCTACGGGCGCAGCTGCAAACTTTAGTCAACATCCCGGTGAAGACGGTGTCACTTCCATCAGAGGATCCCTAAATTGGTATAGAGGGTGGAGGAAGTGAACAGTTGATGTTTACAATATCCGTTTTGGGCTTTCTGGCACAATGACGAAAAGAGGCACCGAAGACAAATGAGAGTTATCGGTGGAAACCAGCCTTGGGGGTGGGCATAGCCTCCCAACCTCCTAGTTCACCGCTCCCTGACCCATTCTTGCATCTGAAGCAAGTCAACTGGACTGAGGGGTGACACATCACCAAAAGAACCAGTTAGTACAAGGAAGATGGGGTTTCGACTCATAGAGTATGATTTCCGATATCCTAGAGCTAAGAGTGGCATGGATGGCGCATCTAGTCCCTCTTCTTGGGAGCAAGTCCATACTGGTTCAGATAGACGACAAGGCGGCAGCGGCCTATGTTCAAAGCCTAGACAAGACGCACAGCGGGTCTCTGTCCAGCGACGTGGCCCCAATTAGTTCATGGGCGGAGGACAATTTGGTCAATCTTCAGGCGGCCTACATCCCAGCCCCTGAGAATCAGCTAACCGATCGCCTTTCAAGGTCTTTCAACAGCAACAACGAATAGTCACTAGGCCTGTGGATTGTCCGGTGGATATACCAACAGCGGGGTACTCCCCATTGAGAGCTCAAAGCGAAACTCCTCTGATTTTTATGAGATTCCCTCAAGATTACTCTGATACTGAGTTTCCCCCAGCTTCTATCGTCAGAGAAGGTCACTATCCTGGCAACCATGCCATACTGGGAACGGAGACAATGGTTTCCACTCTCAGTCAAAATGGCTCGGTGCAGCCGACTTCTGATTCCACACACGGTTTCCACTATTAGTCAAATAGCTCAGTACAGCTTCCACACACGGACAACCTCCTATATCAAGATGACTTCTTTCTCCCACGTCCGGGGATCCTGGACTTGAAGCCCTGAAAGCTGAGCAGAGCAGACTGGGTGACCTAGGGTGCTCGCATGGTGTCACCCAAACATTATGACAGCCAAGAGAGTCATCCACCTATGCCACCTTATATTAGGTTTCAAAGGGGATTCACAGAACTGGCAGAATCCAACCATTTCAATCCGCTAGACCCTGGGCTCCAAAGATTCTACTCTTTCTTCTAACTGGTCTGGACTTAGGCAGAAGTCTAAAGCACTCTGAAGGTTCAGCCTGTAGCCTTGTCAGCTTTGACGGGCGCACGCTGGGCACTGAATCTCCTCGTAGAACGTTTCCTGAAAACAGTCAAAGTCCGTGTCCTCCCGGGAAGACTCATACCCCATATGGGTGTCTGACAGATGTCTTAACAGACCCTTCCTTTGCACCCACTAAAGAGTGTGCATTGGGAGACATTACATTGGGAACCTACCTTGCTGATTGCCATCATGTCAGGTCGTAAGGCATCAGAAACACAGCCTCTAGGGGCACAGGAACCCTGCGTCACCTTTTTCCCAGGCAGGGTAGTCCTACAGCCTATTCACCAGCATGTCTCTAAAGTGTCTGCACTCTACATTCTCAGCCGGGTATGGCTTCTCCTGACTTTCGGAGAAGATCCAATCTCCTCAAACTACACGGTTTGGATATAGCCAGATCCCTGAGGCGTTACTTGGAACTAACACAACAGTTTCACAAAGATCAATGTTCATTCGTTATTGCCAAGGGCGCAAAGAAAGCAATGACACCCTCCAAGCTAATCCAAGAACGTATCGGGCTAGTGGTCTCCCAGTCCCAAGTGCGCCGAATGCGCACTCATCGCGGGGAAGGTCCTCTGCCTCTGCAACGTTTGGGCTAGGGCCTCTCCGGAGACAATTTGCAGGACGGCTAGTTAGTCATCCTTCATCACCTTCATGTCGCACTATACCCTAGACGCGGCCATGGGCATCCGCTGAACTTTTTTCAAGGGGGGGGCATCATTTTAAGGTCATCCATGCTCGGTCCCTTTTTGACAATGTCATGAAGGGGAGGGGCTTAGTCATTATGACATAAAGCACAGGCATGCAAAGGTTTGAGAAACCTGATGCAAAAGCTTAATAGAAGGATCAAGCTGCCATTGTCTGATTAGCAATTTCTAATTTTTTGTAAACCCCCCCTCTAGCGGCCGAATAGCGCCACTAAAACGATGGTAAAGCGTCGCTAAAACTAGCGGCGCTTTACCGATAACGTGGCCAGCTGGCAGTGTGAAATAGCTCTTGAGGATAATTCCGCTTCACTCCATGTCCATATAAACATAGTGTGTCTCCAGGGGGGGGGGGGCAATTGACCCCCCTTGCCCTATGGAGCGGACGCCCATGGACGCGGCAATCCTTATCTCCCGAGATTTGGGAGGAGGTCTCTTGGAACTATCAGTTCTGTAAACTCATTTAATTGTATTATTGCAGTACCTTCCCTGTAAGCGAGTTAATAACCATTGGTATGCTGCCATGGAGGCACCAGGAAAACGGAAAATTGTATACTTACCTTTCCGTAATTTTCCTTTCCTGGTGCCTGCCATGGCAGCATACACCCTCCCTTCTATAATCATTAAAGTTCTGAAGATTAGTTACAAGAATACCTGAGGGGGGAGTAACTCTTTCTTTTATAGAGTTACGTGGTCCTGTGGGTTAAAGGGGTTGTAAAGGTTCATTTTTTATTTTCTAAATAGGTTCCTTTAAGCTAGTGCATTGTTGGTTCACTTACCTTTTCCTTTGATTTACCTTCTAAATGTTTTTTTTCTTTGTCTAAATTTCTCACTTCCTGTTTCTCCTCACTAAACTTCACACCATCATCCGAGTGGTGTTGAGTCACCCAGAACAGCTTACTGAGGAAGAACAGGAAGTGAGAAATTCAGACAAAGAAAACAAAGAAAAAAAATATTTAGAAGGGAAATCTAAGGAAAAGGTAAGTGAACCAACAATGCACTAGCTTAAAGGAACCTATTTAGAAAATAAAAAACAAACCTTTACAACCCCTTTAATCGGGGCGGAGCTATTAACCATTGGTATGCTGCCATGGAGGCATGGGCGTCCGCTCCATAGGGCAAGGGGGGTCGTTTGCCCCCCCCTGGAATCGAGAAAGTGTTGGCCAAATTGGAAGTGTTCTACACCCTCCGGTGCCCTTAGACCCACTTCCAGCCCCGCACAGATCTGCACCGTAGCACATGTACTCCTTCCTCCTCCCCCTGGGCCCACCACACCTCCCCGTCGCCGCTTTAAGGCGGCCACATCTCGTGGTTTGGCAGCACTGGCTGGGCCGGGCCTCGCTCTGCAACCCGATTTTCCCCGGCGCTTCTCGTTCTCCCGGGCACGGGCCGGCTCCGCCCCTGGCCCTTGGACTGTGCAGCGCGCCCAGGGAGAAAAGAAGAAAAATACCTGGGGGGAGATGGCGGAGCGGAGGGTGTCTCGAGTCGGAGGTGGTAGTACCTCGGGGGCCTGGCCTCCTGCAGGGCGGCCTGCTGCACACACCCGCTGGACCTGCTGAAGGTAAGAAGGAAGGAGAGCCGGGCTGTGTGTGTGGTATGGAGGGAGGAGGAGATGTCCTACAACACGTGTGTGTGTGTGACTGCAGAGACATGACGTCATAGGACACGTCATACATATGGTCGGTGTGGTCAGTGTGCAGTGTAGTGATCAGTAGTCAGTGTGTAGTGTAGTGGTCAGAGTGTAGTGTATGTAGTGTCCAGAGGTGCAGGGTGCTGCTGTGTAATGTAAAGGGGTGCAGGGTGCTGTGTAATGTAAAGGGGGCCATGGCAGCATACCAATGGTTAATAGCTCCGCCCCGATTAAAGGGGTTGTAAAGGTTCGTTTTTTATTTTCTAAATAGGTTCCTTTAAGCTAGTGCATTGTTGGTTCACTTACCTTTTCCTTAGATTTCCCTTCTAAATATTTTTTTTCTTTGTTTTCTTTGTCTGAATTTCTCACTTCCTGTTCTTCCTCAGTAAGCTATTCTGGGTGACTCAACACCACTCGGATGATGGTGTGAAGTTTAGTGAGGAGAAACAGGAAGAGAGAAATTCAGACAAAGAAAAAAAACATTTAGAAGGTAAATCAAAGGAAAAGGTAAGTGAACCAACAATGCACTAGCTTAAAGGAACCTATTTAGAAAATAAAAAATGAACCTTTACAACCCCTTTAACCCACAGGACCACGTAACTCTATAAAAGAAAGAGTTACTCCCCCCTCAGGTATTCTTGTAACTAATCTTCAGAACTTTAAGGATTATAGAAGGGAGGGTGTATGCTGCCATGGCAGGCACCAGGAAAGGAAAATTACGGAAAGGTAAGTATACAATTTTCCGTTTTCCTGGTGCCTCCATGGCAGCATACCAATGGTTATTAACTTGCTTACAGGGAAGGTACTGCAATAATACAATTAAATGAGAATCGAGAAAGTGTTGGCCAAATTGGAAGTGTTCTACACCCTCCGGTGCCCTTAGACCCACTTCCAGCCCCGCACAGATCTGCACCGTAGCACATGTACTCCTTCCTCCTCCCCCTGGGCCCACCACACCTCCCCGTCGCCGCTTTAAGGCGGCCACATCTCGTGGTTTGGCAGCACTGGCTGGGCCGGGCCTCGCTCTGCAACCCGATTTTCCCCGGCGCTTCTCGTTCTCCCGGGCACGGGCCGGCTCCGCCCCTGGCCCTTGGACTGTGCAGCGCGCCCGGGGAGAAAAGAAGAAAAATACCTGGGGGGAGATGGCGGAGCAGAGGGTGTCTCGAGTCGGAGGTGGTAGTACCTCGGGGGCCTGGCCTCCTGCAGGGCGGCCTGCTGCACACACCCGCTGGACCTGCTGAAGGTAAGAAGGAAGGAGAGCCGGGCTGTGTGTGTGGTATGGAGGGAGGAGGAGATGTCCTACAACACGTGTGTGTGTGTGACTGCAGAGACATGACGTCATAGGACACGTCATACATATGGTCGGTGTGGTCAGTGTGCAGTGTAGTGATCAGTAGTCAGTGTGTAGTGTAGTGGTCAGAGTGTAGTGTATGTAGTGTCCAGAGGTGCAGGGTGCTGCTGTGTAATGTAAAGGGGTGCAGGGTGCTGTGTAATGTAAAGGGGGCCAGTGATGCAGGGTGCTGTGTAATGTAAAGGGGTCCAGTGATGCAGGGTGCTGTGTAATGTAAAGGGGGTCAGTGATACAGGGTGCTGTGTAATGTAAAGGGGGCCAGTGATGCAGGGTGTTGCGTAATGTAAAGGGGTCCAGTGATGCAGGGTGCTGTGTAATGTAAAGGGGTCCAGTGATGCAGGGTGCTGTGTAATGTAAAGGGGTACAGGGTGCTGTGTAATGTAAAGGGGTCCAGTGATGCAGAGTGCTGTGTAATGTAAAGGGGTCCAGTGATGCAGGGTGCTGTGTAATGTAAAGGGGTCCAGTGATGCAGAGCGCTGTGTAATGTAAAGGGGTGCAGGGTGCTGTGTAATGTAAAGGGGTCCAGTGATGCAGGGTGCTGTTTAATGTAAAGGGGTGCAGGGTGCTGTGTAATGTAAAGGGGTCCAGTGATGCAGGGTGCTGTGTAATGTAAAGGGGTGCAGGGTGCTGTGTAATGTAAAGGGGGCCAGTGATGCAGGGAGCTGTGTAATGTAAAGGGTCCAGTGAGGCAGGGTGCTGTGTAATGTAAAGGGGGTCAGTGATGCAGGGTGCTGTGTAATGTAAAGGGTTCCAGAGCTGTGGGGTGCTGTGTAATGTAAAGGGGTCCAGAGGTGCAGTTGTGGAGAGGGGGTACACAGTAGTAACAAAGAGATATTTAAAGATGCAGGGGGCACAGTGGGGTGTTTTTACATTTTAACGTGGGGGGGTCGCTTTTAACCCCTGCTAGCGGTGGAAGAAAGGGTAAAATGTGACTGTGTATCTCCGCTGCCGAAGCGCCCCCCCCACCTGAAAAAATTTCAGCGGACGCCCATGCATGGAGGCACCAGGAAAGTGTACTGAGCTATACAGTGACAGCTTATTGAGATATATAGTGCCCTGAGCTCTGCAGTGATAAATGATTGAGTTATATAGTGCACTGAGCTCTACAGTGACAGATTATTGAGATATATAGTGCCCTGAGCTCTGCAGTGATGCATTTTTGAGATATATAGTGCACTGAGCTCTGCAGTGATAAATGATTCAGATTTATAGTGCACTAAGTTTTGCAGTGACAAATTACTGAGATATAGAGTGCACTGGGCTTTGCAGTGACAGTTTTTTTTAGATATATAGTGCACTGAGCTCTACAGCGGCAGTTTATTGAGATATACTGTATAATGCATTGAGCTCTGCAGTGATAAATGATTGAGATATATAGTGAACTGAGCTCTGCAGTGGGACTTTATTTGGATACATAGTGCACTGAGCTATCTAGTAAAAGATTACTTACATATACTGTGTGTAGCGGGTATGTGCTTTTTAAACTGGTGAAGACACCAGTGATGCACAGTTCCCTGCGGCCCAGCAGGTGGTGCTGTCACTTTGGGCCGGGGTTGAACCATCGCTGCAGTGCCGTACCCTTTGTAACCTCTCGCAGCGGTTGTACGGCGGGGCGGGGAACCCACCATGCTTGCTGGGAGGGGGTATAAAGGGGGCGGACATCTTCGCCACGAGGTTCGAGTCCCTGGCACCTTCAGCCTGAGGGCTGTGGTTGCGGTCGGTGTCCAGGCGGCCTAGGCCTGGACACTTGGAGTTCGTGTTCCATCCCAGACACCTTCAGACACGTCTCCATGGAACAACTGAGGCTTCGTATGCAGTGGACAGACCCGGAGGTAATTCAAATAACTTTGCTCGACCCTCTTATACACACGAGGGGAAAGCTTGGCGTAGTGTCCCTACACTCTCCTCTCCCTGGTACCCCTAGACGCAAGCCATTCACCGTAGGAAAGAGGGAGAGTGAGGGTATCGCTACAAGTATAAAGCACTGAGCTCTGCAGTGACAGATGAATGACTGGTACTGTGTCTTAAGCTCTTTGGTGACAGAGTAACTAACTGTACAATGAAATGGGCACTCTGGTGATAGATGAATAAAATGTACTTGTGGTGAGCTTTCTGGTGACAGCTGAATGATCTACACAGCACAATGATCTCTGTAAAAAGATATATGACCTGTACAGTGCAGTGAGTTCTCCAATAGAGAGAGGAATGAACTGTACAGTGCAGTGATTTCTCTGGTAACTGATATATAATCTGTTTAGTGCAGTAAGCTCTCCATTTACATGTGATTGAACTGTAAAATAAAGTGATCTCCCTAGTGACAAATGTATTGTCTGTATAGTGCAATGATATTTCTGGTGACAGATGAATGATGTGTACAGTGCAATGGGATCTCATATAAAAGAAAATAAACTGTTGTGGCAGTTGAATGTTCTGTACAATGCAATGAGAGTTCTGGCAATGTGAATAAATTATAAGGGCCTGCGCTTACTAGCGTGTGTTACCGCAACAGATAGTAGTACACATGGTATGTTAGTGCTATACAGTATTGCATAGCACTCCAATGCACCTGCGCTAAAAGTAATCCCTCTATCTGCAGCAGTAAAGTGATCTCTTCATTGACAAGACAATGTCTAGCATAGCATACAGAATGATGTGGTATGGAAAAGAACATTTACTGTGCAGTACACAGTGAAGCAGTGTGGAATAGGGAATGTACAGTACAGAGCACAAAATGAAGTGGTGTGGAATAGGGAATGTACAGTACAGAGTAAATACTGGGGCAGTGTGGAAAAGGGAATGTACAGTACAGAGCACAGAATGAGGTATTGTGGAATATGGAGTGTACAGTACAGGATACAGAATGAGACGGTGTGGAATAGGGAATGTACAATACAGAGTACAGAATGAGACGATGTGGAATAGGGAATGTACAGTACAGAGTACAGAATAGGGCAGTGTGGAATAAGGAATGTACAGAGTACAGAATGAGGCCGTGTGGAATAGGGAATGTGCAGTACAGAATACAGAATGATGCAGTGTGGAATAGGGAATGTACAGTACAGAGTACAGAACGGGGCAATGTGGAATAAAGAATGTACAGTACAGAATGAGGCTATATGGAATAGGGAATGTACAGTACAGAGCACAAAATGAAGTGGTGTGGAATAGGGAATGTACAGTACAGAGTACAGTATGGGGCAGTGTGTAAAAGGGAATGTACAAAGTACAGAATGGGGCAATTTGGAATAGGGAATGTACAATACCGAGTACAGAATGAGGTGGTGTGGAATAGGAAATGTACAGTACAGAGTACAGAATGAGGCAGTGTGGAATAGGGAATGTGCAATACAGAGTACAGAATGAGGTGGTGTGGAATAGGGAATGTGCAATACAGAGTACAGAATGAGTTGGTGTAGGATAGGGAATGTACAATACAGAGTACAGAATGGGGTGGTGTGGAATAGGGAATATACAGTACAGAGTACAGAATGATGCAGTGTGGAATAGGAAATGTACAAAAACTTTATGAAACAAAAAAAAAAAGGAAATGTACAGTACAGCATACAGAATGATGCAGTGTGGAATAGGGAATATACAGTACAGAGTACAGAATGATGCAGTGTGGAATAAGGAATGTACAGTAAAGAGTACAGAATGAAGTGGTATGGAATAGGGAATATACAGTACAGAGTACAGAATGATGTGGTGTGGAATACGGAATGTACAATACAGGATACAGAATGATGCAGTGTAGAATAAGGAATATACAGTAAAGAGTACAGAATGAGGTGGTATGGAATAGGGCAGGGCTTGACAAATTTGCTTGGAATCTAGGAGCCAGCTAAAAAAGTTAGGAGCCAGGAACGCGTCCTGTCCTGCCGAGCTTGCGCGCAGAAGCGAACGCATACGTGAGTAGCACCCGCATATGAAAGCGGTGTTCAAACCACACGTGAGGTATCGCCGCGATCATTAAAGCGAGAGCAATAATTCTAGCCCTAGATCTCCTCTGTAACTCAAAACATGCAACCTGTAGAGTTTTTGAAACGTCGCCTATGGAGATTTTCAAGGGTAAAAGTTAGTCGCCATTCCACGAGCGGACGCAATTTTGAAGCGTGACATGTTGGGTATCAATTTACTCAGCGTAACATTATCTTTCACAATATAAAAAAAAACTGGGCTAACTTTACTGTTTTATTTTTTTATTATTTATTTTTTTTTTTTTCCCAAAAAAGTGCGCTTGTAAGACCGCTGCGCAAATACGGTGTGACAGAAAGTATTGCAACGACTGCCATTTTATTCTCTAGGGTGTTAGAATAAAAAATATATATAATGTTTGGGGGTTCTAATTAGAGGGAAGGAGATGGCAGGGAAAAACAGACAGGGAAACTCCATTAGCATTGCTGGTTGCAATACCAACGGCCACCACAAGATGGCGCTAGACCACAGAAGGAAGCATAGGCCTGCAGAAGGCCGCAAAGCCGCGGCCTCAATTACCGGCCGGCGCGGCCCGACGCGATCCCGCGGCGCGGAGGGGGGGGGGCACGGAGACACAGGATACCCCAGCTGTGCTGCCCCAGGCGCCAGGTCGCTAATTCTAGTCGCAATGGCGACCTGGCGCCCGGGGTTTGTCGCGGCCTGGAATAGGGAATATACAGTACAGAGTACAGAATGATGTGGTGTGGAATACGGAATGTACAATACAGGATACAGAATGATGCAGTGTAGAATAAGGAATGTACAGTAAAGAGTACAGAATGAGGTGGTATGGAATAGGGAATATACAGTACAGAGTACAGAATGATGTGGTGTGGAATACGGAATGTACAATACAGGATACAGAATGATGCAGTGTGGAATAAGGAATGTACAGTAAAGAGTACAGAATGAGGTGGTATGGAATAGGGAATATACGTGTAGCGTTACCCTCAACTAAGAGGGCCACAGATTTGGTCTGGGCCCTGAGTACAGCTCCGCCAACCCCCGGCAATCTACTCGACCCTTTCTGGCACAGTTAGTTTAGGGGTATACACATTTAATACTTATACTTTATGAGAGACTCAGACACGGAGTAGTATTAAAGGAATAACAGATTTTACTTTCAGCTATGCAAAGGGAATGAACAGAGATAACAACTTGACCATTAGAGTATTCACAGAGCCCTGCAATATTACAATATCAGTCACACTATACCATGGAGAAGGGGGGGGGGGGTGGATAAGGAGACGCCACGTGGGGCGACTGTTAACTAGACGCCCTGTGGCGCAATAACTAAACTAGGTCCCTAATGAATCAGGCCTGATTCCTAACTCTAGAACTCAGTCCTGTATGAATGATGGATTCTTCACCGGCATCTGTAGAGGTGGTGCACTTAAGAATAAACAACAATTGTAATCCAGGAAAAAGGAAAGTTGATAACTGACAACACTTCACTGGAGATCCTCTGGATCAGTCCTGCTGTGGATCTCCAGTGAGAGTCTTTAACATGAGGTAGTAGGCCTCGGCAGTTTATAGGCACAATACTAGCACACAGGTTAGGGAATGAGCTTACGCTCGCTCACCCGCCGGACACGATCTCCGTCCGGGACTTCCACCGGCTGTGACTTCACTCGCCCACAGCGGTTGCTGCGATCGGGTCCCCGATCCAATCCAGGTTATAAGTAGAGATGTCGGATGCCACCCAGGCTCGCAGTGGGGTGGAAGGCTCTTTGGTCGGCTGCGGAAGGCCCCAGGCTTCCGGCCTTACTCAGCACAGGACCGCACAGGTGTATCTCAGTCTCTGCCGTCCCGTGTCCAAAGAGACCGAGCCAGGCCTCGCCCCTTCCTTATATATCCCCACCCATGAGTCTCTGGGGCAGAAGCAAAACATCCTGGGAACCAGTGGGGTTCTGGGAACAGTAGTTCGAGAGCATTTAAAGGAACCCCGCTACACACTCCCCCCACTTAAACTCTTTGGTCCCCAAAGATAAACTTCAACAAATACTGTTTACCATTTTGGACAGTTTCGAGTATGATGTTGGCATAGGGAATTCCCACCAAAACTCTGGGATGGAACTCTCTTGCCCACAGGTCACACTATCATGAGTGGCCTGCCTAACTGTGCCAGAGAGTGAGCTGGGGTTGCCCTCCACCAAATGGACAGTGGAGGGATCAGGTTGCTCAACACTTCTCCTAGCCGTTACAACAGAGTCCTCTGAGCTCGTCTCCATTTGGGGGTAAGTTAGTTTCTTGGGAGGCCTGATGACTCTGCGAGCCCTCTGCTCTCTTGGTGCTTCTGACTCTGGCACCACAGGCTCTTCTTCAGGAGTAAGTTCAGGTAGCATTGCTGGTTCTGGAACCTCTGATTCAGAAGTCGACTGACGTATGGAATCTCTAGGGTCCTCCTCTGTGCAAGTGTCAGGAACATCTTCCCAGTAAGCAGCTGAGGGACTGAAGGGTATGAATTCAGTAGCCTCCGGATTCAGCGTTGCATCTGGGGTATCCCCTCCATTTGGGAGGTCTATGGCGGACGTTCCCAGAGTCGAGGGAGGCCACAGCCAGTCCAGTTCTCCACCTTCATCTGTACTTAATTGAGAGGCCTCCCCATCTTCAGCTCGAGAGGTCTGGGACCGAGTGCTCGGCCTAGGAGTATCCAGGATAGAGGCCGATTCAGGGGAGTCTCTCACGGGAGGTATTCTGACTGCCTCAGCAAGTGGGAGCAGGTGGTTTCGATGCCACATCTTCAGTGGACCCACCTTTCCTTCTGGCTTTAGTTTGTAGACAGGCAAACCGGGCAACTTCCTACAGACGACATAGGGCTCAGATCTCCATCTGTCGGCAAGCTTGTGTTTTCCAGGGACCCCCAGGTTGCGTAGCAGTACTCGGTCCCCGGGCTGCAGATCTTGCACTCAAACCTTCAGATCGAAATTTCTCTTGTTGCGGGCTCCCCTTTGATCCGAAGCCGCCTGGGCTTGTTCATAGGCCACCTGCAAGCTACGTCTAAGTCTGTCCACGTATCCCTTGTGGGATGTAGCTGAGGTATTGTCTAAAGAAGTGCCAAAGGCCAGGTCCACGGGTAGCCTTGCTTCTCTCCCAAACATAAGTCGGTAAGGGGAGTAGCCAGTGGCGTCACTTGTGGTACAGTTATAGGCATGTACTAGGGCTGATATGTGTTGACTCCAGTGTTGCTTCTTCTCTGTTTCTAAGGTTCCCAACATGTTGAGCAGGGTCCGGTTAAATCTCTCCGGCTGAGCATCTCCTTGTGGGTGGTAAGGCGTGGTTCTGGTCTTCTTTATTCCCAATGAATCCAAAAGTCTTCGGATCAACCGACTCTCAAAGTCCCTCCCTTGATCTGAGTGGAGTCTCTGTGGTAGTCCGTAATGGACAAAATACTTCTCCATAAGTATCTTGGCCACGGTGGATGCCTTCTGGTCTTTGGTTGGGAAAGCTTGAGCATAGCGGGTGAAATGGTCGGTTATTACCAGAACATTCCCCAATCCACTCAGGTCGGGTTTGAGGCAGAGAAAGTCAATGCATACCAGATCCATTGGGCCTTGACTCTGTAAGTGGCCCATTGGGGCAGCTTGATGGGGTAGGGTCTTTCTCTGAATGCATCGTGCACAGGAATGGCAATACTCCTCTACTTCTGCCCTCATGCAGGGCCAATAGAACCGATTTCTGACAAGCTGGAAGGTCCTTTCTGCCCCTAGGTGACCATGATGGTCATGCAGGGCAATTAGTACAGTCTCTCGGTGCTTCTCTGGAAGGAATAACTGCCACTTATCTTCTGAGTCATCAGAGGGGCCCCTTCGGTAGACCACTCCCTGATGTACCTGCAGCCTGTCCAATTCCTTCCTCAACAGGCGAGCCTCCTTTGAGGGGTGATGTAGGAGTTTGTTGGGATCCTGATTCTCCAGGGCTTCGAGGACCAATCTCCCCATGGGGTCTTCCAATTGGTCACACCTCAACTCCTTCTTGGACAGTCTCGGTAGGTTGTCTCCCTCCAGTTGAGTTACTCCACAATAGTGTTTGGGGACTCCTACCATGGTAACCCCTATTTCTTCTGCTCTGGAGCCTCCTCTGGCTTGGAATTCAGCCCCTTGACAAAGGGCCCGCACCCCGTCCGGTGCCACTTGGGTCCAATCTTCCCAGTCATTTGTCGTGGCATGAGACCTTCGGGACAGGGCATCTGCATCCCTATTTCCAGCTCCTGGTCTGTACTTCAGACTGAAGTTGAATCCAGACAATGCGGCCAACCACCTGTGTCCGGTGGCATCTAGTTTTGCGGTGGTGAAGAGGTAGGTCAGGGGGTTGTTGTCTGTCTTCACAGTAAACTCTGCCCCATACAGGTAGTCCTTTAGCTTGTCTACTACCGCCCATTTGAGGGCCAGGAATTCCAGCTTATGAGTGGGGTAATTCTTTTCTGAGGGGGTCAGGCTCCTGCTCACATAGGCCACTGGTCGCAGTTGTCCTTCATGTTCTTGGTAGAGCACACCGCCTAGACCCTCATGGCTGGCATCCACATGTAATTCATAAGGTCTGGTGGGGTCGGCGTAGGCTAGGACTGGGGCAGTGGTTAAGCTCCTCTTCAGGGCCTGAAAGGCCTCTTCACACCTTGGGTTCCACTGATCTTGAACTGACTCACCAGGCCTCCTGGGCCCTGAGTCATCCTCTTCCCCTTCTGCCTTTAGCAATTCATTCAACGGGCGGGCAATCCGAGCAAACCCCTCCACAAACCTCCTATAATAGGAGCAGAACCCCAGGAAGGATCTGAGCTCTGTTACTGTGGTGGGTCGTGGCCAGGAAGTGACTGCTTCCAACTTCTCAGGATCTGTGGCTACCCCTTCTTCAGACACTATGTGCCCCAGATAGTTCACAGAAGACTGGTAGAACCGACACTTCTCGGGGGAAAGCTTAAGTCCCTCTTCACTGAGTCTTCTCAATACTTTCTCCAGCCTGGCTTCATGTTCTTCCAAGGTTCTCCCAAAGACAATGACATCGTCCAAGTACACAAGGACTTCTATAAGATTCATGTCTCCAACAGTCTTCTCCATAAGGCGTTGAAAGGTAGCAGGAGCTCCAGATAGACCCTGGGGCATCCTATTGAATTCGAAGAATCCCACCGGGGTTATGAAGGCTGTCTTCTCCCTGTCTTCTGGGTGCATAGGGATTTGATAGTACCCACTCTTGAGGTCCATCACACTGAACCATTTGGCTCCAGACAAACTTTGTAAGGCATCTTCTATCCTTGGCGTGGTGTATTGGTCAGGGATGGTTCTCCTGTTGAGAGTTCTGTAATCGATACAAAGCCTCAACGATCCATTCTTCTTTCTGACCACCACGATTGGGGAGGCATAGGGGCTTCTAGACTCCCGGATCACACCAGTCTTCTTTAGTTCTACAAGTTGTTCCCTCAGATCCTCCAGATCTGCCAGGGGGACCCGCCTGACCCTCTCTCGGAAGGGCTTATCTTCTTGGAGGCGGATCCGATGGGTGGCACTTCTTGCACACTCCACATCGAATTCATCTTCGGAAAAGATCTTCTCCCACCTGGTCAACTGGGCCTTGGCTCTTTCTTTCCAAGCCCTGGGTAGGTTCGGGTTTTCCACGGACAGCTTCTCCCAAACATCTCCTCTGTCACCCGTCCCTTTGACTTCAGACCAAGTGACCGGGGCAGCAGGGCTCACCTGACCCAGCAACACTCTGGCAGGAATCTCCATGGGCCCTCCCGTAGTGTTCCTAACACTCACCGGAACTCTGCCATGGGCCTTCTTCAGGGCCTTGAACGAAATCACTTCTGGTATCACTTCCAGGCCTGAGGACTCTTCCCTTGGGTCGGATTCCAGCATGACAAAGGGGCCGGGTTGTTCCCACGTAAGCTTCACAGTGGCCCTAAGACAGGTTACTTCTCCAGGCTGTAACACTACTCCTTCTCTGCCAAGTCTCCACACCTTCCCTATCCCCTCTCCCGGGGTCTTCTGCTCTAAGACCAGTCGTTGGTAGGCCGTCTTTAGCATGGGATGGATTTTGGTGGCTGAATGGTTTCTCTCTTTCACTAGAGGGGTCAGGAGTCTCCTGACTAGATCCGTGTTTGTCCCAATGATCAGGGAAATCTTGCTGGCTCCAGGCGGCCGAGGACACACAACTGCCAGGGTGTCAAACACTTCAGCCTTCCCAGCCACGGATGGGTCGAAAGTCATCTTTATGGGCAGGTACCCATCGTAAGGGAAACTCTGGGTTCCAAGTCCCCATATTTCCAGCTCTTCTATCTTCTGGATAGGCAGATGACTCAAGTGCCTATCATAGAAGTCCCGGTATAGTAAAGTCACCTGTGCTCCGGTGTCCAGAAGAGCTTTAGTATAGACTCCTTCCACTTGAATGGGCACAGTAGGGGACGGGCCCACCAGTTCCTTTGGGTATGGCCGGACTGGGGTCACCTTCTTCTTTGGGCTTTTCCTTGCCCTGCTCCTTTTGGACTTTCATTTTTCCTGAGCCTGGCATGCATTGACCCTCTCCCTCTCAATGGGGGCACAAACCCGCTGAGGGATGTTATTGTTCCTTTTAGGTGGATGTTCCTTCTTTGGGGTGCTGTATTTCCACTGAGGGGTCTTGCCCCCTCCCTCTGGGGTACATCTTGGTGGGGGGGTACTATACCTCCTCCTAGGAGTTTTGTCTCCTCCATTCTTGGCCTTTTTTTCCAGTTTGGAGCGCACTGAAGATGATGGGCACCCAGTTGACTCCTTCACCGGGGCCCTTTGGAGTTTCCCGCCAGCTTGCAATTATCTGTTCTCTTCTTCCTTGGGCTGGAGCATACGTTAGCAAAGTGGCCACTCCCTCCGCAGTTATAGCAAATCACCTCTTCTCGGTCCTGTAGGGAGGCCGGTGCTGAGGTGTTCGGGAACAACTCCTTTCTTGGGCTTGGTTTCTCTGGTCTTCTCTGCTCTTTCTCCATCAAAGAGGTCAGCATCTCCAACACTTGGGCCATTTGCGATTTCAAAGTGTCAACCTCCGCATCTCTTTCCGGGCTCTTGACCGAATGGACCAACACTGGTACAGGTGTGACATTCGCCTTGGCCACCTGCTGATCTTCCTGCAGCGCCTCTTCGTCCCTAATAATTTTTATTAGATCAGAGTAGGTTAGTGACATTTCTCCTCCTGAGGTTTTCAGGTGCAGCCAGACTGGGTCTGAGCGCCGCGCTCCCCTCATGATCTGCTTCATGCGTGCTTCATCTGCATCTTTGGGCAGCATTCCCTTCTTCAGTACAATCTTGCATAACTGCCTGTTCAACCTTCTAACATATTCTGACAGTTTCTCATTCGGCTGCTGGAGAGTGTGTTCAAATTGATAGATCATCTCTGACACCTTCTCCAGCTGACCAAACTCTTCCTGCAGCATGGCCAGACAATCTTGAGCTGTACAGTTTTCATTTCCAAACCGGAAGCTCTTCACCGCTTCTGCCGCGGCACCTTTCAGACTTTCCAAGACCCGCTGTCTCTTCTGTGCCTCAGGCACCTCCCATACCTCTACTGCCTGTAATGCCTGTTCCACCCAAGTGTCAAAATCTTCTTCCCCCGCAGGGACGGGAAGCTTCCCCGAAAATGCCTTTAGTCTCCGGTAGCTAGTCTCTACGTGCACCGTGCTTGCCTCCTGACAGTTTGTTAGTAGGTCCCCTAACGCCTTTATCAGTTCGGGTGATATGGCTGTGGCAGGTGCAGGCGTCACCGGAGGTGTCGCTCCATCTCTCCTCTCTGGTGAGGTACGGACCGCAGTCCGCGGTGGTCCCGTTAGGGGTGGCTCCTTCTTAATAGCATGCGCCAGACTATAAGATCTGTTATCCGACGTCTGCGTATATTTGCGCTTGCAAACTTCTGGCTTCCCATCTGAATACTCCACTAGTGCATACTGGTGTGAGGTGTCTGGGTCTAACTTTGTTCCCATCACCCACGGTGTACCATCTGGGGTCACTGACTTCATTAATCCTTCCACCGTCTCGGTCGACCATTCCTGACCGGGCATGTTAATGACCACTGACTGGCTTGGATCTGTCTTAGCTACTCCACACCACGTTCTGATGTCTTTCGGGTCCATGCCGGTACCTCTTGGCGGGTTTTCTGTTCTATCAGGATCCCGGACGCGAACCCCCACGTGTAGCGTTACCCTCAACTAAGAGGGCCGCAGATTTGGTCTGGGCCCTGAGTACAGCTCCGCCAACCCCCGGCAATCTACTCGACCCTTTCTGGCACAGTTAGTTTAGGGGTATACACATATAATACTTATACTTTATGAGAGACTCAGACACGGAGTAGTATTAAAGGAATAACAGATTTTACTTTCAGCTATGCAAAGGGAATGAACAGAGATAACAACTTGACCATTGGAGTATTCACAGAGCCCTGCAATATTACAATATCAGTCACACTATACCATGGAGAAGGGGGGGGTGGATAAGGAGACGCCACGTGGGGCGACTGTTAACTAGACGCCCTGTGGCGCAATAACTAAACTAGGTCCCTAATGAATCAGGCCTGATTCCTAACTCTAGAACTCAGTCCTGTATGAATGATGGATTCTTCACCGGCATCTGTAGAGGTGGTGCACGTAAGAATAAACAACAATTGTAATCCAGGAAAAAGGAAAGTTGATAACTGACAACACTTCACTGGAGATCCTCTGGATCAGTCCTGCTGTGGATCTCCAGTGAGAGTCTTTAACATGAGGTAGTAGGCCTCGGCAGTTTATAGGCACAATACTAGCACACAGGTTAGGGAATGAGCTTACGCTCGCTCACCCGCCGGACACGATCTCCGTCCGGGACTTCCACCGGCTGTGACTTCACTCGCCCACAGCGATTGCTGCGATCGGGTCCCCGATCCAATCCAGGTTATAAGTAGAGATGTCGGATGCCACCCAGGCTCGCAGTGGGGTGGAAGGCTCTTTTGGTCGGCTGCGGAAGGCCCCAGGCTTCCGGCCTTACTCAGCACAGGTCCGCACAGGTGTATCTCAGTCTCTGCCGTCCCGTGTCCAAAGAGACCGAGCCAGGCCTCGCCCCTTCCTTATATATCCCCACCCATGAGTCTCTGGGGCAGAAGCAAAACATCCTGGGAACCAGTGGGGTTCTGGGAACAGTAGTTCGAGAGCATTTAAAGGAACCCCGCTACATACAGTACAGAGTACAGAATGATGTGGTGTGGAATACGGAATGTACAATACAGGATACAGAATGATGCAGTGTAGAATAAGGAATATACAGTAAAGAGTACAGAATGAGGTGGTATGGAATAGGGAATATACAGTACAGAGTACAGAATGATGTGGTGTGGAATACGGAATGTACAATACAGGATACAGAATGATGCAGTGTGGAATAAGGAATGTACAGTAAAGAGTACAGAATGAGGTGGTATGGAATAGGGAATATACAGTACAGAGTACAGAATGATGTGGTGTGGAATACGGAATGTACAATACAGGATACAGAATGATGCAGTGTGGAATAAGGAATGTACAGTAAAGAGTACAGAATGAGGTGGTATGGAATAGGGAATATACAGTACAGAGTACAGAATGATGTGGTGTGGAATATGGAATGTACAATACAGGATACAGAATGAGGCAGTGTGGAATAGAGAATGTGCAGTAGAGAATGCAGAATAATGCAGTGTGGAATAGGGAATGTAGCCATACAGAGTACATAATGATGCAGTGTTTAATAGGGAATGTACATTACAGAGTACAGAATGATGCAGTGTAGAATGTACAGCACAGAATACAGATTGAGGCAATGGAATAGGGAATGTACAGTCCAGCACACAGAATGAAGCAATGTGGAATGTATAGCACAGAGTATAGAATGATGTGGTATGGAATATATAGCACAGCATACAGAATGAGGGGGTGTGAAATAGGGAATGTACAGTACGCAGTACGGAATGATGAGGTGTGACACAGTATAGTGTATGAAGTGAGGCTGCTTGGAATTGGAAAAGTACAGCACAGTGTACAGAATGAAGCAGTGTGGAATAGGTAATGTACAGACTAGCATACAGAATGAGGCAGTGTGGAATAGGGAATGTACAGCACAGTGAGGTGTGGTATAGGGAATGTACAGCACAGTATACACAATGATAAGGTGTGGAATAGGTCATGTATAGCACAGTTTACACAATGAGGCTGTGTGGAATAGGCAGTGCTCAGTACAGAATGATGGGGTGTGAAATAAGGAATGTACAGGCCAGAATACAGAAAAAGGTGGTGGGGAGTAGGAAATGTACAGCATCAGCACGGTGTACAGAATGAGGCGGTGTGGAATAGGGAATGTACAGCACAGTGTACAGATTGATATGGTGTTAATGTTTACTATTTACTGTGGTGACAATGTGGATGACAATCTCTCAGCATTTCATTTGTATGCTTTTAAATGTAGTTTTGAAAAAGTTCTATATGTATCACCTTTTTCCAACTATGCTGAAGGATCTAGTGTTGTTGATAGCAGTCAGTGCTTGCTATATGCTGAACACCTTTGTTTTATATAACCTGAGTCATAGAGCACAACATCCTAATGGCCTTCCTCAACCTTTTTTAAGATCGAGGAACCCTTGAAATAACTTTCCGGTCTTGGGGAACCCTATGATAATTACTATATCCACAGCTGTTGGTACGTTAACGTAATGGGCATTTGAAAGAATCTCCCCACTGAGGTGTCATTCCTGCCTTGGAGGTACAGGTCTTCCATGCAGGAAGTCTGTTCAAGTCAATGATAGGCTGCATTGAGCTCCAAGCGCATCCCGAGTTCTACATTCTAATTTGTGCATTAGTCCAACATGGATATACATTTGGGGATGTTCTAAGACACATATGTCAAACACAAGCCCCACGGGCAAAATCCGGCCCACCAGGCATTGTCATGTGGCCCTCGCACCCAATTTTTGCAGGGAAGCATTTGGGGAGTTGGGGTTACTCACTGTGCATAGTGTACCCCTAAATCCTGCACTCTGTATGTAATGCACTCCTAAACTCTGCACTCTGTACGTAGAGCACCCCTAAAACCTGCACTCTGTACATAGTGCAACCCTGAACTCTGCATGTAACGCACTCCTGAACTCTGCACTCTATACGTAGCGCACCTCAGATACAACTGGCCTCTTAAGGAACTCAATACTGCTGAGGTGGCCTTGCGATGAAATTGAGTTTGACATCCCTATTCTAAGAGATGTGTACAGCTGTCCACCTGTCATTGAATTGAACAGGCTGCCTGCACAGAAAACCTGCGCCTCCCAGGCGGGGAAAGATGGCTCTTTGCACAAGTGTACAGAACAATGCCTCAGTGTAAATTATGCTTTATGCATGGTTAAGGCAATCATTGGTAAAAAAAAAAAAACAATCATTGGTGTCAGTGGTAAATTATCTGAGAGGCAAAAATGGCTCATTGTTCAAGGAACCCCTAGCAGCCCCTGGAGAAACCCTAGGGTTTAATGTAACCCTGGTTAAGAAACACTGCTCTGGAGGAACCCTCTGGAGTTCCATAAAACCCCCTCATCCTTTGGAGTAACACTCTGGAGTTCCTTGCAACCTCCTCATCCTCTGGAGGAACCATCTTATCCTTTGGAGGAACCCTCTTGAGTTCCATGGAACCCTCATATCCTCTGGAGGAACCCTCTTGAGTTCCAGGGAGCCCGCTTATCCTCTGGGGGAACCATCTCATCCTCTACAGGAACACTCTTGAATTCCAAGGAACCCTATCACCCTCTTGAAAAAACCCTCTTGAGTTCCATAGAAGCCCTTCATCCTCTAGAGGAAACCTTTGAGTTCCATGGAAGCTCCTAATCCTCTGGAGGAACCCTATTGAGTTCAATAGAACCCCTCATCCTCTGAAGGAACCCTTTTGAGCTCCATGAAACCCCCTCATCCTCTGGAGGAAACCTCTTGAGTTCCATGGAAGCCCCTCGTCCTCTGGAGGAACCCTCTGAAGTTTACATGGGACCTCCTTATCCTCTGGAGGAATCCTCTGTAGTTCCATGGACCCCCCTCATCCTCTGGAGTTCCATGGAACCTCCTTATCCTCTGAAGAAACCCTCTGAAGTTTCCATGGCAGCCCTTCATCCTCTGGAGTTCCATGGAACCCCTCATCCTCTGGAGGAACACTCTGGAGTTCCATGGAACCCCTCATCCCCTGTAGGAACCCTTTGGAGTTCTATGGTACCCCCTCATCCTCTGGAGGAACCATCCTGAGTTCTATGGAACCCACTCATCCTCTGCAGGAACCCTGTTGAGTTCCATGGACCCCCCTCATCCTCTGGAGGAACCCTATTGAGTTAAATAGAACCCCTCATCCGCTGGAGGAACTCTCTTGAGCTCCATGAAACCCCCTTATCCTCTGGAGGAAACCTCTTGAGTTCCATGGAAGCCCCTCATCCTCTAGAGCAGTGGTTCTCAACTCCTGTCTTCAGGACCCACTAACAGGCCAGATTTTAAGTATTACCTTGGTGAGATGCAGACTAGAATACTGCAATCCCTGAGCAGCAAATTATATCACCTGTGATGCATTTCAGTTATCTTGCAAACCTGGCCTGTTGGTGGGCCCTGAGGACTGGAGTTGAGAACCACTGCTCTAGAGGAACCCTCTGGTGTTCCATGTAACCCCCTCATCCTCTGGAGCAGTGTTTCTCAACTCCAGTCCTCAAGGCGCACCAACAGGTCATGTTTTTGGGATTTCCATTGATTTGCACAGGTGACTTGAGCAGTTTCATTGCCTTAGTAATTACCACAGCTGTTTCATCTGCAGGAAATCCCAAAAACATGACCTGTTGGTGCGCCTTGAGGACTGGAGTTGAGAAACACTGCTCTGGAGGAACCCTCTGGTGTTCCATGGAACCCCGTCATCCTCTGGAGGAACCCTATGTGGTTCAGTGGAACCCCGTCATCCTCTGAAGGAACCCTCTGGAGTTCCATGGAACCCCCTAATCCTCTGGAGAAACCCTCTAGAGTTCCATGGAACACCCTCATCCCCTGTAGGAACCCTTTGGAGTCCCATGGAACCCCTCATCCTCTGGAGGAACCATCCTGAGTTCCATGGAACCCACTCATCCTCTGCAAGAACTCTCTTGAGTTCCATGGACCCTCCTTGTCCTCTGGAGGAACCCTCTCATCCTCTGGAGGAACCCTATTGAGTTCAATGGAACCCCTCATCCTCTGGAGGTACCCTCTTGAGCTCCAATGAACCCCCTCATCCTCTGTAAGAAACCTTTTGAGTTCCATGGAAGCTCCTCATCCTCTAGAGGAAGCCTCCGGAGTTCAATGGAACCCCCTCATCCTCTGGAGGAACCCTCTGGGGTTCCATGGAACTCCCTCATCATGTGGAGGAACCCTCTAGAGTTCCCTGGAACACCCTCATCCTGTGGAGAAACCCTCTGGAGTTCCATGGAACCCTCTCATCCTCTGGAGTTCCAAGGAAACCGCTCATCCTGTGGATGAATCCTCTGGAGTTAAATGGAACCCCTCATCCTGTGGAGGAACCCTCTGGAGTTCCATGGAACCCCCTCATCTTCTGGAACTCCATGAAACCCCTTCATCCTCTGGAGATTCATGGAACCCCCTCATTCTGTGGAGGAACCCTCTGGAGTTCCCTGGGACACCCTCATCATGTGAAGGAACCCTCTGGAGTTCCATGGAGGCTTCCTCTAGAGGACAAGGGGCTTCCATGGAACTCAAGAGGTTTCCTCCAGAGGATGAGGGGTTTCATGGAACTCAATAGGGTTCCTCCAGAGGATGAGAGTGTTCCTCTATAGGACGAGGGGGGTCCATGGAACTCAGGATGGTTCCTCCAGAGGGTTCTAGAGGAAGCCTCCATGGAACTCCAGAGGGTTCCTTCACATGATGAGGGTGTTCCAGGGAACTCTAGAGGATTCCTCCACAGAATGAGGGGGTTCCATGGAACCCTCTCATCCTCTGGAGTTCCAAGGAAACCGCTCATCCTGTGGATGAATCCTCTGCTGTTCAATCAAACCCCTCATCCTGTGGAGGAACCCTCTGGAGTTCCATGGAGCTCCTTTATCCTCTGGAATTCCATGGAACCTATTCATCCTCTGGAGTTCCATGGAACCCCCTCACCCTGTAGAGGAATCCTCTAGAGTTCCTTGAAACACCCTCATGTGAAGGAACCCTCTGGCGTTCCATGGAACTCTCTCATCCTCTGGAGGAACCCGCTCATCTTCTGGAGGTACCCTCTGGAGTTCCAAGGAAATCGCTCATCCTGTGGATGAATCCTCTGGAGTTCAATGGAATCCCCTCATCCTCTGGAGGAACTCTCTGGAGTTCCATGGAACCCCCTCATCCTGTGGAGGAACCCTCTAGAGTTTCCTGGAACACCCTCATCCTGTGGAGAAACTCTATGGAGTTCCATAGAAGCCTCTCATTCTCTGGAGTTCCTTGGAACCCCTCTTATTTTCTGGAGGAACCCTCTGGAGTTCCAAGGAAACCACTCATCCTGTGGAGAAATACTCTGGAATTCCATGGAACCGCCTCATCCTGTAGAGGAACCTTCTAGAGTTCCATGGAACCCCTCATCTTGTAGAGGAACCTTATAGAGTTCCATGGAACCCCCTCATCTTCTGGAGAAACCCCCTGGAGTTCCATGGAACCCCCTCATCCTCTGGAGGAACCCTATGTGGTTCAGTGGAACGCCTCATCCTCTGAAGGAATCCTCTGGAGTTCAATGGAACCCCTCATCCTGTGGAGGAACCCTCTAGAGTTCCCTGGAAAACCCTCATCCTCTGGAGGAACTCTCTGGAGTTCCATGGAACCCTCTCATCCTCTGGAGGAACAATCTGGAGTTCCATGGAACCCCCTTATTTTGTGGAGAAACCCTCTGGAGTTCCAAGGAAACAGCTCATCCTTGGAGAAATACTCTGGAATTCCATGGAACCCCCTCATGCTGTAGAGGAACCTTCTAGAGTTCCATGGAACTCCAGACAGATCCCTTTCCTGCTTACCTCTCCTAGCAGGCGAGACACACCATGCCACAAGCCCAATATCCTCCTGATAAAAGAGGGTGAGCGGTGTTATCCGTTTTTGGGTCCTGCAGCGAGTTACCTCCTTCCGTTGGTTCTTTCCCCTAGAGTGTAGGGTAAAGTCTATTCTCTTTGTATTCAATAAGGCCATTGTCCAGACAGTATTAAACCCAATAAAGGAAGGTTTATTTTTCTTGCGTAGAAACTTGTAGGAAAGTTGGAGATAGAGAATTTAACAGGGAGGCAGGTTCAGGCACGCGGCACTTAACTGTCATTTATCTCCACTCAGTCCTGAGTGGGCTTTTCTCACCCGGATAGTCCCCTCTCACGGTCCTAGCAGCCGGAGTGGAGCACGGAACATTCACTTTAAATTTCCTAAGGATACGATCAGGATATGAACTTCCCAGCACTTGTAACACTTGAGACCTTAGGTGCCAGTGGGCACATTACAAGGCTTTTGGCGGATTATGGAATCCTTCCCTCTCATAGGCAACCAGGCCTCTCCTGAGACAGTGACCTCCCTCACCGATCCTCGCAGACAGGTCCTCCCCTGGTTTCCTCTCCTTCAGAGCGGGTCACCCCCACTTGGGCACCCTGGGACTCCTCTTATGGTGTAGGCCTCAGCTAAAGGTGCTAGGCCTACCTGGAACGATGCAGCCTCGGGCCGAAGGTGCCCGGGACTGAATACACACACACACACACGTACCCCTGGCCATGAGGGCCACCGAAGGTGGGGTACGTGCCTAGGACCAAGGGGTCCTCTTGATCGCCTCCGAACTCCGGACCTAATGGCGTCCGCCCCTTAAGTACCCTCTCTCGGCATGCACAACGGGTAGACCACGCCCACTGCATGCCTGCCGAGAGAGGACACCCAATAGCGCTGCAATGCTACCTGTGGTTCAACCTGAGACCTGGGCGACAGCGCCACCCACAGGTCAAAGGGAACTGTACTGCCAGGCAAGACCACAACAAAACAGAAACCAATTTAAAGAATTCAAACAGCCTGAGCCTAACTATTTGCTCAGACTACCCCTTAAATTTAGGCATAGCGACCCCAATTATGGGGGGTCCGCTACACATGGAACCCCCTAATCTTGTAGAGGAATCTTTTAGAGTTCCATGGAACCCCCTCATCTTCCGGAGGAACCCTCTGGAGTTCCATGGAACCCCCTCATCCTCTGGAGTTCCATGGAACGTCCCCCCTCATCTTCCGGAGGAACCCTTTGGAGTTCCATGGAACCTCCCCCCTCATCTTCTGGAGGAACCCTCTGGAGTTCCATGGAACCCCCTTATCCTCTGGAGTTCCATGGAACGTCCCCCCTCATCTTCTGGAGGAACCCTCTGGAGTTCCATGGAACCCCCTCATCCTCTGGAGTTCCATGGAACCTCCCCCTTCATCTTCTGGAGGAACCCTCTGGAGTTCCAAGGAAATCACTCATCCTGTGAAGGAACCCTCTGGAGTTCCATGGAACCTCCCCCCTCATCTCCTGGAGGAACCCTCTGGAGTTCCATAGAACCCCCTCATCCTCTGGAGTTCCATGGAACGTCCCCCCTCATCTTCTGGAGGAACCCTCTGGAGTTCCATGGAACCCCCTCATCCTCTGGAGTTCCATGGAACCCCCCCCTCATCTTCTGGAGGAACCCTCTGGAGTTCCATAGAACCCCCTCATCCTCTGGAGTTCCATGGAACCTCCCCCCTCATCTTCTGGAGGAACCCTCTGGAGTTCCATGGAACCCCCTCATCCTCTGGAGTTCCATAGAACCTCCCCCCTCATCTTCTGGAGGAACCCTCTGGAGTTCCAAGGAAATCACTCATCCTGTGAAGGAACCCTCTGGAGTTCCATAGAACCCCCTCATCCTCTGGAGTTCCATGGAACGTCCCCCCTCATCTTCTGGAGGAACCCTCTGGAGTTCCATGGAACCCCCTCATCCTCTGGAGTTCCATGGAACCTCCCCCCTCATCTTCTGGAGGAACCCTCTGGAGTTCCATAGAACCCCCTCATCCTCTGGAGTTCCATGGAACCTCCCCTCTCATCTTCTGGAGGAACCCTCTGGAGTTCCATGGAACCCCCTCATCCTCTGGAGTTCCATAGAACCTCCCCCCTCATCTTCTGGAGGAACCCTCTGGAGTTCCAAGGAAATCACTCATCCTGTGAAGGAACCCTCTGGAGTTCCATGGAACCCCCTCATCCTCTGGAGGAACCCTCAAGAGTTCCAAGAAACCCCCTCATCCTCTGGAGGAACCCTCTTGAGTTCAACGGAACCCCCTTATCTTCTGGAGGAAACCTTTTGAGTTCCATTGGAACGCTGGCCTATAGGGAAGGGGAGAAATGCCACTGCCCTCCTGACGATAAAAAGTTGTGTGGGTTGTTTGTGTCGGGCAGGTGAGGTCCGTGAGGAGGTATAGGCAGGTGGTCGGTGAAGGTGGGTCAGGAGGATAGAGAGCCCTTTCCGGCAGAGGGGTGCGGAATATGTTTGTATCTGGCAGTGGCAGGGAAAACATTGCTGACCTATGGGCATTGGGCCTTCATGTCCGACTCCCCGGCCCTGCTCTGTAGTTCGGTGAAGCGGAGGCCTCACATCCTCGCCTCTGTGATCCGTACGATAAGGACGGCGCCGGGTGGACTGTGTGCTCCGCCTGACAGAGGCGGCAGCAGAAGCTCAGCATCCGCAGCAGGAGCTGTGACGTCAGCGCTGTGGCTCCGGGGCGGCACTGCGGCCAGAGGCAGCTGACAAAGGGACGGAGAGGCGGCGGAGAGAAGGTACATGGAGGGACCGGGGGGAGGAGGCAGAAGCGAAACGACACAGCAGTCCGGGGGAGGGGGACAAGATCATCGCCACTGACCCGAATACCGAGCAGAGTACACAGTGTGTGTGATCCGTACTGACATGGTGTCCTGACACTGCACAGCCCCAGATTATCAGTGTGTGTGTCCAGACATCCTCCACCAGCTGATCACACATCATGTATAGAGGACAGGCACACCGAGCATTGTCTTACCTCATACACCAAGCACCTACCTACACCGAGAACTGTCCAACCTACACCAAGCATTGTCCTACCTATACCAAACATTGTCCTTCCTACACCGAGCACTGTCTGACCACCTACACTGAGTATTGTCCTACCTACACCCTGCACCTACCTACACCGAGCATTGTCCTACCTACACCGAGCATTGTCCTACCTACACCGAGCATTGTCCTACCTATACCAAACATTGTCCTACCTATACCAAACATTGTCCTTCCTACACCGAGCACTGTCTGACCACCTACACCGAGCATTGTCCTACCTATACCAAACATTGTCCTTCCTACACCGAGCACTGTCTGACCACCTACACCGAGCATTGTCCTACCTATACCAAACATTGTCCTTCCTACACCGAGCACTGTCTGACCACCTACACCGAGCATTGTCCTACCTATACCAAACATTGTCCTTCCTACACCGAGCACTGTCTGACCACCTACACCGAGCATTGTCCTACCTACACCCTGCACCTACCTACACCGAGCATTGTCCTACCTACACCAAGCATTGTCTTACCTCGTACACCAAGCGCCTACCTACACCGAGAACTGTCCAACCTACACCAAGCATTGTCCTACCTATACCAAACATTGTCCTTCCTACACCGAGCACTGTCTGACCACCTACACCGAGCATTGTCCTACCTACACCCTGCACCCACCTACACCGAGCATTGTCCTACCTACACCGAGCATTGTCCTACCTACACCGAGCATTGTCCTACCTACACCGAGCATTGTCCTACCTACACCGAGCATTGTCTTACCTACACCGAGCATTGTCTTACCTCGTACACCAAGCACCTACCTACACTGAGAACTGTCCTACCTACACTGAGAACTGTCCTACCTACACTGAGAACTGTCCTACCTACACCGAGAACTGTCCTACCTACACCGAGAACTGTCCTACCTACACCGAGAACTGTCCTACCTACACCGAGAACTGTCCTACCTACACCGAGCATTGTCTGACCACCTACACCGAGCATTGTCCTACCTCGTACACCAAGCACCTACCTACACTGAGCATTGTCCTACCTACACCCTGCACCTACCTACACCGAGCATTGTCCTACCTACACCGAGCATTGTCCTACCTACACCGAGCATTGTCCTACCTACACCGAGCATTCTCTTACCTACACCGAGCATTGTCTTACCTCGTACACCAAGCACCTACCTACACCGAGAACTGTCCTACCTACACCGAGCATTGTCTGACCACCTACACCGAGCATTGTCCTACCTACACCGAGCATTGTCCTACCTCGTACACCAAGCACCTACCTACACCGAGCATTGTCTGACCACCTACACCGAGCATTGTCCTACCTACACCGAGCATTGTCCTACCTCGTACACCAAGCACCTACCTACACCGAGCATTGTCCTACCTACACCCTGCACCTACCTACACCGAGCATTGTGTTACCTCCTACACCAAGCACCTACCTACAACGAGCATTGTCCTACCTACACCGAGCATTGTGTTACCTCCTACACCAAGCACCTACCTACACCGAGCATTGTCCTACCTACACCGAGCATTGTCCTACCTACACCGAGCATTGTCCTACCTACACCGAGCATTGTCCTACCTACACCGAGCATTGTCCTACCTACACCGAGCATTGTCCTACCTACACCGAGCATTGTCCTACCTACACCGAGTATTGTCCTACCTACACCGAGCATTGTCTTACCTACACCGAGCATTGTCTTACCTCGTACACCAAGCACCTACCTACACCGAGAACTGTCCTACCTACACCAAGCATTGTCTGACCACCTACACCGAGCATTGTCTGACCACCTACACCGAGCATTGTCTGACCACCTACACCGAGCATTGTCTGACCACCTACACCGAGCATTGTCCTACCTACACCGAGCATTGTCCTACCTCGTACACCAAGCACCTACCTACACCGAGCATTGTCCTACCTACAACCTGCACCTACCTACACCGAGCATTGTGTTACCTCCTACACCAAGCACCTACCTACACTGAGCATTGTCCTACCTACACCGAGCATTGTGTTACCTCCTACACCAAGCACCTACCTACACCGAGAACTGTCCTACCTACACCGAGCATTGTCCTACCTATACCAAACATTGTCCTTCCTACACCGAGCACTGTCTGACCACCTACACCAAGAATTGTCCTACCTACACCCTGCACCTACCTACACCGAGCATTGTGTTACCTCCTACACCAAGCACCTACCTACACCGAGAACTGTCCTACCTACACCGAGCATTGTCCTACCTACACCGAGCATTGTGTTACCTCCTACACCAAGCACCTACCTACACCGAGAACTGTCCTACCTACACCGAGCATTGTCTGACCACCTACACCGAGCATTGTCTGACCACCTACACCGAGCATTGTCTGACCACCTACACCGAGCATTGTCCTACCTACACGAGCATTGTCCTACCTCGTACACCAAGCACCTACCTACACCGAGAACTGTCCAACCTACACCAAGCATTGTCCTACCTATACCAAACATTGTCCTTCCTACACCGAGCACTGTCTGACCACCTACACCCTGCACCTACCTACACCGAGCATTGTCCTACCTACACCGAGCATTGTGTTACCTCCTACACCAAGCACCTACCTACACCGAGAACTGTCCTACCTACACCGAGCATTGTCCTACCTACACCGAGCATTGTCTTACCTCGTACACCAAGCACCTACCTACACCGAGAACTGTCCTACCTACACCGAGCATTGTCTGACCACCTACACCGAGCATTGTCCTACCTACACCGAGCATTGTCCTACCTTGTACACCAAGCACCTACCTACACCGAGCATTGTCCTACCTACACCCTGCACCTACCTACACCGAGCATTGTCCTACCTACACTGAGCATTGTGTTACCTCCTACACCAAGCACCTACCTACACCGAGAACTGTCCAACCTACACCAAGCATTGTCCTACCTATACCAAACATTGTCCTTCCTACACCGAGCACTGTCTGACCACCTACACCAAGCATTGTCCTACCTATACCAAGCATTGTCCTACCTATACGAGCACTGTCTGACCACCTACACCAAGCATTGTCCTACCTACACCAAGCATTGTCCTACCTCGTACACCAAGCACCTACCTACACCGAGATCTGTCCAACCTACACCAAGCATTGTCCTACCTATACCAAACATTGTCCTTCCTACACCAAGCACTGTCTGACCACCTACACCAAGAATTGTCCTACCTACACCCTGCACCTACCTACACCGAGCATTGTCCTACCTATTACACCAACACCTACCTACACCGAGAACTGTCCAACCTACACCAAGCATTGTCCTACCTACACCAAGCATTGTCCTACCTACACCCTGAACCTACCTACACCGAGCATTGTCCTACCTCGTATACCAAGCACCTACCTACACCGAGATCTGTCCAACCTACACCAAGCATTGTCCTTCCTACACCGAGCACTGTCTGACCACCTACACCAAGAATTGTCCTACCTACACCCTGCACCTACCTAAACCAAGTATTTTCCTACCTCGTACACCAAGCACCTACCTACACCGAGAACTGTCCAACCTACACCAAGCATTGTCCTACCTATACCAAACATTGTCCTTCCTACACCGAGCACTGTCTGACCACCTACACCAAGCATTGTCCTACCCAGGGCCGGATTAACATAGGGGCTATTGGAGCTGCAGCTCCAGGCCCCTTTCTCAAGATAGGCCCATTTGCCCAAAAAAAAAAAAAAGATCGACTTTGAGGGTTGTAGCTCGATGACCAGGGTCACAGAGACCCCACATGGAAGGTAGGTATCTGAAGACCTACTCCACCACTGGTTAAAATATGGGGCTGCTATAATTTATGGTTCCAGAGATACAGGGCTTATTGTCCAGCCTGTCAGAAGCCACATACAGAGCTGCCAGTTTAAATACAAGCTGACACACTGCGGAATACTGAGAGGATGAGCTCACAGTGCTTATAATTATTTGTATATTACTTATGGTAATTAACCCCTTGTCACCAAGGCCAATTCTGACATTTCTCTCCTACATGTAAAAATCATCATTTTTTTTTTGCTAGAAAATTACTCAGAACCCTTAAACATTATATATATTGTTTTAGCAGACACCCTATGGAATAAAAATGTGGTCTTTGCAACTTTTTACGTTAGACGGTATTTGTGCAGCAATTTTCATTCATAAAAAAACACTAAAGTTAGCACGATTTTTTTTTTGTATACTAAGCGATGCTTTAAATTGTTTTACAGGTTACATGTTTAGAGTTACAGAGGAGGTCTAGTGCTAGAATTATTGCTCTCGCTCTAGCGATCGTGGCGTATGTAACCTCTGTATCTGGCTCTGATACTAGCCAGGGTCTACCCAGCCACTGACTAGTATCTCTTCCTAGCTTGTCCCCACACACCCTCTCACCTGCTGACCTGTGGATGGGGGAATCACTCCTGCAGTGTTATTGTGTTCTGCCAGTGAATACAATGATCAGTGTTGCTAACTATAGCTGGCAGCACTGATTGTTTTGGGAAAAACCTGACAGGCTGGTTGTACTCAAGTCGGTTAATTGGTTGACTTGTGTACCAGCTAGCCCATACATAGATCAACTATGGCTGGTCTCTGCTTAATTGGCATAATTTCAATCCATGTATGGCCCGCTTAACCACTAAGCAGTCCCTAAACATCCTTCCACAAACCTTTACATTTTTCCTTCCCAGATTCCTTCATCCTCCTCACCTGTACATAGTGCCCACTGTCATACTCTCCACACTTCTCTCCTGTACATACTGCTCACTGTCATACACTTCTCTCCTGTACGTAGTGCCCGCTGTCATACACTTCTCTCCTGTACATAGTGCCCACTGTAGTACCCTCCACACTCCTCTCCTGTACATACTGCTCACTGTCATACCCTCCACACTCCTCTCCTATACATAGTGCCCACTGTCATACCCTCCACACTTCTCTCCTATACATAGCGCCCGCTGTCATACACTTCTCTCCTGTACGTAGTGCCCGCTGTCATACACTTCTCTCCTGTACATAGTGCCCACTGTTATACCCTCCACACTTCTCTCCTATACATAGTGCCCACTGTCATACCCTCCACACTCCTCTCCTGTACATACTGCTCACTGTCATACCCTCCATACTCCTCTCCTATACATAGTGCCCACCATCATACCCTCCACACTCCTCTCCTGTACATACTGCCCACATTCATACCCTCCACACTCCTCTGCTGTGCATACTGCCCACATTCATACCCTCCACACTCCTCTGCTGTGCATACTGCCCACATTCATACCCTCCACACTCCTCTGCTGTGCATACTGCCCACTTTCATACCCTCCACACTCCTCTGCTGTGCATACTGCTCACTTTCATACCCTCCACACTCCTCTGCTGTGCATACTGCCCACTTTCATACCCTCCACACTCCTCTGCTGTGCATACTGCCCACTTTCATACCCTCCACACTCCTCTGCTGTGCATACTGCCCACTTTCATACCCTCCACACTCCTCTGCTGTGCATACTGCCCACTTTCATACCCTCCACACTCCTCTGCTGTGTATACTGCCCACTTTCATACCCTCCACACTCCTCTGCTGTGCATACTGCCCAATTTCATACCCTCCACACTCCTCTGCTGTGCATACTGCCCACTGTCATACCCTCCACACTCCTCTGCTGTGCATACTGCCCACTGTCATATCCTTCACACTCCTCTGCTGTGCATACTGCCCACTGTCATATCCTTCACACTCCTCTCCTGTGCATAGTGCCTTCTGCCATAACCTCCGCACTCCTCTCCTGTACATAGTGCCCACTGTTAGACCCTCCACATTCCTCTCCCTCACCTGCACATACATCCCACTTTTATACCGTCCATACTCCTCCCCTATGCCTCTTACCCACAAAAACAGTTCTTTAAAATTATACTGAATATCCTCAATGTTACCAGCTCTAGAATGGGCACACTTTCGTTAGTTCAACTAAAGGAAATGATGGGATGTGGGCTTCCAGCACCTTGTACCTCTGGACCCATTTACATTACACAGCACCTCTGGACCCATTTACATTACACAGCACTCTGCACCTCTGGACCCATTTACATTACACAGCTCCCTGCACCTCTGGACCCCTTTACATTACACAGCACCTTGCACCTCTGGACCCTTTTACATTACACAGCACCCTGCACCTCTAGATACCTTTTACATTACATAGCACCGCACCTCTGGACCCCTTTACATTACACAGCCCCCCACAGTTTGTTACACAGACACCCCCCCTAACAGTTCTGGACCCCCTGCATGTTACACAGACCCCCTCCCTACAGTGCAGACCCCCTCTCTACAGTACAGACCCCCCCCCTACATTTCAGACCCCCCCTACATTTCAGACCCCCCCCTACATTTCAGACCCCCCCCTGCATTTCAGAACCCCCTCTACAATACAGACCCCCCTACATTTCAGACCCCCTTACATTACAGAACCCCCCCTACATTTTAGACCCCCCCTACAATACAGAACCCCCCTACATTTCAGACCCCCTTACATTACAGAACCGCCCCCCCTACATTTCAGACCACCCCTACAATACAGAACCCCCCCCCTACAATACAGAAACCCCCCTATAATACAGACCCCCCCCCTTCAGACCCATAATGTACCTCAGATCAGCGTGGGACTGCATGTCGGGTCCCCTCCCCCTGTGTAGACATAAAGGAGGAGGGGGAGGCGGCTTCACTCTGCTCGGCTGTGTGAGACAGCCGAGCCGAGACTGATCAGATCATCAGAGCCGCAGCCACCGTGCCAGAGAGAAGGGGATCGTTGCGGGTCCCGGCCCCCTGATGTGCCGACCGGTGTCACTCGAGTGCGGTTCTGACTCGCAGCTGAGAGTGCACTGGGGGGAGACCGCTGCGTTTGTATAGTGTTTGGGAGTTCTAAGTAATTTTCTAGCAAAAAATACTAATTTAAAGCGGAGTTCCACCCAGAATCGGAGCTTCCGCTTTTCCGGTTCCTCCCTCCCCCCCAGTGTCACATTTGGCACCTTTCAGGGGGGAGGGGGGAGCAGATACCTGTTTAATACAGGTATTTGCTCACACTTCCGGGCATAGATAGCCACATTATCTGTGGGTATCTACGCCACGTCCGGCGTCTCCTCTGTCCCCCCCCCCCCGCTGTCTTCTGGGACACACACGGGTGCCAGAAAACAGCAGGGACCAGTGGGAACGCGCAGCGTGAGTCGCACATGTGCAGTAGGGAACCAGGAAGTGAAGCTGCAAGGCTTCACTTCCTGATTCCCTTACCGAAGATGGCAGCGGCAGCATCCAAGAGCCGAGGGAGAGATCGGCTACGGGTACTGACATTGCGGGCACCCTGGACAGGTAAGTGTCCTTATTTTAAAAGTCAGCAACTGCAGTATTTGTAAAATTTTTGGCGGACCTCCGCTTTAAACTTGTAAACAAAGAGTCCCAGAAAAGGCCTGGTCAGCAAGTAGCTAAATCCAGGACCCTACATTCACTATATCTGGTCTCCCACAGTACAGAGAACATGGAAATGCAATAGTTTTAGTAAATATAAACTGCTAAATACCTTTTTTCATCAGCAGTTAGATCAGTCTTGTGACTTCTATCACAGTCTGGTTAAAGCTCATAGGATGAGTTTTCATTCTACTCTGGCTGTCCTCTGAGGCTGCAGGATTCTGTCCCTCTGTCTGGACAGTGCTGATTGGCTCTGTGCTGAGCACATGCAACTCCCTTAAAAAAGAAAAAAAAAACAACTCTCTAGCAATACACACCAAACTGAGCATGTGCAGCTTGTCCCCTATCCTCTGTTCTATCAGGAGATGGATTGGGGACAGTGGAAGAAGGGGAGGATCAGAGAAGACAGGATCAAATGAGGAGATTTAACCCCTTGGGTTCCACAGTGAGTAGAACAAGCATGCTTTACTGCATATACTGTTGTGGGTTCAGTAACACTTTAAGCTGGTCATAGATGTATCGAATCTCAGCTGGTTCAGCAAGGCAGCTATAGCCGCTAGCAATGATCATTGTGTTCTTCCGGCAGGGAAGGCTTACAAGCACTGACAAGGAGGAGGAGACTTTTTGGTCTCAATATATTTACTGGGAAAGAAGTGTCATGGAGGAGGAGACTGATCTTATGATATTTTACAGAAAGGGTTGCCTCCTATATTCCATGTTCCTATAGGACACAGTTCACATCTGCACTGTTATTTTTTTTATTTTTTTTAAGGCACACATCAAGAGGAGTAATGCCATGTACACACAATCGGAATTTCCGATGAAAAACTCAGACGGAATATTTTCATCGGAAATTCCGACCGTGTGTGTGCCCCATCGGAGTTTTTTCCGTCGGAGTTTAGAAATAGAACGTGTTCTATTTTTTTCCGATGGAAAAAATCCGATCGGAAATTCCGATCGTCTGTGTGGAACTCCGACAGAGAAGAATCCACGCATGCTCAGAATCAAGTCGACGCATGCTCGGAAGCATTGAACTTCATTTTTTTCGGCTCGTCGTAGTGTTTTACGTCCCCGCGTTTTGGACGGGCGAAATTTTGTCTGACAGTGTGTAGGCAAGACAGGTTTGAACGGAATTCCGACAAAAAATTCCATTGGAAATTCCGATCGTGTGTACGATCTCCGATCGTGTATAAGACTTCTAATGCACTTTATGCTAGAAAGTGCTTATTCACAGTTTGACTTAGTGATTACGATTTTAATGCATTTCGCTCTAGAAATCACTTAATCCTAGAATGACTCCATGATTAAGCACTTTCTAGAATAAAGTGCATTAGAAGTCCTCTTGTTGTTTGCCTGTTGTGTGGATTTGCAAAGCTTCATAAATAAAGAAGTTGATTTTACTTGCGTTAAAACATGTAAGAACTAGAGGTCGACCGATATATCGGCCGACCGATATTTTGGCCGATATTTAGCCTTTTTAAAGAAATCGGCATCGGCCGATTATTATGTAAAAAGAGGCCGATTGTTTGGGATCTGAGACAGGGGCATGCTGGGTGGAAATCCGCCCACCGTCTATTCTATACAGCTGCTATCACAGCCGCTGCCTGCTGACTTTTTTTTTTTTTCCCCAGTGGAGGAAGTCGGCAGCGGCGGCCGCCGATTGGCTGTTCCCGGCCGCGCTGCATTCTGGGGTTTGTATCCTGGAGGCAGAGGCGGGGCGCGCAGCACGTCAGGGGATGAATGGAGCAGTCTTTGGCCATGCGAAGGGACAGAACGGAGCCGGGAGCGCTCCGCTGGTGGGCACTGATGAGGTGGCAGTGAATGACAGCTTGGCACTGGTAAGCTTGGCACTGGTGGGCACTGGTGAGCTTGGCACTGGTGAGCTTGGCACTGATAAGCTTGACACTGGTGAGCTGGGCACTGATGAGCTTGGCACTGGTGGGCACTGGTGAGCTTGGCACTGGTGAGCTTGGCACTGATGAGCTTGGCACCAATGAGGTGGCACTGGTGGGCACAAATGAGGTGGCACTGATAGGCTGAACTGGTAGGCAATAATGAGGTGGCACTGCGACACTGATAGGCTCCACTGATGGGCTGCACTGGTGGGTACTGATGAGGTTGCACTGACAGGCACGAATGGACACTGATAGGCTGCACTGGTGGGCAGTGATGATGTGTCACTGATGGACACTGAATCTGATGAGATTGCACTGACAGGCTGCACTGGTGGGCACTAATGGATACTGATAGGCTGCACTGATTGGCTGCACCGGTGGGCACTGAAAAAATCGGCCTAAAATTTGGGCCGCAAAAATCGGCAACATATATCGGCCATCGGCTGCCCCGATTTTTTTAAATATCGGCATCGGCCAGAGAAAAACCCATATTGGTCGACCTCTAGTAAGAACGCTCACTGCTCTTGTTGTGCGGATTTGTGAAGCTACATTAATAAATCTTTTAGCTATCTATTGTATTTGAATATTAAATATTGTGTCTTCAGCAATGCATTAGAGGTGCACCCAGTGTTTTATGTGGACCAATGTGGAACGGCATTTGATATCTGTAGTAACAATAATAAAACGCACACTTATGCCGCGTACACACGATCGGAATTTCCGACAACAAACGTTCGATGTGAGCTTTTGGTCGGATATTCCGACCATGTGTACGCTCCATCGGACATTTGCTGTCGGAATTTCCGACAACAAATGTTTGAAAGCTGTTCTCGATTTTTCCGACGGCAAAAGTTCTTGTTGGAAACTCCGATTGTGTGTATGGAATTCCGACGCACAAAAATCCGACGCATGCTCAGAATCAATTCGACGCATGCTCGGAATCGTTGAACTTAATTTTTCTCGGCTTGTCGTAGTGTTGTACGTGACCGCATTCTTGACGTTCGGAATTTCCGATGACATTTGTGTGACCGTGTGTATGCAAGACAAGTTTGAGCCAACATCTGTCGGAAAAAAAATCCACGGTTTTGTTGTCGGAAATTCCGATCGTGTGTACGTGGCATAAGGCCACGTTCACACCTGAGCGATGTGAAGTGCAATTTAAAGCTTCACTAGAAGTACTGAATGCGGAGTTCCACCCAAAAGTGGATCTTCTGCTTTGAGCACTCCTCGCCCCCTTACATGCCACATTTGGCATGTCATTTTTTTTGGGGGGGGGTACCTAGTTTTGAGAGGGACTTCCTGTCCCACTTCCTCCTTCTGTCTTCAGTTCGCCTAGGCGACTCCTCGTCTCCCCCTAGGTGGCCCCTCCCTCTCTGCAATCTTCTGGGACATGTCACAGGTCCCAGAAGATTGCCTGCCCACACGGAGAGCACAGCGCGACATGCGCATAGTAACCCAAGCTGTCACAGCCAAGTGCCCACATTTGCTAAGGCGGCGTCGCGGAGAGGAGGGGGAGAGCTTCGGGCGGCCGCATCGCTGGATCGTGGGACAGGTGAGTGTCTATTTATTAAAAGTCAGCAGCTATACTTTTTGTAGCTGCTGACTTTTAATAAACTGAAAAAAGCCTGGAACTCTGCTTTAAACACTCGATACTGGGATTTCCATTGAATCCAGCGCTGTCCGATCACACCTGAGCATTGTGTTGCTTGTAGCTGGAAGCATGTCGTTTAAAAAAATACACGAGCCTCGTTTGGGGCAAAGTCACGCGTTTTTGTCCCCAAAAGACTTCAATAAGAGCGCCACCTATGCACATTTTTTCTCAAGTGTATTTTTTCCTAGTAACTTTTATTGGCTAAATATGAGATTTAAAAAATGCTAAAGCCTGAAATGTGTTCAAAAACGCCTGTAAAAAAAAAAAGGGGGAGGGGACTTGAGAAGCAACCAAAGATACACAGCTCAAGTGTAAATGAGGCCTAACACACATTGAAAATAAAAATAATAGATTCATATGTAAAAATAGGAGTATAGTAAAAAAGAGCGTGAGGATAAATCATAATAAATAAATCATAACAATGTAGCAGTTATTCATGTTAATGACATCAATGCCCGGAAGATATTAATACATTTAAAACAACATATGACCATTTCCCCATGGATGAGTCGTCTCTAAGGAAAAACATAACAATATTATGTAACACAGGAAGCAAAATTTTCACCACTAAAGTCAAATAAGGATGAGTCCAATTTTTATTTATTTTTTTATTACATTTTACTGTGTTGGGGCTTACTATTTATATATAATTTCTGTTTTTAAATGTATCGATTAAGGCTAATAAAAGGAGCAATGTTCCTTCTATAGTTTAAAGTGGATGTAAACCCAAATTATTTATTTTTTGATGTCCCAATGTATAGTATAAGATTTCCTATCATCTGTGCCCAGTCTTGCCACACAGAGTTAAAGTGGTTGTAAACCCAAATATAAAAAAAAAAAAAGAAAGAAGAATAACCTGCAAGAGAAAGGTATAATGAGCTAATATGCCTAGCATACTAACTCATTATGCATTACTTACCTTAGATCAAAGCCATCGTCGTCTCCCCCTCCGGCCGCAGACATCGCTCCGGAAGTTACTTCCGGGTATCGGCGCTCTGATTGGCCGGAGCGGCGATGACGTCACCGCGCATGCAAGCGGGAGCCGTCAAAGCCAAGTCTGTGGCAGAGACTTTTCATTGTACATGCATCATCCCGGCTGCTAGGCCGGTGAAAGAGGCCTATCCAGGTGAGCAAGATCCAGTGACAGCGAGTGTACCTGTCTCCAGGATCCCAAGTTTTCCTCAGTGATCTGCACCAGGTACCTGAACTCCTCTTATCCTCCATCCCTCATTCTGCTAATGTTGTGTTTAAATAAAAAGCATTGGAAAAGACTCAGTGACTGGCATCCGTGTTCTATGCAACTTTCACCCTAGACTTTGTGCCAACACGGAGAACAGTGGGGTAACGGCAGACCAAAAACTAACCAGCAGCTCCTACGGGGATAGTGCTACACAGATATATACCAAGGAATGCAGAAAGACAATGTAAAGATAAATGCACTCTGTGGTCAGATTATTGAGAGATCATTTTTGATTGGTCGTTATAAGCTACTGCAGACTGTGTTTTGATCTTTTAGGGTCCTGTCCAACAATTTGTATGCAAGAAAGCAGTGACTGTATACAACAAAAAAATAAGCTAATTGACATAATCTAACTCAATTAGTCTTTGCTAGTTGTCAGTGAGCTCCTGCTGATAGCAAATGCTGGTGTAGTACATAGGTAACCAGCATTACTGCATATCACAAGGTAAAAGGGCTATGCATATTTGGGAATTAGGTTGTAGGTTGTAGGTCATCACACCACTGAATGTTGTTTTAGCCTACAGTTCCAAACTGCATATAAGCCATTTTTATTCTATGCAAAGCAGTGTACTGTCTAAATACTATAAAAATACCTAAGAAACTATTAGTGGTTTATTTATGAAAAAATTGCAGAACATGTATGGACGTGCAGTATATGTACATTTATTCTGTATGAATGGTAGGCAAAATTGAATGTTACTAGACTAATTTCTATCAGTGTTGACTGGTATTCATTGATATAAAACTGAGTGAATAAGGAAAATACTGCAATATGGCCACTAGATGGAGCGCTGCACAAACTGTTGGCGCTATATAAATCCCGTATTATGATAATAATAATAATGATGTTCACAGGAAATACTTATTACTATGATCATCAGCTCTGTCTAGTAGCCATAATGTGGTATTTCCTGACTCACTCTGTTCTGTGTGAATGAATAACATTCAACCTGGAGAGAAAATAGCCTGATAACATTCAACTTTGTCCCATGCACACAGAACAAAGGTACATGCAGATTCAATCAACCATACATGTTAAGCTTGAGTGTTGGACTTATCTCAGTTGGTGTACATCATTCATTTGTATTCATATAGTAGGTTCACAGTTTTGGATGTGAAGTATATCAAAAATAAATATTATAGATTATTCATATCTTATATTTTTATATATATATATATATATTGCAGGCCCAGAGACTATGGCCAATTCAATGAATTTTGCCAGCAATTATTTTGGGCCAGCCCGTGTTAAAGTGGTTGTAAACTCTGTTGTACCACTTGTACCTACAGGTAAGCCTATAATAAGTCTTACCTAGTACTGTAAATTTTTCCTATACCTGCACGGTTTAGGAGATATTTACCATATACACTTGTGCCGACGTCATTGGTGCATGCGCACTGAAGAAACGGCTCGCTCGTTCCGTTTCTTCAGCAGCGTGTGGTGACCGGCGACTTATGCCTTTGTCTTACGGGTTTTTTTTTTATTTTTCGGATTTACAACCACTTTAACATGTAAATAAATAATGCGTTGGGACCCTAATGCCTCGTACCCACGAGCGGAATTTCTGTCGGAAAAAAAGTGGATGGTTTTTCCGACGGAATTCCGCTCAAGCTTGGCTTGCATACACACGGTCACACAAAAGTTCTCTGAACTTTTGAGCATTAAGAACGCTGTGACATACAACACTACGACGAGGCGAGAAAAAGAAGATCAATGCATGCGTCAAATTGTTTCTGAGCATGCACGTTTTTTTCCCCGTCGGAATTGCATACAGACAAATGGAATTTCGGATAGGAATTTTTTCCGTCCGAAAAATAGAGAACCTGCTCTCAATCTTTTGCCGGCCGAAATTCCGCCAGCAAAAGTCTGATGGAGCAAACACGGCCCGAATTTCAGACAAAAAGCTCTCATCGGATTTTTGCTGGCCGAATTTCCGATCTTGTGTACGGGGCATAAGAGATATATATGTGTAAAATTGGGTATACAAGCCTCTTAGCAATTCCTGTGTGTGGGTAATGTGTAACAATACAAAACTTAATACAAACCTCCTGTTGTTTTTTTTTTTTTTTTTTTTAATTTGATCATTTTTATTTTTAGATCCCTACTTATCTTTTTTTGCTGGAATTACGCACAATAAACATACTCCACATTCCCAGCCAATTCAGCAGTGTCTCACTGTAGTTCGCCACACACCAATACCCACAACACCATCTTCCGTATGGCCCATACATACGATCAGAAAATAGTAGGAAAAATACCGCTTTTTAAGTGATCGCACGATAATCTGATTGCACAGCTTTCGAGAGCCAATCTCTACAATTCATCTGATATTATCTGATTGGACAAGCAAGAAAATTTTTCTCGTACGATATACCAGATCGTACGATTTTCGTTTAATCAGTACAGTTGCCATTCGAAAATACAATACAAATACAACACATTGGGGGTTATTTACGAAAGGCAAATCCACTTTGCACTACAAGTGCAAAGTGCATTTGAAATTGCACTGAAAGTGCACTTGGAAGTGCAGTCGTTGTAGATCCGAGGGGGACAGTATTTTAGCTTGCACATGATTGGATGATAAAATCAGCAGAGCTTCCCCTCATTTCAGATCTAGCCCTCAGATTTACAGCGACTGCCCTTCCAAGTGCACTTTCAGTGCAATTTCAACTGCACTTTGCACTTGTAGTTTGCACTTGTAGTGCAAAGTGGATTTGCCTTTCGTAAATAACCCCCACTGCATCACTTCTGTATTTTTATTCTGTCGTACAAGAATTTTTGTAACTTTAGTAAACGTTTCATTTTCAATATGAGAATAGTATACAAAAAAAACCGGACGATCATTCCTCTGATAATCTCATCGTGTGTACCAGTCATTATGTCATCAGGAGCCGGCTCGGTCTCTTCCAGGTTCTTGTGCTGGCCCCTGATCACCCGCCGCAGGGTCCATCCTCCTCAAGCTGTAGTGTGGAAGCCGATGCCTCCAGGGACATGTGATGTGCATATCCCAGGAGGCTTCAGAATGTCATTCTAGTCTAGGTGATAATGGAGGCGGGAGAGCATGCTGGAGTAAGAATTTTAAAGAAAAAAGTAAATAAATGCACAGTAAAAAGGTGCCTGTTTCATTTGGGGGTATTGAGGGGAGGTTTGCAAGGATACAAAGGGCATTTCTTTGTGTGAAAGTCCTCTTCAAATAAATAAAAATAAAAAAATATATATAGAAGTATATTTGCCAAACATTTGCAGTTATCTAACACAATGCAGCCTTTGGTGTATGTATGACACAAGGAGAGCAGCTGCACAGCCATTTTGAAAGGATTATAGAGACAGAAATATGTCAGCATCTGCTGTGCCTTTGTTCTTCTATGTGGGACAAGACCCTTTTGTCTCCCTGTAGCTGGGCGGGCCCTGTCTTGCAAGGCTTGCTTGTAGGCCTAAGATTTCACAGACGTCAGCTCACTTTGCAGCCAAGTCAGCTCAGTGATTGGCTTGTCAGACAAATATCAGGGTGAGTGCTGAGGCTGTGACATTATAACCCTGTTCTGTAAACATGCTCACGTGACTAGCCACGTGGAGCTGAGCCTGTAAATGGCCAGGGGGAGGGCAGGCCAGGCGACTGTTGTGCAATGCACTGTCATACTGGCTTTTACATGTCTGTTGAGAAAATAGAACCGCAACCTAACAAAAACATCACTGCTTGAAAGACAGCTTAGGCCTCATGCCCACGGGCGTTTTTTCAGCCGCGTTTTTGAGCGTTTTTTACAGCTTAAAAACGCCTGTCCATGTTAGTCTATAGCTTCATGCCCACCTAGGCGTTTTTGAGCTGTAAAGAGCATAGGCGTTTGTAAGCTGTAAAAAAAACCCAGGGCCAGTGCGTTCCTCAGGGTCAGAACTAGGCAGGAAAAAACGCGAGCGTCAAAAAACGCGCAAAAACGCGCACTAACGCGCAAAAAACGCGCACTAACGCGCGGTCGCGTTTTTAGCTCCGACGTTTTTTTTTTTTTTTTTCAAAAAAAAAAAAATAAAAAAAATATTTACAATAACATGGACAGGCGTTTTTAAGCTGCAAAAAACGCTCAAAAACGCAGCTGTAAAAACGCCAGTGGGCATGAGGCCTTAGACATACAAACATCTGCTGGTGACTAAGGATTTGCTCACAACAGTAAGGTGTAGTACTGCATAGCAGCTGGTGTGCAATGTGAAGACAACAGCGCCAAAGAGCTCCAAACAGCATATTGCACTGTAACTTTTTTTTTGTTGTTAGAACTCTATTTCAATGTTGCAAAGTTACATTTTATTCTGTTAGCTGCAGCACAGTGCAATGCAGTAAAATGCGTTGCACCACGCTGGGCCTAAAAAAAGTACTGCATGCTATGCGTTTTTCAGTTTACGCTGCCATGATAGGGAACAGGGATTATTGCCTAGTCCAACACATCTGGTGTGAACAGGCCTCAAAAGCTTCTGTCTATAGAAAGGCATTTATATTGCTTCTGTGATATGAGGGTTCAGGGGCCCCCAGGGTGCACAGTAGAGGACAGTGGCGGCTGGTGCTCAAATTTTTTTGGGGGGGGGGGGCGCAAACAAACTGAAAAAAAAAAACATCAATTGCCGCCACTGTGCCCATTAAACGCAGCCAGTTTGCCCCCCCCAAATGCAGCCAGTTTCCCCCCCAAATGCAGCCAGTTTCCCCCCCAAATGCAGCCAGTTTCCCCCCCAAATGCAGCCAGTTTCCCCCCAAATGCAGCCAGTTCCCCCCCGGCCCTGCACTTACCTTCCTCGGGTCAGCGCCATCCTTCTTCCGTCCTCGATGTCTTCTCCTGCCCTCGATGTCGCTTCAGCCAATCAGGTTACCGGTAACCAGACCCGGTGAACCTGATTGGCTGAAACGCCTGTCAGTTTTAACTAGGGAACGCACGCACCCCCGTGCGTCCTCTGGTTAACTATTCGGAAGCCGATTACAGCCCTCAGGCTGTAATCGAGAAGCCTATCAGAGCCGCTGGCTCTGATAGGCATTTCCAAACACCAACCAGCCGCTGTTATTTAGATGGCCGGCGCTCACCAGGGGGCCGGCTATCTAAATAGTGGGCGGCAGCGGCGGCGACAATACATAGGTTCATACATTGCATGAACCTATGTATTGTTATTGTAAGTGACGGGCGCAGGAGCGAGAGGGGGCGGCGCTCCTGCGCCCATTATGGACTGCTAGAGGAATTATGACATGGCAGGAATATATATACAGGTCCCTTGTCCTTCAATGAATTTTTATCTCATGTTATCCTTTCTGGTCAAGTACAGGCATGTCCAACTCCTGTATTGGGCTGCGTAGTCTTGCTTGGGCCTGCATAAATACGACAGTTTACTATAGTACCTTTTTATATAGATTTAAAAATATTTAGCAGCTGATTTCATGTATCAAATGACTGGAACATTTTCTGCAGCTAATAGAAGGAAAACTTTTTAGGATTAATGTACACGGGACGTTTTACAACCTCTCCTGAACGATTTAACTTGACAGATAGTAACCGACGTTTAAAAACGTCAGTTTTGCCGTGTTTACATGCCGCGTTTAGCTACGAATGCGTTTTTTCTTCCAAATAGTCAAAAAAAATCAACGCCTGCAAACAAAACGTGGCTAAACGCGAGTTACCACGTTTACACGCGTTTTCAAGCTGTTACAGGCATTTCAAATGCCTCTGAACATCCATCCTGAACACATTTTTTTGCTTTCCAAAAAATGCTTCTAAACTCAACTGCCTAGAAACGACTATAAGGCCTTATGCACACTGGAGTTTTTTTGACATTTTTATAGCAGTTTTTGTCTGTAGACATTTTTTACAGTCATTAAACTCCTCCATCATGTTATCCTATGTGTCCATGCACACATAGGCTGTTATCAGCAGTTTTGGGCAGTGGCGTTTTTTGAGCAGTAAATAAACCCCAAAACTAGTACTGTAAAAACGCTCTAGTGCTGATAAACGTCGATAAACGCTCAAAAACGTCGTTCACCAGCGTCTTTTAACGTTTTTGATCCATTGGGGAAAAAACATTTTTCTTCGAAAACTGTAAAAAACGCTATCGCGGAAAAACGCTAGGATACGCTATTGCAAAAACTTTGAAAAACTCACTGCAAAGCTGCTGCTGTTTTTATAACATTATTTTAACGTCCAGTGTGCATGACGCCTTAATGGCCCTGTGTACATGTACTGATAAGATAACATAGAGGAGAGTTCAGGGGCAGCTAAAAATAACACCCAACTGCTCCTAAATGTCGTCCGTTAACCAGCAGCAGTGTACATGAAGCCTTAGAAGCTGTTAAAGTTTGTCATTCGTTTATTTGTAATCCTTGAAGTGTAACTGCAGGCAAAAATATGTATCCGTTTAGATAGGGTAGAACCGGCCAAGATTCAAACCATGCATGGGCAGGCTGATTGTACCCAAATCGATCCATCTATCAACTTGGGTACAACCATCAAGTCGGATTTTTAAGATCGGATTATTGCAAGCTTCTATAGTCGCTAGCAATAATCACTGTGTTCTTCTAGCAGGGATGACTCCCCGTGCCCCACCTCACCGGAAGAACACTAAGCCCCCGTTCACATCGGCGCGATTTGACAGGTCAAATCGGAGCCTATTGCTGGCAATAGGAGCTTCACAATCGGTGTGACGCCGACTTTGCGGTGCCGCACCGATTTCCAAAAGTAGTTTCTGTACTACTTTTGGCGACTTTGGGGGCGATTTCAATACGATTTCAATACGGCGCACAGATGTCTTTCAAGTCACCCACGAAGTCGGGCTGAAATGCGGCTTTGAAATCATGCGAGTTCAGATGAACTTGCACGATTTCAAAGCCGTGTTTAGTGTGAATGAGGGCAAAAGCTCAGTGGCAGGGATTCCCCCATCAACACAATCTGTGCCAATCAAGGGATTTTCTATCCATGGAAAAAAAATCATATCATGGCCTGCCATAGTGAAGATACAATATACAATATATATATACATAATCCAGATACCGTGCATCCGGAAAGTATTCACAGTTCACATTCTCACATCTCTCCAGAGATGTTCAATAAGGTTCAAGTCTGGGCTCTGGCTGGGCCACTTAAGGACATTCACAGAGTTGTCCCGTAGCCACTTCTTTGTTATCTTGGCTGTGTGCTTAGGGTTGTTGTCATGTTGGAAGGTGACCCTTCACACCAGTCTGAGATCCAGAGTGCTCTGGAGTAGGTTTTCATCAAGGATGTCTCTGTACATTGCTGCATTAATCTTTCCCTCAATACTGACTAGTCTCCCAGTTCCTGCCGCTGAAAAACATCCCCACAGCATGATGCTGCCACCACCATGCTTCACTGTAGGGATGGTATTGGCCAGGTGATGAGCGATGCCTGATTTTTCTCTAGACACGACGCTTGCCATTCAGGCAAAAGAGTTCAATCTTTGTTTCATCAGACCAGAGAATTTTGTTTCTCATGGTCTGAGAGTCTTTCAGTTACCTTTTGGAAAAATCCAGGCAGGCTGTCATGTGCCTTTTACTGAGGAGTGGCTCCCGTCTGGCCACTCGACCATACAGGCCTGATTGGTGGAGTGCTGCAAAGATGGTTGTTCTTCTGGACGGTTCTCCTCTCTCCACAGAGAAACAATGGAGCTCTGTCAGAGTGACCAATAAGTTCTCGATCACCTCCTTGACTAAAGCCCTTCTCCTCTGATCGCTCAGCTTGGCGGGCGGCCCACTTTAGCAAGAGTCCTGGTGGTTCCAAACTTCTTCCATTCATGGATGATGGAGGCCACTGTGCTCATTGGGACCTTCAATGCTGCAGAAATGTTTCAGTACCCTTCCCCAGATCTGTGCCTCGATACAATCCTATCTCGGAGGTCTACAGACAATTTCTTGGACTTTGTGGCTTGGTTTGTGCTCTGACATGCACTGTTAACTGTGGGACCTTTATATAGACAGGTGTGTACCTTTCCAAATCATTCCCAATCAACTGAATTTACCACAGGTGGACTCCAATCAAGTTATAGAAACATTTCAAGGATGATCAGTGGAAACAGGATGCACCTTAGCTCAATTTTGAGTGTCACGGCAAAGGCTTTGAATACTTATGTACATGTGATTTTTTTTTTTTTTTATGATTTTGCAGTTTGTAGCATTTTAAGGAAAATAATGAATTTAATCCATTTTGGAATAAGGCTGTAACATAACAAAATATGGAAAAAATTAAGCGCTGTTAATATTTTCCGGATAAATTGTAAGCGATTTATAATATATTGAAGCCATAGTATAGGCATGCCAGCCAGACATATAATTTTTTAGGAAGAGTGGTCAGCAATGGCAACCTATATGTTTTTGATCACATGACTGGATTCATTTAAGGCTCCAGTCACACTTGTACGACTCCAAAGTCGTGTGACTTTAGAATGCAACTTTGATAACTGACGCAATTTTGGATGGGTACAACTTGGATGTGACTTGTTGTCCCTCTGCAACGTTGGACCCACTGTTGCATGTAAAACATTCAGACATGACTTTAATGAAACTTTTGAGGGTTAACCACTTCAGCTGCCAAATGACCGGGCAACTTTTTGCGATTCGGCACTGCGTCGCTTTAACTGACAATTGCGCGGTCGTGCGAAGTGGCTCCCAAACAAAATCGATGTCCTTTTTTTTTTTTACCATAAATAGAGCTTTCTTTTGGTGGTAGTTGATCACCTCTGCGGTTTTTATTTTTTGCATTTTAAACAAAAATAGAGCGACAATATTGAAAAAAAAGCAATATTTTGTACTTTTTGCTATAATAAATATCCCCATTTTTTTTTTAAATCGATTTTTTTCTTAGTTTTGGCCGATACGTATTCTTCTACATATATTTTTGGTAAAAAAAAATCGCAATAAGTGTATATTGATTAGTTTGCGCAAAAGTTATAGCGTGTACAAGATAGGGGGTAGTTTTATGGCATTTTTATTATACTTTTTTTTTTTCTTGTTATGATGGCGCTCTGCGATTTTTATCGTGACTGCGACATTATGGCGGACACATCGGACACTTTTGACGCTTTTTTGGGACCATTCACATTTATACAGCGATCAGTGCTATAAAAATGCACTGACTACTGTATAAATGTGACTGGCAGGGAAGGGGTTAACCAGTAGGGGCAGGGAAGGGGTTAAGTGTGTCCTAGGGAGTGATTCTAACTGTTAAGGGGCGTGACTATGAGTGACACATCACTGATCGCTGCTCCCGATGAGAGGGAGCAGACGATCAGTGTTGTGTCACAAGGCAGAACAGGGAGATGCCTTGTTTACAAAGGCACCCCCCCCCCCCCCCCCCGTTCTGCCGTTCCGTGACCCGATCGCCGGACACTGACGGACATCGAGTCCGTGGGTCCCGCGGGCATGGTCACGGGGGCAGGTTCAAAGCAACGTATATATACAGTGGGTACGGAAAGTATTCAGACCCCCTTAAATTTTTTACTCTTTGTTAAATGATTTTAGGAAATGGCAATATAAGTTCATTTTTTTTCGTCATTAATGTACACACAGCACCCCATATTGACAGAAAAACACAGAATTGTTGACATTTTTGCAGATTTATTAAAAAAGAAAAACTGAAATATCACATGGACAAGTATTCAGACCCTTTGCTGTGACACTCATATATTTAACTTAAGCTGGCCATACACCATTAGATTATCTGCAGATTTTCCATGGTTAGATGGAAAAAGTGGGAGATTCCTCCACCCACACAGTTAATATACATGAAGAAATCTGTTGCACTTTTTCCATCTAACCATAGAAAATCTGCAGATAATCTAATGGTGTATGGCCAGCTTTAGGTGCTGTCCATTTCTTCTGATCATCCTTGAGATGGTTCTACACCTTCATTTGAGTCCAGCTGTGTTTGATTATACTGATTGGACTTGATTAGGAAAGCCACACACCTGTCTATATAAGACCTTACAGCACACAGTGCATGTCAGAGCAAATGAGAATCATGAGGTCAAAGGAACTGCCTGAAGAGCTCAGAGACAGAATTGTGGCAAGGCACAGATCTGGCCAAGGTTACAAAAAATTTCTGCTGCACTTAAGGTTCCTAAGAGCACAGTGGCCGCCATAATCCTTAAATGGATGACGCTTGGGACGACCAGAACCCTTCCTACAGCTGGCCGTCCGGCCAAACTGAGCTATCGGGGGAGAAGAGCCTTGGTGAGAGAGGTAAAAAACAACCCAAAGATCACTGTGGCTGAGCTCCAGAGATGCAGTCGGGAGATGGGAGAAAGTTGTAGAAAGTCAACCATCACTGCAGCCCTCCACCAGTCGGGGCTTTATGGCAGAGTGGCCCGATGGAAGCCTCTCCTCAGTGCAAAACACATGAAAGCCTGCATGGAGTTTGTTAAAAAACACCTGAAGGACTCCAAGATGGTGAGAAATAAGATTCTCTGGTCTGATGAGACCAAGATAGAACTTTTTGGCCTTAATTCTAAGCGGTATGTGTGGAGAAAACCAGGTACTGCTCATCACCTGTCCAATACAGTCCCAACAGTGAAGCATGGTGGTGGCAGCATCATGCTGTGGGGGTGTTTTTCAGCTGCAGGGACAGGATGACTGGTTGCAATCGAGGGAAAGATGAATGCGGCCAAGTACAGGAATATCCTGGACGAAAACCTTCTCAAGAGTGCTCAGGTCCTCAGACTGGGCTGAAGGTTTACCTTCCAACAAGACAATGACCCTAAGCACACAGCTAAAATAACGAAGGAGTGGCTTGACAACAACTCCGTGACTGTTCTTGAATGGCCCAGCCAGAGCCCTGACTTAAACCCAATTGAGCATCTCTGGAAAGACCTAAAAATGGCTGTCCACCAACGTTTACCATCCAACCTGACAGAACTGGAGAGGATCTGCAAGGAGGAATAGCAGAGGATCCCAAAATCCAGGTGTGAAAAACTTGTTGCATCTTTCCCAAAAAGACTCATGGCTGTATTAGATCAAAAGGGTGCTTCTACTAAATACTGAGCAAAGGGTCTGAATACTTAGGACCATGTGATATTTCAGTTTTTTTTTATTTTTTATAAATCTGCAAAAATGTCAACAATTCTGAGTTTTTCTGTCAATATGGGGTGCTGTGTGTACATTAATGAGGAAACAAATTAACTTAAATGATTTTAGAAAATGGCTGTAATATAACAAAGAGTGAAAAATTTAAGGGGGTCTGAATACTTTCCGCAACCACTGTACGTTGCTTTGCCTGCCCGTGCCATTCTGCCGACGTAAATGTGCGTGAGGCAGTCGGCAAGCGGTTAACATTGAAGTCTATGGCCCTCAAATTGCATGAAAGTTGGTTCAAAGTAGTGCATGAACTACTTTGAAGTGGCTGTGACTTTAAGTCGCACATATATATGAATGTTATTATTGGAAAACATGGGGTATGACTTGTCACGCGGCTTTGATGTCCTAAGTCGCATTACAAGTTGCACACGTGTGAATGGGGTGTAAAGAACTGATGTAGATCAGATTAAAGCGGTAGTAAACCTCAGCCATTTAAAAAAAAAAACTGCAAGACAATAGCATACTAGCACATTATGAAATGCTTACCTTAGAACAAAGCACTGCAGCAGTGCGCTTACAGGGCTTCCATCTTCACCCGGTCTTCCCTCCGGGTTTATGTGCTCCGGCCATCTGACTGGCCAAACTGTGATGACGTCACGGCCGTGTCATGGGTATGCCGTCTCTTCAGAGCGCACGCACTGGTGACATCACAGGCTGCATGCAGTGTGAATATCACTGAACCAGTGCAAGTTTAGGAGATATTCACTGTATCTACAGGTAAGCCTTATTATAGGCTTATCTGTAGGTACAAGTTTAGAAAAAAAGACTTTACTACCACTTTAACAGTTGTCTATATCTACCAGTCAGATTTTTTTCTTTAGGCCTCTTGCCCACGGACGTTTTTACAGCCGCGTTTTTGAGTGTTTTTTACAGCTTAAAAACGCCTGTCCATGTTAGTCTATAGCTTCATGCCCACCTAGACGTTTTTGAGCTGCAACTAGCATAGACGTTTTTAAGCTGTAAAAAAAACCCAGGACCAGTGCGTTCCTCAGCGTCAGAATTAGGCAGAAAAAACCGTGAGCGTCAAAAAACGCGCACTAACGCGCAAAAACGCGCACTAACGCGCGGTCGCGTTTTTAGCTCCAACGTTTTTTTTTTTTGTTTTTTTTTATTTAAAAAAAAATATATATATTTACAATAACATGGACAGGCGTTTTTTAAGCTCTAAAAAACGCAGCTGTAAAAACGTCAGTGGGCATGAGGCCTTATAGAGAGAGAAAAAACTTGATTGGTTGGTTAGAATAGGTTGTTTTTACACTTTTGCTCCATTTATGCTCCTGCTTTTTTTTTTTTCAGTTTTTGTATATTATCCTCATCCATGTTTATTATCCGTATATTATCCACATCCATGTTCCTTCTATGGATGGATATAACATTTTTTTTTTTTTTATTATTATCTACTGTGTATATATACTGAATTTGTATTTTAAGGAACATCTCTGCTAAGCGCAATTTGCATCTATTCCAATCAGCTATTCTCCAGGATTTTGTCACACACGCCAATGCTTTCCACTGTCCAGTATTCGCTGATATTTGCAAGTATAATATTTACCAATGGCACATTTGTAGGTTTATAAATACTATAACTGCTGTGGTGAATCTAGGAAAGCAAACTTATGTGGGTTTGCTCACACTTTAACCACTTCAGCCCCGGAAGGTTTTACCCCCTTCCTGACCAGGCTATTTTTTGCGATACGGCACTGTGTTACTTTAACTGACAATTGCGCAGTTGTGCGACGTTGTACCGAAATTAAATTGATGACCTTTTTTTCCACAAATAGAGCTTTCTTTTGGTGGTATTTGATCACCTCTATGGTTTTTTATTTTTTGCGCTATAAACAAAAAAAGAGCGACAACTTTGAAAAAAAAACAATACCTTTTGCTTTCTGCTATAAAACATATCCAGTAAAAAATTTAATTTCTTCATCAATTTAGGCCAATATGCATTCTGCTACATATTTTTGGTAAACGAAATCCCAATAAGCGTGTATTGATTGGTTTGTGCAAAAGTTATTGCGTCTGCAAACTATGGGATATTTTTATGGAATTTGTATTCATTTTTAATTTTGTTACTAGTAATGGCGGCGATTAGCTATTTTAATCGGGTCTGCGACATTGTGGCGGACAAATCCGACACCTAACTGACACTTTTTTTGGGAACAGTGACCTTATCACAGTGATCAGTGCAAAAAATATGCACCGTTACTGTACTTACTGACACTGGCAGGGAAGGGGTTAGCCCCCCGGGATGATCAAAGGGTTAAGTTTGACCCTAGGGGGTGCTTTCTAGCTGTGTGGGGGTTGCTTTGACTAGGTGAAGACAGAGATACATGTTCCTGCTCAGCAAGAACACAAGATCTCCATCTTTTCCCCTGTCAGAAAGGTGATTTGCCTTGTTTACATAGGCAGATTGCCGTTCTGCCCCCCCCCCCCCCCCAGGCATCTCCTCTGTCCAATCAGCGCGCGATCGCACCTCCAGCAGCGCGCGCACGCCCCCTGTGGCTATTGCATGAAATTACGTACAAGTATGTCATTTCGTGCAATAGAGCCAACCTGCCACAGTAAATATGCTGTCGGCAAGTGGTTAATTAATTAAAATACCTATGTGGTTGAATGTCTCCAGTGGTGTTGTGTGGGGGGGTGCAGCCGGTGTGGTCACCCCTGGTGCAACATTTAAAGGGGCACAGTCAAGGAAATCTACCTGGTAGAAGATTGCTTTAGATCCAAGGATATAGTAGTTGGAGCAGTGCACTGCAGTTCCTTCGCTGCTGCCGGCAGGTGTGCTGACACTCACCCCGCCCTCACTGCCCAGAGATTGGCCGTCCGATGTTATTCTATTGGAGGAGTCCGTGGGTGTGTTCCGGCGTCAGTAGGAAGCGGTTACCAGGTCTGTCCACAATGCTCAGCAGTTGCGGGTCACGGGTGGTGATTGCCACTGTGTTGGTGGTGGTGATTGGGTCCTGCTGGCTCTGATCCGACAATGGCTGATGGGTACAGATACTCCCAGGAGGAGATTCTCCGCCCTGGCCTGGGAACACCTGGGTAACTAACCATGCCCCCGACTGGTCACTCTGTAGCCTGGTCACATATTTGGGGTGTCTGCTGAGGTAAGGGGGGAGGTGAGGGGCCCTGGAGTAGTTGGGGGAGGCCCTAGGATGATTGGTGGAGGAAGAGAGGACCCTTGGGTAGCTGGTGGAGGATGAGAGGGCATTTGGGTGTATGGAGGAGGGGTAGAGGGCCCCTGGGTGGTTGGCAGAGGAGGAGCGGGACCCAGGATGATTGATGGAGAAGGAGAGGGCCCTGGGTTGGTCAGCAGTGCAGGTGCGGGCCCTTGGGTGGTTGGAGGAGGAGGGGGCCTCTGGGTAGTCCCAGGTTAGTAGGAGAGGGCCTTGGGGTGGTTGGTGGAGTAGGAGGGTCTCCAAGGTGGTTGTTGGAGGAGCAGAGGGTCCCCAGGTGGTTGTTGGAAGAGGCAGGGGCAAACTGGCAGGGAGGCAATGGCCCCCTGGGCCACTCTGATGCCCCATAAAAGTGGACGCACCGATGTACCCACTCAGCCTCCACGTGCTAGAGACCCGGCCCCGCCCCTCTAGGGAAGCCAGAGCCGGTTGCCAGGGAACAGAATGAAGAGGAGCCAGTCCCGCATATCTGACATCAGAGCCGGACATGGTGGAGCTGGAGTCCTTTGCCCTACAGGCCTACACAATACAGCACCAAGGTGCCTGGAAATGGCAAGGCCAAGCTGCTCAGCATCCAGAAGGACACCACTCTGGCATATGGCAGCCTGCTGGGGATGGCTCTGCTCCCCATCCTTGGGGCCATGAGGAGTGTCAGCTGTGCCCGGGATAAGGTGAGGGGGGAGCGGGTCTGACATTATATAGCATATGGACAATATTAGTTCGTTTTGGTTGGCGTTTCCCTTTAGATGTTTAACCCTGTGTTGTTTTCCCCCTAGCTGTGGGAGACTGAGCAATGACAGCCCGCTTTGCTGGGACTTGTAGTGCCCTCAGTCCCCCACAAGGGGCACTACAAGTCCCAGCATAGCAGCCTGCCATGCCTCAGTCCCCACAGAGGACAGTATAAGTCCCAACATAGCGGGCTGTCATTCCTTAGTCCCCCACAAAGGGCACTACAAGTCCCAGCATAGCAGGCTTCCATTCCTCAGTCAGTGAGGAATGGTAGCCCAATATGCTGGGACGTACAATGCCCTCTGTGGGGACTGAGGTATGGCAAACTGCTACGCTGGGACTTGTAGTGCCCTAGACTGTGGGGGACTGAGTAATTTTCATCCCCCCACAAGGGGCACTACAAGTCCCAGCATAGCAGGCTTCCATACCTCACTCCCCACAGAGGGCACTGTGGGGGACTCTGGAAATTCTGATGCAAAGGGGAGCTCTGGTGACCACAGAGTTCCCATTTACACCAGAGTCCCCAACATTCCCCCTTGCATCAGAATCTGCAGAGTTCCCCCTTACAGTGTGAAGGGGAACTCTGGAGACTCTGATGTAAAGGGGGCTCTGCGAACCCTGATTTAAGAGAGGGACTCTAATGTAAAGAGGAAGTCTGTGGACTCTAGTGTAAGGGGAAACACTGGGGATGTAAGGCAGGAACGCTGGGGAAAATATGATTTAAGGGAGAACTCTGTGGATTCTGATGTAAAGGGGAACTCTTACGTAAGAGGGGCATTCTGGTGTAAGAGGGAACATTGTGGCCTCTGATGTAAGGAGGGACTCTGGGAACCATGACCTATAGGGAAATGCTGGGGATTGTGATGTAAGGGGGGACTCTGATGTGAAAAGAGAGTTCATCCTGATTGCTGCATACTATATGCTGTTTTGTAGGTTAGTTACTCCTGACCCTTGCACTCTATACATTTTGGTTGTACCATACATAGTCTACCGGTTAGGGGGCGCACGATACGCTACTGATTGTCTTCATAGCATGTCTAAGTTGTCATATACGCTGCTCCATTCCTCAGAGATTCCACAAATCTTTTTTTTTTTTTTTTAACAGACTGAGACAAATCTTTAGTCCTCTAAAGCAGGAATTTCCAAACTATGGCTCTCCAGCTGTTGCAGAACTACACGTCCCATGAGGCATTGTAAAACTCTGACATTCACAGACAAGGCTAGGCATGATGGGAATTGTAGTTACTGAACAACTGGAGGGCCATAGTTTGGAGACCCCTGCTCTAAAGTCTGCAGGGAAACAGATATTTCTGGGACTATTTCCAATCCTGAGAAATCTTCTTCTAAAGCCTGCAATGAAACAAAATGATTTTCCTGGGTCCCCTGCAGCTCCCATATGTTATTGGAGCTGTGTGGGGATTCAGGAGACTTTCCCTGTAGATTTTAGCAGATTTCTATGGTCATAAATTGGTTTAAAAAATGTGGTACAATAACATGGTCACTTGAATAAGGTGACCAGATTTTTAAAATGAAATCCGGGGACATATTTTTTTTTTACTAGTAATGGCGGCAATCAGCGACTCTCTGCCTGTCGCCGCCGCCTGCCTCACAGCCTGTCAAGTCTTACTCACCAAGCCCCGGCTACTACTGGGTGGGGAGCGGAGGAAGATCACTCCGCCAGGGAAGGCAAGGAGATAAGCAGGCAGGCGGCTGGCCGGGACTTGAGCCAAGGCAGAAGAACATGCGAGCGGATCTGAATGGGCATGCACCCGAAACTGAAGAAATATTCCCGTCCAGCACATGATCATCAGAAAGCGGCACAGATAATGGAAAAAAATACACCCCCTAAGCTGGTAAGAGCGGCAGAGCGGGGGGGGGGGTATAATTCAGAATTATTTTTTATTCTGCACTGACTGTCTTTGAAATTGCCCCAGCCCCTGTTCAAATCCAATCCGGGGACAAAACTGGGGACAGACTCAGTCCGGGGACAGTGTCCTCAATCCGGGGACTGTCCCCTGAAACCGGGGATGTCTGGTCACCCTACACTTGAAGTCTGATTGGGAATTTGACTAGGATGAAAATGATTCCTCTAATATTTCAGCCTTGCTGCTCTCCAGCATAAACCAAACATCTTTATGGACTAGAGTGACTGGTTACACTAGGGATGACTTGTTGTTTGAATATTGTCTGCCATCGGGAATGTAAGCTCTTCCTGATCTCTGCAGAATGATTTATGTAGACAGGGATTTTAATAGCTAGAATGCTGCTGATAATTACACTAAATTCCACTGATAATTTACAGGCTGAATCATGGAATGGAATACAGTGTATTAGCAGGTAAGATCCTATCCTTCACTGTTTGCTTTAGGAACTGTGGCTCTATGTGTTGTGGCTTTTTTCAAAATTGAAAGCTTTCATGCTAATGGGTGTTGTTTTTCTGCTTTTTGATGTGCACTTCAAACGTGGGTCAGCAGAATTCCATTGACTTTAAAGCTGAACTCCAGGCACAGCAATGTTTTTTTAAGGGCTCGTTCACATGTGCGACCAGGAGGCGGTAAAACCAGGCGGTTGAGATTCTTTTTTTCCACCCCTGACTGCCTATGTCTGCAAACAGACATGCAGCCGCAGCAAATGTGCGGCCACAGCAAAAATTAAGCAGGATGTTGCTTTCGGCAGGCGTTACCAAATTCTGCCCATGCATTCTTAGTGGCCGCACTGCTGCCATCCCGCAGCTGCATGCAGTGCACACGGTTTCACTGTGGTGATGGAGCGTTTACAGGGTTAGATAAGGCAGATAGGACGCCTCCTCGCCACCTGTAAAATGTTCCACCGTGGATAATTTTCAGAGGGGCAGCAAAGGATGACACATGTAAATGAGCCTTAAACCTTTAGATATACCTTTTTGAAAATATTCCCTTCTTTCCCCTCCAGTGCAAGCTATAAATAAGATCAATAGGTTACCTTCTGACAGTCAGAAGGTATCTTTTTCCTCACTAGTCGACCAATCACTGCAGCCTGCTCATATGTGTCGGCCAACTGGTCAACTAACTGCTCCTCTGTGTTGCACTGACACCACCACATCCACAAGGCAGATAGGAACATTGGGGTTTAGTTACTAAAACTGTAGCATGCAAGACCTGTTGAAGCTCTGCGCAAAAAAACAATCAGCTTCCAGGTTTTATTGCCAAAGCTTAAATGAACAAACAAGTTGGAAGCTGTACAGAAAAGGAAATCGGTCACTAGTGCTAAGGCGGTGACAGAACTTTGGAAGTTGGAAGCTGATTGGTTACCATGCACAGCTACGCCAGATTCTGAGTGTTCCAGTTTTAGTAAAGCTGACCATAGCTGGTTTGCACCTCGGCCAGTTAGGCAGGGACCAGCCGAGCTTTGAACCATGTACAAGCAGTCAATAAGTCAATCGATCGACTTGGGTACAACCAGCCTATCAGATTTTTCAAGCAATTATTGCTATAGCTGCTAGAAATAATCACTGTGTGTTCTCCCAGCAGTGACAGCTTCCCAACCCCCCAGGAGAACACACTAGGTCCCAATGAGGGTTCCCCCCATCAACACTGACTGTGTTGATGAGGGGATCTAGCTATTTTCTTTCCTGCAACCCGTGGTTGCAGAAAATAAAATGGCACCATCTATGGCCTGCTTAAATCTCCCCCACTGTCTACTTGTAGGAGTTGTGCTTTGCCTTGCTCTGCCAAGACCTTTTTCTTTACTGCCATTGCACACAGGCAAAGCTGATGATACACTAATAGATTTCCGAGCAAAGGTTCTTACGAACATTCTTACAAACTTTTTAATCTGTACATTCGATAACTTTTCAAATGTCGTTTGAAAACACTTAAGGATGTTTTTTAAATGAATAGACTTTCCCAAGCAAAAACCACTGCTAGTAATTTATTTGTTTGAGAAAAACTTTGAACCATGCTTCTCCAAATTTTTTTGTCACTTCAGTCAAAAACGAACATCGATTTGTACCCACTAACCATTAGAAAATTGAACGAACGCTCTGAAAACAAACGTTTTAGAAGTAAGTTCTACTAGTGTATGGCCAGCTTAAAAGTAGAAAGAGGCAAAGAAAGGTGAGCACTGCAGCATAAGACCTGTTCTGTTACTTTTCTTAGCACTGTCTGGATCCTGTTGCCATCAGGATCCTGAAGCCGCGTACACACGACCAGTTTTCTAGGCAAGAAACGACCAGAAAACTGTTGGGAGAGCTTTCTTGCCGAGAAAACCGTTCGTGTGTATGCTTTCTCGTCGAGAAAACTGGCCAAAATCTCGACGAGAAAAAAGAAGACCCGTGGTCTTTTTTCTCGTCGGAGTTTCATTTTTTCTCGGCGTGATTCTCGTCAGACTGTTTTTGGCTGAGAAAACCGTTCGTGTGTATGCTTTTCCAAGTCTTCAAAAACCACGCATGGTCAGACTCAAGTATGAGACAGGAGAGCACCTTCTTGTAAAACTAGCGTTCGTAATGGAGATAGCACATTCGTCGCGCTGTAACGAACTGAAAGCACGAAGACTCAAAAGCGTGAATCGTCTCTCACTTAACTTTTACTAACACGCGGCAACACGAGATTAGCAAAAGCAGCCCAAGGGGTGGCGCCATGAGAATTGAACTTCCCCTTTATACTGCCGTTGTACGTGTTGTACGTCACCACGCTTTTAGACCGACGAGATTTTGGATTCACAGTGTGTATGCAAGGAAAGCTTGACAAGAATCTCGTCAAGCTTGACAAGAAACCTGTCGAGAAAAACAACGTTTTTTTTTGCGACGAGATTCTCGGCCGTGTGTACGAGGCTTCACAGTAATGAGCACAGTTGTGTTGTTACTGGTTGCTGGTTGCTATTGCCAAAAGAGAAGGTGGTTAGATTCAGAGAGCAGCAACATTGCTAATCTACTTGCTTAGCACTGTCAGGATCCTATACAGTGGCTTGAAAAAGTATTCATACCCCTTGAAATTTTCCACATTTTGTCATGTTACAACCAAATACGTAAATGTATTTTATTGGGATTTTAGGTGATAGACCAACACAAAGTGGCACATAATTGTGCAGTGGATGGAAAATGATAAATGGTTTTACATTTTTTGTACAAATAAATAACTGAAAAGTGTGGCGTATATTTTTATTAAGCCCCTTTTACTCTAATACCCCTAACTACAATCTAGTGGAACCAATTGCCGTCAGAAGTCACCTAATTTGTAAATCAAGTCCACCTGTGTATAAATTAATCTCAGTATACATACAGCTGTTCTGTGAAGCCCTCATATGTTTGTTAGAGAACCTTAGTGAACAAACAGCATCGTGAAGGCCAGGGAACACACCAGACAGGTCAGGGATATAGTTGTGGAGAAGTTTAAAGCAGGGTTAGGTTATAAAAAATATCCCAAGCTTTGAACATCTCACGGTTCAATTCAACATCCGAAAATGGAAAGAGTATGGCACGCCTGCAAACCTACCAAGACATGGCCGTCCACCTAAACTGACAGGCTGGGCAAGGAGAGCATTAATCAGAGAAGCAGTCAAGAGGTCTATGGTAACTCTGGAGGAGCTGCAGAGATCTACAGCTCAGGTGGGGGAATCTGTCCACAGGACAACTATTAGTCATGCACTCCCCAAATCTGGCAAGAAGAAAGCCATTGTTTAAAGAAAGCCATAAGAAGTCCCGTTTGCAGTTTGCGAGAAGCCATGTGGGGGACATAGCAAACATGTGGAAGAAGGTGCTCTGGTCAGATGAGACCAAAATGTAACTTTTTGGCCTAAAAGCAAAACGCTATGTGTGGCAGAAAACTAACACTGCACATCACCCTGAACACACCATCCCCACCGTGAAACATGATGGTGGCAGCATCATGTTGTGGGGATGCGTTTTTTTTCAGCAGGGACAGGGAAGCTGGTCAGAGTTGATGGGAAGACAGATGGAGCCAAATACATGGCAATCTTAGAAGAAAACCTGTTAGAGTCTGCAAAAGACTTGAGACTGGGGTGGAGGTTCACCTTCCAGCAGGACAGTGACCCTAAACACACAGCCAGAGCTACAATGGAATGGTTTAGATCAGGTGTCTCAAGCAGGCATGCCTCCAGCTGTTGCAGAACTTCAAGTCCCATGAGGCACAGTTGCAAGCATGACTCCCACAGGCAGAGGCATGATGGGACTTGTAGTCCCACAACAGCTTGAGGGCTGTTTGAGACCCCTGGTTTAGATCAAAGCATATTCATGTGTTAGAATGACCCAAATCCAATTGAGGATCTGTGGCAAGACTTGAAAATTGCTGTTCACAGACGCTCTCCATCCAATCTTGAGCTATTTTGCAAAGAAGAATGGGCAAACATTTAACTCTCTAGATGTGCAAAGCTGGTAGAGACATACCCAAAAAGACTTGCAGCTGTAATTGCAACGAAAGGTGTTTCTACAAAGTATTGATTCAGGGGGGCTGAATACAAATGCACCCCACACTTTTCAGATATTTATTTGTAAAAAATTGTGAACACCATTTATCAATCTAAGTTTTTGGCTGTAACATGACAAAATGTGGAAAATATCAAGGGGTATGAATACTTTTTCAAGGCACTGTAGGAGGAACACTGAGCTGTGCATGCCCAGCCTAGGGCACTTTCTTGGCACAACGCCAGAATAAACTCCCAAAGTCCCAGAAGTAGCTAGGGAGAGGATTGTGGTGCCAGTGAGGGACCTTGCGGATGTTGGATCGTAAGTGGATCAATATGGAGGTTTAATAGGCAGGCTCAAGATTTACATTTTCCAAGAGTGTACAAGTACACAGTACATAAGGCACTCCTAAGAGAAGTACAGAGTCCCTTGTTTCATTGGAACTTTCAGCTGTATCTACAAACCATCATCAGGGTAGAGGAATGGATGAGGCAACTGGATGGATGGATAGATGGCTGAACAGGAGATGGGGCAGAGACTGGAACCTCTGCAGCTTCTGCAGAAGATCTGGGTAGAATCACCTCAATGTAGAAGAAAACAAACAGCAGGGCGCTGAGGTCAGTATCAAATAAAAATCACTTTATTAAAGTAAGCAGCACACTTACATTGAAGTTAGGATGAAAGATCATAGATAGGGAACACATGAGACCAAGCAGCTGTGATCAGTGTGAGGCTGTAGGCATCACTGAGCAAACATAGACCGAGGATGCATGCATTTGAAAAAGAGGACACACGGTGAAACGGGCGCACAGGGTGCCACCTCGCCCCCTCCCCCCCGGTAATCCCCCGAGATCCATGCTTGCTAGACTCCTTAACTACAGGGACCGGGAAGTGATACTTCGAATGGCCAGAGAAAGGGGGGCTGTACATTATAACGGAGCCCGGATTTCCTTTTATCCTGACTTCTCTGCAGAAGTGCAACGCAGAAGATCAAAGTTTATGGATGTCAAGAAAAGGCTGCAGAGGCTTCAGCTGTCCTATGCCATGCTATACCCAGCCAAGCTTCGCGTAACAGCCAGAGATGAGGCCCACTTTTTTGAGAATGCACAGGATGCTGCGGACTGGCTAGACCGCAACGAACAAGACTTCCGCAGGAGGGGACCGGAGAATGGTGCAGGTTGATGTGGACAATCCTATCTATATCAAGAGCAATCCGGGTAAAGAAGTGCTGTTGCTGAAATGATGTCACTATGAGAGGATCAATACCTACTTGGAGTTACCAGCGAATAGTTTTCCACTAACTTTTCTGATTTTTTTTTTTTTCGCTGACCTGAGTTTATGGGTGGAGTGTGTCTCTGCACCCCCCCTATGTACCGTTTGCTGTTATGGTGGACATGGCTTATGTTTTTGTGCCCTGTTGGCACTGGAAATGCCAGTGTTGCTATTACTCAACACCGGTGGGGAGTCCCCAGTGACGCCCAGTTGGCAGTCCAGGAGCCACCGGCAGATGCAGATAAGTTTTACTGTTCTTGTTTTTCTTATGCTTCCTACTTCTATTTTTACTGTACTGACACCACAGCGCCGATGCGCAGGAATCTCTGCCACAGTTTCTGCAGGATTTTTTTTTCTTTCCCAAGGGACTGTACTGTTCTAACTGATGCACCACAGTCAAAGCTGTTTGAACCACAGGGCTGTTTTTTGATAGCTGGATGGGGGGATACAGGACTGTTGCTCTCTTCTGGGTACTCCTCCCACTCAGACAGAACTCTTAGTATACAATCGCCATGTCTTCTACACCCATAGTGTCGTGGAATGTCAGAGGGGTAAATGATCCTCTGAAAAGGACCATGATATCCACTGTATTGCGTAAATTTCACCCGGCCATAATTGGCTTACAGGAGACCCATCTATTGAAAGATACGACTAGTTTCTTGGGATATGCGTGGGTGGGGCAGGCCTATCACTCCACTCACTCCGCCTATACACGCGGAGTGAGTGTATTGATCCACAAGGCTCTGGTATACCAGGAGTTAGATTCGCTTATTGATATATCTGGGAGATTTGTATTTCTTTATTGCAAACTGTTTACCGTTACTATGATTCTGGCGTTTGTATATGTGCCTCCACCTTTTTCTAGAGAGGTGCTGCAGTTGCTGCTGTCTTACCTGGCAAACAAGCCTGACGTCCCACTACTGTTGCTAGGGGACTTTAATTGCTACCTAGACCCTAAATTGGACAGACACCCCCCGGTGATGCCCCCTAAGGGCAACCGGGGTACGGCTCTTGGACGCCTGATGGAGGAGGTGGGGTGGGTTGACATCTGGCGGGTTAGGAACCCCAAGTGTAAACAATTCTCCTGTTTCTCCAAGTCGCATGGTTCCCTCTCCCGTATAGACCTGTGTCTGGGCACTCCCAACATGGTTAGTTGCACCTCTAAGGTGGAGTATTTCCCACGGGGGGTATCAGACCACTCCCCGCTAGTACTTTGGTTGGTAACTCAACCGTCTAGCTCCCTACCTAGAGCCCCATGGAAACTGAATGCTTATTGGCTCAAACTGTTTACATCCCCAGAACGTATTGAAACCAAGATTGAAGTCTTTCTCCGGGCCCATGAGCACTACCTAGACCCACTGCTAAAATGGGAAACTTTGAAAGCCTATCTTAGAGGGGTATTTATCGAGGAAATACCAATTGTCAGGAACAACTCCTCTGCCTTGGTGGAGCGGGTGGGAGACCAGGTGAGGCAGCTGGAACTCGCTTATGTGACTAGCCCCACTGACTTGGCCAGGGAGGCTTGGATGTCGGCCCAGGACTCTCTGGACCGTCTGCGATCCTCACAGGCAGAGCGGAAAAGGTTCTTTACCAAACTTGCATTTTATGAGGAAGGGGAACAAACTGGGCGATTGCTGGCCAAGATAGCGAGGTCTCAAACACAATCCCCGGCCATCGGTGCTATACGCGCCTCTACGGGTAAGGTGGTTAATACCCCTGAAACCATTATATCCGAGCTGGCGTCCTTCTATGAAGGCCTTTATGGATCGAGGGATGCCTACTCGGATGCGGACCTTGGAACATACATGGCTAGTATTGATCTGCCTGCTCTCTCCACATCTGCCAGAGAACAGTTAGATGCACCAATTACTCTGGGCGAGCTGCAATTAGCGGCAAGCTCTTTTCCTACATGTAAAGCCCCCGGAGAGGATGGCCTGCCCATAGAAGTGTACACTCAATTTGGGGAGCACTTGTTACCTGAACTATTGAAGGTCTTTAACGCCGCACTAGAGGGTGGTCAGCTGCCTGGTTCCATGGCTAGGGCTAATATTATTTTACTGTTGAAGCCGGGAAAGGATCCGGTTGACCCTGGCTCCTATAGGCCTATATCGTTGCTGCAGAGCGATGTAAAAATCCTGGCAAAGGTCCTGGCGCGCAGGGTCAACGGGATAATCACGTCTATTATCCACCCAGACCAGGCTGGCTTCATGCCGCAGAAGTCCACCGCCACCAACTTGAGGCGCATGTTCTTGAACATGCAGGTGCAGGCAGACAATGGGGGCCGTAGGGCGCTCTTGTCCCTTGATGCCAACAAGGCATTTGATAGTGTCAGTTGGAGGTTCCTCTGGGCGACGTTGGCCAAGTTTGGCTTTGGGGACAAGTTTATAGAGTGGGTCAGGCTGCTGTACGCGTCCCCCCAGGCGACCATTAGGGTCGCGGGTAGGATGTCACCGGCCTTTGCTCTGGGTAGGGGGACGAGGCAGGGATGTCCCCTGTCCCCCCTGCTCTTCGCGATCGCTATAGAGCCATTGGCTGCCCTGATACGGGCTAGTGCCCGCGTCCGGGGATTCCAATACGGCACGCTGCAAGAAAAAATCATGCTGTACGCGGACGACATGCTGCTGTTCCTGGAGGACCCCACGCACTCCATTCCCGGGGCTATGTCAATAATAGAGCAATTCGGCCACTACTCGGGATTGACCATTAATTGGTCAAAATCCGCCCTGATGCTGTTGGATGAGGATGGTGGGGTAGCCCTGCCGGACTCTTGTCCCATCCCAGTTGTATCTAGCTTTAAATATTTGGGGGTACAGGTGTCGCCCAGGCTGGGGGACTACTGCTCCCTTAATGTGCACCCATTGCTGTCCCGGTTTAGGGACAAAATTAATACTTGGAACACCCTAAAAATGTCACTTGCAGGTAAAGCCAATCTGATCAAAATGATTTTAATGCCACAACTACTTTACTTTCTTCATAACTCGCCTGTAGTGATACACCTGAAAATCTTCCGAATAGTGAACACTCTCTTCCGACGGTTGCTATGGCATACTAGGCCCCCTCGGATTAGACTGGAACACTTGCAGCGGGCCAAGGACAGTGGGGGGCTGGCGGTTCCCAATCCTTGGCTGTACTACATAGCGGCCCAGTTACAGCATTTGATCGGCTCTATGTCCCAGGACCCGGGGAGCTCGGCGGCACGACTGATGCTGTCGGCCACTGGCGCTGAGACTATCCCGATGGGGCTGGAGGCGCAAATGTTCCTCAAATCCAACAAGCGGACCCCGACGCTCACACTTATCCAGAAAGTCTGGAATAAGGGCCGACAACTCCAGGGAGTGCAGGGATTCACAGAGGACAGCCCAATATGGGGCAATAGGTCTTATGTGGAGTTGGTGAAGCTGCAGCAGGGGCCCAGATGGCGTGCCCATGGTGTGGCTCTGCTGTCCCACATTTTCGTTAACGGCAGGCTTCTCACTTTCCCCGAACTGCAGGCCAGATTTGACCTCCCAGCTCATATGCATTATTACTACATGCAGCTTCAACATGCGGTTGCGGCACACGGGAATGCGGTGGAATGGGTTCAGTCGCCCGCCCCGGTGTTCCGTGTGCTGCACACTAGCACTGAAACAAAAGGATTTATCTCACAATGCTACCAGATGTTACTGGCAAGTCACCTACAGGCATTCCCGAGCAGGGCGGAATCCATGTGGGAGAAGGACATAGGTACACTGTCAGGGGACCAATGGGAGGAGGCGTGGCGGTCAGTCACTACTTGTTCTTTAAACGTTGCGCAGAAAGTGTCACAGCTATATATATTATTGAGGGTACATTACACCCCGCTGAAATTATATAAGATGGGTAAGCTCGGGGACCCTGTGTGTGGTAGATGTCAGAGGCACAATGGAGATCTCATTCATCTCCTGTGGAGATGCCCTAAGCTTCACAGGTATTGGACTGAGGTGGTGGGTACAATAAACAGAGTGTTTCAAACTACGATCCCTTTGGACCCTAAGTGCTGCCTGCTGGGGATCTTGGAGGAAGCGATCCCTGGGGAGTTGACCAGGGTCGCGGTCTCTAGGGCCCTGTTTCAGGCTAGGAAGCTTATTTTGATGGGTTGGAAGTCAGTCTCACCGCCTACCACCACCTCTTGGGTAGCACACATGGGGAATACTCTTATAATGGAAAAGTACATATACCAGCACAGGGGAAGCCCGAGCAGGTTTGAGAGAATTTGGTCCCAATGGCTTGATACCCCTGGCCTGAGCCCCAGGGAGCTGGTGATGTCCCGACTTTTGCAGTAAATTTGAAACCAAGCGGCCGAGGATTAATATGCTTATACATGCAAGATTGTGGTGCTGTTTTTTATGTGATCTTATATGTTGTTTTACAGTTCGCCAGCAGAGGGAAACCTTTGCTATTTTTTGTACAATGGAAACTGTTGTGATCTATCTGGTGTTCAAAAAAAACCTTTTTGATTCAAAAAAGAAAAAGAGGACAAAGTCCCTGGAAACACATCATGCACACCCCCTCTTACGACATCCACCAGGCATTTTGACAGCTGTCATGCTCGCGTGCAGCCTAGAATGCCGCTGTTAATATCCATTCTCTGAGCTGGCTGGCTCCCTGTCATCCTCTGTCTCTGTTTGCTCAGTGATGCCTACAGCCTTACACTGATCAGAGCTGCTTGGTCTCAGGTGTTCCCTATACATGCTGTTTCATGCTAACTTCAATGTAAGTGTGCTGCTTATTTTAATAAAGTGATTTTTATTTGATACTGACCTAAGTGCCCTGCTGTTCGTTTTCCTCTTCAAGCTTTACATTTACATGCCATTTGCACAGTTTATGAATTGCCCAGGTATATGACAGGTCAATTAAATCTGATCATATATCTACAGAACTTTAAAAAGACTATAGACTTGTGTAGCGGCCTCACCTCCCGTCCCCCTTGTAAATAAAACGGCTGGCTTGTCTAGGGGTATGCGGGAGGAGGATGAGGTTCACTATGGCCCATGTCCTCTAGTATGTAGAGGTGAAAGCCAACACTTATGTTACCTTCGGGTCTGTGTTCTAGACGGAGCCTCTGGCCCTCCTGCAGAGGGGAAGTTTGACTGTCAGTAATGGAGCCCCACACCATAAAAAGTCCAACACTCCTTTATTCTTCTTGACAAATGAACAGCATCAGTTGAACTTTTAAAACGAACAGACAGGGTGTGGATACGAGTAGGCCCAGGCACAGTGAACACTCCTATTCCTTTTCTTGCGAATAGGCTTGGCGCACGGTCTCTGCCACCGACCGTGAGATTGATCGCTGCCACCGACCGGGTGAACTGTTGAGGCCCCTGCCACAGGCCTAATAGCAGGTCTCTGCCACCGACCTGAGTTGACTAGATGAACCACTGCCACCGGTCATAGAACATGAATCACCTTCCCTGATGAATTGGCCCCTGTTCGGGAAGGATATCCATCCGGACGGTCTCCAGAGGTTCACCCGGCACTGGCAATATGCTGCACCAGATCTTCGGTTGAATCCCTCCTCTGGTCCCTTACGCCTCTGGATTCGGGTGCCCAACACCTGGGGCACCCTAGGACAATCCCTCCCTTGCGGGACCCAGTGGGACCCAGTGGAAGGTACTGGGCCCCAGGCCTCCGGTTGAGTACCTCACCCCAGACTGAAGGTGTCTAGGATGGAACACGAACTCCACCTGTACAGGCCAAGGGCGCCTGGACACCGATCACGGACAGCAGCCCTCAGGCTGAAGGTGCCTGGGACTCGGACCTCGTGGTGAAGATGTCCACCCCCTTTGTACCCTCTCCCAGCAAGCACATCAGGTTCCCCACCCCGCAGTACAGCTGCTGCGAGAGGTCACAAAGGGTACGGCACTGCAGTAGTGGTTCAACCCCAGCTCAGAATGACAACGCCACCTACTGAGCCGCAGGGAACTCAACACCACTGATGTCCTCACACGAATAAAACATAGCCCTGCTCTACCAATAGTGCATCTGGTTCATACTACCACCCAGTTGCTGCCCCTAAATAGTACATACCCGCTACACTTGATTTTAGATATCCATATCTTCCTAAGGAAGACTGTAGTATTAATGAAACACTGAATAGGAGGAAACGTCATATTTCTAAGCTAATTTTACCTCCTGCTCCACTTTTATGCATGTCCCCAGGTAGCTTAAAGAATCGGGTATTTAGTGGAAAATTTGTTTTACTAACACTGTAGAGCTGTCACTTACAGAAGAATATTTTCCATAGTCTTAAAATAAACCTGTCATTGTAGTAAATGCAGACAGAGCAGGCATCTAATTTTGTTACTTTCCAGGGTAAATTGGGGGTTTCAATCTGAAAATACTGACTCTTAGCTTGGGAAATTGGTGCCCAATTTCCTCTGCAGAGCAAGACTTAACCACTTCCCTACCCAGCCATAGTCAAATGACGTCCACAGATGGGATCTCCCATCCCGGGTGGACGTCATATGACGTCCTCGGCTTTGTAGGGGGATATCTGAATGATGCCTGCAGCTAGAGGCATCATTCAGATATCCTTTTGAAGTGCCGGCGATTCTGTGCACCATAAGAACGATCATAGCGGCGGTTCCACCGCTTGATAGTTCTTATAGGCGGCGGGAGGGGACATCCCCCCCCTCCCGCCGCCATCCGGTGCTTCTTCGGGCTCCCCCGTGCGGTCTTATTGACCCCGCATCTCTCAATAAAGAGAACCTGTCACACACATTCCTATTACAAGGGATGTTTACATTCCTTGTAATAGGAATAAAAGTGATCAAAAAAAAATAATTAAAATCATTGTAAAAAAATAAATAAATAATAATAAAAAAAAAATACTAAAAAAAAAAATAATTTAAACGCCCCTGTCCCCGGTAGCTCGCGATCAGAAGCGAATGCACACGTAAGTCGCCCACATATGTAAATGCCGTTCAAACCACGCATGTGAGGTATCACCGCGTGCGTTAGAGCGCGTGCAACAATTCTAGCACTAGACCTCCTCTGTAATTCTAATCTGGTAACCTGGAAAAAAAATTAAAGCGTCGCCTATGGAGATTTTTAAGTACCGAAGTTTCGCGCCATTCCATGAGTGTGCGCAATTTTAAAGCGTGACATGTTAGGTATCTATTTACTCGGTGTAACATTATCTTTCATATTTTCCCAAAAAATTGGGCTAACTTTACTGTATTTTGTTATTTTTTAATTCATGAAACCATTTAAAAATAAATAAAAGGCATTTGAAAAATTATTGCGCAAATATCGTGCAAGAAAAAATGTTGCAATGACCGTCATTTTATTCCCTAGGGTGTCTGCTAAAAAAAACATATATAATGTTTGGGGTTCTGAGTAATTTTCTAGCAAAAGAATGATGATTTGTACATGTAGGAGAGAAGTGCTAGAATAGGCCCGGTATTGAATAGGTACAAAAAGGCCTGTATGGAAGTGGTTAATCACTCATAAAACATCATGAGGCTGTAAGTTTGGAATCACAGTATATAATGCATTAAGGATAAAAACCTTTAACCTTTAAAACCTACTTATTGTAGTTTATCAGTTTTGATTTCTTAAAAATACAGCTTTATATGTAATCTGATTCTCTATTTTTGGATGGGGAAAAAGCATAAAAAATAGTCTTCAGATAATCTAATGTGCACTTATTTTCTGAGGATCCTGTGAGCAGCACTGTACACAGCTGCCAGCTACAATTTTAATTAGGGTGAATTCAGCTGGCCCCTATTCACTGCACACAGGGGATCCCTGTGTATCTAAACCAGAAAACAATAATTTAAAATGGACTAAAGCACATCACATCAGAATGCAACTCTTCATACTGATATGAAATCATCTTACATTCATTAGTTATACAGTTTTTTTTTTTTAGTTTTTATTGTTTTACAATTACTGGTGTTCTATTTCCTGTTTTTAGGCACTGGTGATGTAACCAGGGCCCCACAAGTGCATCCTGGGAAAGCTACATCACCAGTGCCTACCCTCTCAGATGATGTGCACTGTCATGTGTTCTAGAAGGCAGACCCAGAGTTTCAGAAAGTAAGGAAGATATATTTATGTGCTGTTAGTGAAAATGGCCCCTGTGAGATAAACAGGGAATTATTCAAAGAACAAAAAGCCTTGTTTGTAGATTGCCATTACTAAATATTTCTATTGGTGCCCTTGTTGGAATTTTAACCACTTTCCCTCTGAAGAATTTTTTTCATTTTTCACACACATGTTAAAATCAGCATTTTTCACTATAAAATTACATAAAATCCTGAGAACATTATTTATTTTCTGAACGCAGGGGTCTTGGAGAATGAAAAGATGGCACTTGCAATTTTTTATGTTGCATGTTTATTAAATCTAGATTTTCAGATAAACATGCACTCAAATACATTTTAGAGCCCAGAAACAGAATTTTGTCTCCATTGTTTTGTGCAAACTAAAATATGAGGTTGTGTTGAGCAAATAGATACCAAATATGTTAATCCTCAATACTGCAAGTACCCGAAAATGGCAAAAAATACAATACTTAAAATTATCAATAGGTGAGACTTTAAATGCCTTTACAGCTCAACAGTTTAGAGTGGACTGTAAATGAGGGACCTAGAATCAATGCCCTCACTTTGGCATGCGCGGTGATCTTCCACATGTGTAGTGCAATCATTTGCGTTCGTGTGTGTGTGTGCAGGTCCATGGCTGCTTTTAATTTTTTTCCACATAATTTCATTGCTATCATATGGGGGCTAACAAACCACCTATATAAAAGCATTGGACAGGTGACCTGTACTCTTTCTAGAGACATCAGGGGCATATTAGACCCCTAATGTCTCCCCTGCCCACTGATGCAGTTAATCAATCGCAGACTGTGCTTGATCGGCTGTGCACCCAGCTTTAAAGCCGTGATTCTGACAGCTGTGAATCCAAAAAACTCAAAGCATTCCCATAAGCAATCATGCAATTCTATAGCACTATATCACTTTGAAAAAATGCTGGGAGGTAGCTGTACAAAACAGAAACAAGCTCACAGCTGCTACTGCAGCCATGAGCATGTTTCAATATGTTCAAATTTTGAATGTACTAGGTACGTCTAAAATGTTAGATAACATAAGGGTGAAGTTCCCAGTTAACCCCTTTGATGCCAGGCCCTGCGCTCCACTTTTTGTTCACTTACATCTTTTAAAGTTTGTATAATACCCCCCCAAACCATACATTTTCTGAAAGCACATGACCTGTAGAATAAAAAGAAGGTAGTACTGATTTTTTTAGTTACACCGATGTTTATCAAAACAATTTTCTCAAAAAATACACTAAAATCATTATTAGCACACACAAACACAACATAACTTACACAATTCCTACTAAATTTCTACCAAGGCCTCGTTCACATGGGGTGTACTAAAGCATACGCTTTAGTACACCCCATGTGTACTAATACAGCCATACATGGGCCCATGTATGGCTGTATTTACCTACATGAGCATGCACAGGAATTGCTGCCAGGGAATTGGTGCTGCATAGGGGGGGGGGGCATTCCAGGAGGGGGATCTATTTGGAGAGTTTGATTCCCCTGAGGCTCCCCTACAGTAGCTGAAGCTGGCAGTCGGAAGTTCTGCAGCAGGGGCATAGGGGGATCGGCACTGCGGGTGGGAAATTGGAGCCGTGGGGCAGATAAGAGTGGCAGAGGTGGTGCAAGGGGTAAGACACAGTGGCAGGAGAACCTGAAGCTGCAAAAGAAGAGGAGATAGAGCAGAGGGGCGGGGAAGGAGGTTGAGTTGTTGAGAGGCCACATTTTAGGTGAATAGCTGTGATCAGCGGCTGGTCAGCTGCTCATCACAGATATTTATTCATTCAGCAGAGTCTGCTGAACTGTTTTGCTATAAATTCATGGTCACTTGACCATGAGCTCATAGCAGAAGATGGTATACCAGCAAGGCAAAACTTACTGAGCTGGTCAGCAGAAAACAGTTCTGTGCCGCCGTAGGTTATACATTGTTGGGTTAATTTATTGCAGCTTACCTTTTTCTTAGGGGCTGAATTCGTTTTAACTTTCCAGACCTTTTTTAATTTTCAGGTGGTGATATTGCCAGTAAACCTGTCCTAGTGTGACAGCGCTCACTCAACATTGAAACGCTAGGACAGGAAGTGTGTTAGGACTAGAAAATACCCCCTCCTCTTCTCCATAACTTGAGGAGGAGGTGTTCTGTAATCCTAATACACTTCCTATGTACAAGGCACAGGACTGCATTGAATTTCTGGCAGGTATTTTTTGCACTTATCGAACAGATGTAACCAAAAGATTTCAATTGCATATTTAACAGACCAAAAAAGGAGCAAATAAGAATCGTTCATTGTTGGGATCTACATTTACTTTAAAGCCTCGTACACACGGTCAGACTTCAAACAAACTTTTCCGTGGCTTTTTGTCCAAAGGGAGTTGGCTGGGCACACCCATAGCATACACACGCTCTGACTTTTCTGCGAACTTTCCCCAAACTTTCCCAACATCACGTGGTTTTTCTGCTCTTTACCGCCACCCTTTGGTCAACTTCTGCTATTGTTGGTTGATTTTAACATTGGTTCTGGGCATGCGTATTTGTACCTCGGACAAAAGTCTGATGGATTTCTGTACACACGATAAGACTTTGCACCATCGGACTTTTGTTGCCGAAAAGTTTGTCCGTTTGCAGAGCGAACTTTTGTCCGATGAAAACCGAAAAAGTTTTTCCGATGGAGCGTACACGCGGTCGGATTTTTTGAAAAACGTACTCATTTTGAAGTTTATTGGCAAAAAGTCCTACCGTGTGTGTACAGGCCTTAAAGTGGTTGTAAACCCGGTAAAATATATATATTTTTTTATAACAACCTGGAAGAGAAAGGCATAATGAGCTAATATGACTAGCATAATAGCTCATTATGCATCACTTACCTTAGGTCGGGGCCCCCGAAGCCGTCCTCGTCTCCCTCTTCAGCCGCATCCATTGCTGCGGCGATAGCCGGAAGGTTACTTCCGGGTATCGCTGCACCAGCCAATCACAGTGCCGCTCCGGCGCTGTGATTGGCCGGAGCGGCGGAGACGTCACTCTGCGCATGCGAGCGAGAGCCGTCACAATCGGCTACGCCCAGCTATTGCTGGGAAGTAGTCGATTTTGTGAATGGGATTAACCCCATGAATGCGCCGTTGTTGCGTCTGTCATTTTTAGTAAATATCTCCTAAACCGTGTATATTTCTTGCACCTACAGGTAAGCCTTAATCTAGGCTTACCTGTAGGTGCAAGTTGAAAAAGTGGGTTTACAACCACTTTAAGTCTGAAAAAAACAAGCAAGGCCAGTAAGATTTAGCAAAATGGAGAATTGTGGGAAAGAAGGGTTATGTCACATGTAGATAATGAAATGGGTGGCAGAAATGTTGAATTAGAGCTTTAAGCGCTTGAATGTTTCTAAGCGGTTAAGGAGGTTCTGAGCACGACATGTGATATGAAGAGAACAATTTAGTTCTCCCTGTCATGAATACACTGTTTGCTTCATAGAGACTCATCCTGAAAGAACTTTGTTATTCCACTTTTTAATGGAAGTTATTAATTTTTGCTTCTGCACAGCTAGTCATTCATTATCTAAAGATCGGGTCAGAGCAGCTATCCAACGAGCATTTTATCAGTCTTTTGCAAGAGCTGGTGACAAGAGAGCCATATAATTTGTACACTATGCAGTCACTGATTTAATACTCCCAATAAAGGGTTTAGCACTACAATCTTTGAATCAAACATCTATTCCAAGGCACACCATCTATGACCTGCTGCAAAATCCCTGACTAAAGGACATGAACTATGTTTTCAATAGAAGAAAGACCATTTTGTTTATTTACAGCAGGTATTTATGATCTGCTGCTTATACTATTAAACCTGGGAGATGCCAGTCACTACATAAAAAGCAATCAGCATATACATGGGCGTCCGCTGACATTTTTTCAGGGGAGGGCGCTTCGGCAGCGGCGATACACAGTCGCATTTAACCCTTTCTTCAAATGCTAGCGGGGGTTAAAAGCGCCCCGCTAGCGGCCTAATAGTGCAGCTAAAACGAAGGTAAAGCGCCGCTTTATAGCAGCGCTTTGCCGATAACGCGGCCAGCTGGCAGTGTGAAATAGCTCTTGAGATAATTCAGCTTCGCTTCATGCCCATATAAATATAGCCTAGAGAATGCACAGACCCCCCTTCAGCACAGATGGACCCCCCCCTTCAGCACAGACCCCCCCATTCTGCACAGATGGACCCCCCATTCTGCACAGATGGACCCCCCCATTCTGCACAGATGGACCCCCCCTTCAGCACAGATGGACCCCCCATTCTGCACAGACCCCCCCATTCAGCACAGATGGACCCCCTTTAAGCACAGACCCCCCTTCAGCCCATATGGACCCCCTTCAGCACAGATGAACCCCCCTCATCCCATCTCATTCAGTACCTCAGATCAGCGCGGCACAGGCACAGCAGGTTCCCTCCCCCTGTGTACATATAAACTCTGCTCGCTGTGCCTGTGTGACATCCGGCCCGGGACCCCTCAGACAGCCCGCGGCCACGAGAGAAGGGGATGGTTGGTCAGGTGCAGTGATGTCACTAGACCACCCCCCGCCCCCCACTTGCAACGCCACAGCCAGCAGCTCGCCTTTCTCTCCCTGTTCTAACCTGCCTGTCACTGCGGCGCTGTCACTGCTTCAGTCGCGGAGGGGTGTCTTCACTCTTCAACACTTTCTCGATTTTTCCAGGGCGGGGTCAATTGCCCCCCCTTGCCCTATGGAGCGGATGCCCATGAGCATATATTTTGTCTTGTATTTATGTCATAAATATATATCAAGCAGACTTTGTGTATCTACGTTCATTAACTTTTGGCACATTTAATTTACATTAAGTGCAAAGGGGGATAAAACAAATGTGTCCTAATAAAGGCAATATAAAATAAATATATTTTTTATAGAGAAGCCATAACTGACTGCATGAAATTGTGTACAGAAATTGGCAAGATTTCCAAATAGAGATGACAAAAATGTTTTGGATACATACTGTGCTATGTTGTAATAGACTACCACTTAAAGCGTAAAATGGAACTTCAGCTTATTCTGGTTCCTACCCCCCTCCGGTGTCACATTTGGCACCTTTCAGGGGGGGGGGAGCAGATACCTGTCTAAAACAGGTATTTGCTCCCACTTCCGGCTATAGATCACCACAGAATCTGCGGCGATCTACACCATGTCCGGCCCCTCCTCCGCCCCCCCTTGCTGTCTTCTGGGAGACACACAGGTCCCAGAAGACAGCAGGGACCACTCAGAATGCTCAGCGCGACTCGCCCATGCACAGTAGGGAACCAGGCTGTGAAGCCGCAAGGCTTCACTTCCTGATTCCCTTACTAAAGTTGCTGGCGCCTCCACCCGGGAGCCGAGGGATGGGTCGGCTTTGGGTAAGGACATCGTGGGTGCCCTGGACAGGTAAGTATCCTTATTTTAAAAGTCAGCAGCTGCAGTATTTGTAGATGCTGACTTTTAATTATTTATTTTTTTCAACGGGACTCCGCTTTAATGTCAACCCTTAATTGATTTTAAACAAAACTAAAAACAAATTTGACTTCAATGAGGAGCTAAGTATTACAGGAAAAGCATTTTGCTATGGACGTGCAAATCTTGATCATCAGAGATTGTCAATAGATTACCATACTTCACAAAGCCCATGTCCATAATGTAGTCATCTTGTAAATGCCCTAACATGCAGCTGACTGTCGCATGATCTTGATTTTCTTGAGCAAGCATTAAAGTAGGCCTTTGCTTATAATTATTAAATGTCATTATTTTACCTCCTCCTTCCCCGATACACTTTTAAACGTTTTTTTTTTTTTTTTTGGGTAGCAAGTAAGTTTTATACATTTATACTTGCTCTCACATCCCAATCCTTACTATAGCTATCTTGAGACAGTGACCCTGATTTATTAAAGGAGTAGAACCTATTCGCCTAAATAAATTTCACTTATCTTGGTAAATGAAGTGAAACCAATTAAAAATGCCCTTTACAATGAATGAACCATGTGCATAAAAAGTAATCCAATCAAATTAAAAATAACACAGCAATTTTGCTCACACATGATTTGATGTCAGCATAACTTTGCCTTATTCAGCAAGCTAAGGGAAAATTCCAATTGTAAAGAGAAATTTAGAAACTTCACACTGGATTAAAAAAACATTCATGGGTAATGCCTCGTACACACAACCGGTTTTCTCGGCAGAGAAAAAAACAACGTTTTTCCCGACGGGATTCCTCTCAAGCCTGCCTTGCATACACACGTTCAGGCCAAAAACCGCCCGTCCAAAGCGCGGTGACGTACGACGGGACTATAAAGGGGAAGTTCCATTTAAACGGCGCCACCCTTTGGGCTGCTTTTGCTGATCCTCGTGTTAGTAAAAGTTTGGTGAGAGACGATTCGCGCTTTTCAGTCTTCGTGCTTTTCAGATCTTTTTCTGCTGTTCAGTGTGACGAATGTGCTATCTCCATTACGAACGCTAGTTTTACCAGAACAAGCGCTCCCTTCTCATACATGATTCTGAGCAAGCACGTTTTTTTCCCTTCGGGAAAGCATACACACGACCGGTTTTCCCGACGAGAAAAAGTCCGCCTGGAATCCCAAAGAGAAAAAAGAGAGCTGGTTCTCTTTTTTTTTTCCGGCAGTTTTCTTGTCAGGAAAACTGCGATGGAGCATACACATGGCCGGGATTCCCGGCCAAAGGCTCTCATGGCTGTTTTCCCGTTGGAAAAACCGATCGTGTGCACGAGGCATTAGTGAATGAGGTGAACTTGTGCTGATGTCAACCATCCATGTGTGAGCAAACCCCATGTATTTTTTTTTTTTTTTTTTATTATTCTTGAACATGATTAGGTGATCTTTTCAAAGTGAAAATCCAATTTTTCATCCCATTTTGAAGATAAGTGAAAAGTAATTTTGAAAGTGAACATGCACCACCGCTTTAGTAACTCAACCCAACTGTTTGTACAGCAGTGCCGTAGAAAACACTGATAATTTACTTAGCCATCATAAATATTGTCGCAGAACAGCTTCTGCACTTGTAGTGCCATATCTGGGGACATACAGAGCAGGACCTCCCATAGCTTATTCAGAAATTGTCACCCAGTATTTCCCAAGTGCTTATAGTAGCTTAGTTTGGAAGAGTAGTATAGTTCAATCTCAGCAGCCCTTGGCTGACATAACTGAGCAGAGTAAGACATGAATGAAGTGCTGTGGGACACCTCAGCCATGTATTAACGCCCATATTTTGAACAACAGTATTTCCATTAGTTCCATTAGCCATTGCTGTTTAGCGTCTCAAAAAGAGAGAGTTGTGTTCATTTGACATTACCTTATCTCTGTACTTTGGCATTCCTGGACGAGATACCTTGTACATCTGTTTACCATTTGTGAACTATCCAAAAATGTGGATATTTTTAAATAGTTACATTGGTCCAGCTTGGATCAATGTAACTATGCATATACCATACTTCAGGGATTCCTCTAAAAACTGGAAGTCACTGTAGTAGACACCACTACTCCAGAGATCTCCACTAGTCTCAGTGCCCTGTGCCAAGCAGCAGCCCTGCTGCATTGTGAACACAGGAACTCACCTTCTCGGCATGGGTGCCATTCAGAGATTGCTTTGTATTTGCTCAGTGAATACAAAGCGTTCTCTGATTAGATGAGGTGGAGTAACAGGATGTCACACGTCACCTGAACCAATCGGAGAATGCTTTGCATTCGTTGGGAAAATGCAAAGCATTCACTGAATGGGGTTTTTGCCGGGTGGGCAACCTCCTTTGTTCACAATGCAGCAGTGCAGCGGCTTGGCACATGACTCAGAAGCTAGTGGAGATCTCGGTAGTAGTAGTGTCGCTACAGTGATTTCCAGTTACCGGGGGGATCCCACAGGTATGTTCTATGCAGGGATACATTGGTTCAAGCTGGACCAATGTAACCATAAAATAGCTATACCTGGAATTCTTCTATAAAACTTTCCATAAAACTTTCACTCCTGTACTGCTCCATCCAGCTGGCAGGAGTGAAGGAAAGTTACGAGCCACCAGGGTTGCAGCATACACAGGGCACTCCCCATGTAACAGCACTGATTGGACCTGCACATGAAGTGAGTCATATGACCCTCCATACCCAGAGGTACTGGGTTTTTACCTTGGCTCTGGGCATTGAACAGTGTGCTGGGAGGGGTGGGGGGGTGTACGGGAAGGGCATCAGCTTAAAGAAAACCTACTTTCTCTTTCGTTCATTGACGGACACAGCACTTTAGTCTTGACCCTAGGATTATATTGCCACCTTCAGGAGAGGACTAGGCAGAACATGTTAAAACATGTAAAAACAGCAAAGCTGAACAGTACCGCCCAGGTGGCGGTCCTTCTGGCTATAACCCCTCACACTGCATCCAGCAGCTCAGTTTTTTTCTGCCTAGCATAGGAGAAGGACCTGGCTCCTGGTTTGGACCATTGGTCCTGGAGATTTTTTTTTTTCTTTTACTTTTTTGATCCTGAGATCTACTATCAACAGCCAGCTGGATAATATAAATCCCGGTAGTCTCCCCAGCCCGGCCATCGAGCGTGAGCAGACCTTTAGCAACGCGCAGGGTCGGCCACGACATGCCTCGTTTGCTCCAGGGGTGGCCGGCGAGCCATATGCTCCGGGGCACACATATGACCGGGCTACTGCCGTCCGAGTCACAGTGTGCCGTGGCCGCCACCCCGTACCGCTCGGGTGATGGGTCTGTCAGGAATGCATCCAGCAGTCTCCACAGGACGGGCAATTAGGGTTCTGTCATGGATATGCAGTAGTGTTTGTCAGCTTACCTTCCTTCCCATGTGTTCATCTTAGAGGCCAGAACCCTTTCACCTGGCTTCCTTTATAATCTCCTCCCAGCCTGACTCCACCCCAGGCCCTATCACAGAACACTATATTAACCTGTGCACTGCAAGCCTGCTTGGCTGATCAACGTGTTTGTTAGGCATTGTGTGTTTGGGTTCCTGCCTGCCGTGTGCTACGTCTGTCTCTCTGTTACGTTATTGGCTTGTCCCCGACTATCCCTGTCTGCTCGTGACCCTTGACCTTCGGCTCGTTCTTTCGTTATCCTTGTCTGCTTGTGGCCCTGACCTTCAGCTTGTTATTCGGTTCTCTCTTATCTCGTGCTGCTGCTTCCCCTCTTTTCCCCTTATCCTACGGGGCGTGAGCTAGGAAACTCCAGGGGCTGCGACCTGGTCCCAGCCTGCAGCTTAACATCCTCACCACTAGAGGCCCTGGAGAAGATCAGCTGGGTCTTAGACTCCGCGCCCTGGGGAATCTTGGCTCTAGCTTCCGTTAGGATCCCGGTTGTGCTCCTCTGGTCCCGCTTTCCACAACCACCCAGTTTCCTATCCGCAGAAGCCAGCCATAGGGTTCACTACTTCGCGGTGCACTCCTGTCCCCCTACGGTGTGCATCTGTCACCTGGCCACAGGTGGCCTTGAGAGGTTCCACCTGTTTCGGCAGGATGGAACAGCTGGGTATTCCTGGGGAGGTCGACTAGGTGTCTCTCACTCTCCCTTTCTTCTCTTCCTGTCCTTTCCCTCCTGCCCATGCTGGTGACTGAGCCTGCTGTGTACCTGACCGGGGGTCCTCTGGGGGGGCTGCTCTGGGTGCTGGGGGTCCACTCTCCATAGGGGGGTGTTCTAGTTTGTCCTGTGGCGAAGATTTAGCGTGTTCGTGGTAATTTTTTTCTTCCCTCAGAACGGCCAGCGGCCATTTTGGAGGTGCCCAGCTGCCATTTTCTTTTAGCCCGTGCTAGTTTCTGCTACTGAGGCGGCCGGCGGCCATTTTCTTGTAGCCGCGCTCATTTGCTGAGGCAGCAATTTTCTTGGTGCCCCAGATAAATTTTGGCCTCTAGCACTGGGAACGTTCTTTCTGAACGGCGCGGACAGCACAGGACACCTCAGACACAGGGGAACGCCTCAGACAAGGAGAGGGCGGACGGCAGCGCTGTGCAGTACTGGGGTCAGGGTGTTGAGTCCTCTTGGGGGCCCCTCGGTCTGTGGCAGCTAGGGGGGTGGACTTTTTGTGTACCTTGCCTTTGGTCCCTGAGGGGTGTCAGGCAAGTGTGGGTCAGCATGGTGTCAGAAGCTGGCGCTTCTTCCCCAGACATCCCTGTGTTGGCAACCGGTACCCCTGCACCTGCGGTACCTATGGGCGCTTTGTCGGCAGTCCTGGAGTCCTTTGTTGCCAGGGTGGAAGCGGTGTGCGGGCGCAAGGGAGATAAAAAACGCCCCCACCATCTTCTGGGAAAAGCTCTGATTCAGACTTGGGCCTGGCTGTGGCGCACGGCCCCTGTTCTGACGTGTCAGAGGATGCGGACCAGGACCATTCGGACAGTGAGGATGACTCCGTGTCCGGGTCAGCGCAGGACAGGACGCTTGTTGGAGCACTTATCACCGCAGTGCGAGATACCCTAAAATTGGAGGATACGGCGGGGGCATCTACTGAGGTGTCGGTCCCTTTTGGGTCCCACAAGCTGGCCCACACTGCTAAGGTGTTTCCCTACCTAACTTATTTTGATAAGTTTATATACAAAGAATGGAAACGTCCGCAGCGGGCTTTTTCGGTACCAAAACGCATGGCGGTCCGTTACCCCTTTGAGGAGAGTTTCCTGAAAAAATGGACATCTCCCCCCGCTTGTGGACCCCCCGGTATCCAGGTTAAACAAGGTAACCACGATTCCAGGTGGAGGGGACCCCTGCTTTTAGGGACCCTGCAGACAGGAGGGCCGAGGCGGTGGTCCGGTCCATGTTCACGGTAGTGTGGTCAGCACTGCGGCCAGTGCTGGCCACGGCCCTGGTGTCAGACACTTACCGAATGGGCGAAATTGTTGCACCACGAGTTGGAAAAGCAACAGGCTTCCCCATTATGCGTGAAGCTGGCTGACGAGTTGGTGCATGGCCTTAAGTATGTCTGCAATGCGGCCTTAGATACAGCTCCCTTGCTTTCCAGAGCCTCAGTATCTACTGTGTTGCTACGTCGCCTGATGTGTGGCTGAAATTCTGGTCTGCGGACCAGACATTCAAGAAGGCTCTGGCAGATTTGCCCTTCCAGGGAGATAGGCTATTTGGAGCCTCGCTGGATGACATTATTAAAAATGTCACTGGGGGTAAGAGCACGCTGCTCCCACAATCCAGAGAGGGTAAGGAGCCATGCCGTAGGCCAGGGCCCTCCTTCTCTGCTCAGAAGCGTTTTTTTCGTCCGCCCGGGTCCGCAGGTAAGCGCTCCCAGGCCGACAAGGTGCCTGCTAAAGGAACAAAAACGTCCCTGGTTTCGCAAGCCAAACAAGCCTGCGAACAAATCTGCAGCAGCATGAAGGTTTGCCCCCGCCCGACTCTCGGGTGGGGGGTCGCCTTCGCGAGTTTGCAGCTCGGTGGACCTCCCTGCTTTCCGACCAGTGGGTTTGCGAAGTGGTTTCATCAGGGTACAAGATAGTTTCTTTCTTGTCCACCAAACAGATTTTTTCCCTACAACCTTCATCTCCTTCCGGCCCATCGGAATGCCTTGTTTGGGGCAGTTCAGGACCTGCTGATGCGCGACTGCAATCTGTTTGAAGTCCCAAAAAAGGACGGGGTCTGTCCAATCCTGGATCTCAAGGCCCTCAACTGCTTTGTAAAAGTACAACGGTTCAGGATGGAATCAGTTGGCTCTGTGGTCGCTGCACTCCATCCGGGGGATTTTCTGGCGTCCTTGGACACCAAGGACGCATATTTGCATGTCCCCATATGCGTCAGGCATCGAGGTTTCTGCGGTTTGCAGTTGGAGATGAGCACTACCAATTTGTAGCTCTCCCTTTTGGCCTGGTGTCGGCTCCAAGAGTTTTCACCAAGGTGCTCGCCCCGATTCTGGCTTTGCTGAGGCAGCGAGGGATCACTATCATGGGCTACCTGGACGACCTCCTTCTGAGGGCAGCTTCCGCCTCAGAATTAGAGGAAGATGTGGCGATCGCCAGTCAGACTCTTCGGGAGTTTGGTTGGGTATTGAACCTCCAGAAGTCGGTGTTGGTACCGACTCAGCGCCTGGAATACCTGGGCTTGATTCTGGACTCCTCAGAGGCGAGAGTTTTTCTCCCCTCTGACAAGTTGCAGACTCTTCAGGCTGCAGTGAAGCTGTTGGCATCCCGCAGGTGGTCGTCGCTGCGCTTTTGCATGCGAGTCCTGGGCCTCATGGTAGCCACCTTCGAGGAGGTAACGTATGCTCAATTCCATACGTGACTCTTGCAGAAGGAGATTCTGTTAAAATGGGACAAGTCCCCGTTGTCTCTGGATTATCAAATCCGGGTGAGCCAGCTAGTCAGGGATTCCCTGATCTGGTGGCTGAGGTCTCCGGCCCTTCAGTCCGGGAAGTCGTTCCTTCCTTTTGACTGGATGCCAGCCTGACCGGTTGGGGGGAGTTTGGGGCGTACAGTCGACACAGGGTCACTGGACGCAGGAAGAATCCCGCCTGCCGATCAATGTGCAGGAACTACGGGCGATCAGGCGGTCACAGAGGCTGCAGGGGTGCCCAGTCAGGATCCAGTCGGACAACGCCACGGCGGTGGCGTATGTCAACCGTCAAGGAGGAACAAGAAGCTCGGCTGCAGCATCGGAGGTTGCTCACATCCTGCGATGGGCAGAGCGGAGCGTGCCGGCCCTATCGGCCGTATACATTCCGGGCGTAGAAAACTGGCATGCGGACTACCTAAGTCGTCAGATGCTGGACCAAGGAGAATGGTCGCTACACCCGGATGTGTTTTGACTCCTTTGCCTGAGATGGAGCACGCCAGACGTGGATCTCCTGGCTTCTCGACTCAATCAGAAGGTATTGAGGTTTGTGGCCAGGTCCAAAGATCCTTGGTTGGACGCGACAGACGCGTTGGTGGCTCCGTGGGGGCAGTATCGGCTAATTTATGCCTTCCCCCCCCCCCCCGCTAAAACTTCTTCCTCATCTGCTTCGCAGAGTAAAGGGATGTGGGTTGGATTTTTCTGGGCACTGATAACACGACAACAAAGTCATATAAAAATATATTTATTACATAAAAGGAACTATACAATTAAAAACATAAGCCAAACCCCACAGCAGAAAACAGTGTTTGTAGGTAACGGGGCCACCGTCACACTCTGTTTGGGGTGGAGAGAGGCGAAAACCTCAACCGGTTTCGCGGTTAACACCGCTTCTTCAGGAGGCTCTGTACAATACATAATATACAATAAGTACACTAGCAAAAACATACATGTACAGTACATAGAATTACACATTTAAATAATGTGGATACAGTTAATATCAATATTGCCAACCCGATCACCGTGTTTGATTCATGGATCAACCAACTGCTCAGTAGATGCCCCCCGCGGCGAACAAGGGGGACATGTGTGGTGTTCTCTAGTAAAATTAATTAAATACTGTTAGATATAGTCATTCATCTAGTTGGAAATGTTTGTATTGACCACCAGGTATGGGTGTGAAGGAACAGAAGGGGGTGGGGAGGGGGGGATGGAAAGTGGGGAATGGAGGAAGGGGAAGGGGAGGGGGAAAGGAAGGAAAGGAGAAGGGAAGGGGAAGAAGAAGAAAGGGGTGTTGGGATAGGGAAGAAGGAGGAGGGAGGAGGGGGAACGAGGGGAACGGGGGGGTTGGGGAAGGGGGGAGGAGGAAGGGGAAGGGGGAAGGGAGGGGGGGAAAAGAAGGGAGTGGTAGGGAGAGGGAGGGGGGGAAAGGGGAAGGAAGGGAAGTGTAAAGGGAAGGGTAGGTAGGAAAGAAGGGAAGGGAAAGGGGGAGGGATTCAGGGAAGGAAGTGGAGGGAAAAGGAATACACCCGGAGGAAAACCACTACATGTGCTCAAGAGGAGGACCACCACCGTAAATATTAAGATGGTGGGTCTTACCACAATATAGAGAGACTGAATGTAAATGTAACAATCCAATCTTTTTTCAGCGACCCTTGGCGACTCATTCCTTGGTGAGTACGTTTGTGCAAGGGGTTCGACATGTGGCCCCTCCGGTTCGACCACCGCTGCCTCCGTGGGATTTGAATCTGGTGATCTCGGTACTTCAGAAACCACTGTTTGAAAACATTAGAGAGATTCCCCTATTGACACTTTCTCAAAAAGTAGCCATTTTGGTGGCTATTACATCTACCAGGAGGGTTTCTGAGTTGGCGGCCTTGTCTTGCAAGTCTCCCTACTTGATCCTCCACAAGGAGAAGGCGGTGCTACTCCCGCAGCCTTCGTTTCTTCCTAAGGTTGTTTCAGCTTTTCATCTGAATGAGGACATTGTGCTTCCATCCTTGTGTCCTCGGCCGTCACATCCCAAAGAGGTTTCTTTGCATTCCTTGGACGTGGTCCGAGCTCTGCGGGTGTATCTGTCTGCTACGGCTCCGTTTTGGAGGTCAGACTCACTGTTTGTGTCGGTGGTTGGTCCAAAGAAGGGCCTGGCGGTCTCGTTGGCCACCATTTCTCTGTGGATCAGACAGATCATGATTCAACCAGGGCAATTGGTGCCTCATGGGCTTTCCGACATCAAGCGTCTGTTTCCCAAGTGTGTAAGGCGGCGACCTGGTTGTCCGTTCACACTTTCATAAAATTTTACAAAGTTGATGTGAGTGCATCTGCGAATGCTTCCTTCGACCGCAAGGTTTTGCAGGCGGCTGTTTAAGGTTGCAACTCCTCCGTTGAGGAGCTCTGGTTGTTATGGGTGGAAGTTTTTTGTTGCTGTTCCCACCCCTCGTTTTTTTGACACTGCTTGGGGATGTCCCTAAGGTCAAGATTGAAGTGCTGTGACCGTCAATGAACGAAAGAGAAAATAGGATTTTTGTACTCACCGTAAAATCCTTTTCTCTGAAGTTCATTGACGGACACAGCCCCCACCCCTCCTATTTATGTTTGTACTGCTTTTTGACGAACTGAGCTGCTGGATGCAGTGTGAGGGGTTATAGCCAGTAGGACCGCCCCCTGGGCAGTACTGTTCAGCTTTGCTGTTTTTTACATGTTTTAACATGTTCTGCCTAGTCCTCTCCTGAAGGTGGCGATATAACCCTAAGGTCAAGATTGAAGTGCTGTGTCCGTCAATGAAATTCAGAGAAAAGGATTTTACGGTGAGTACAAAAATCCAATTTTTTTGGAATATGTAGACTTTTTGTGTCAGGCCTAGTCAGAAGTTCTTTGCGTTGGTTAGAGAACGAGTTAGTAACTCTGTTATCTTTTCTGATGTCTGTACCTCTTTTTACTTCTGCCCCTTGGGACAGATAGAGTGGGGAAATCCCTCAGACATGAACTAATCATGTGATTTGACTTGGCTAGTGCTGGGATAGAAAGTGAGGAAAATCTCCCTATTCAAGCCAAAAATCTCAATTTGCAAATCTGATAAAAGGATTTTTTATTTAATCAATTTACATCTCAATTAACCAATCTGAAAATACCTGTCCCTTTTTTTGAGCGTACGGACCCTTATCCTGGTGTGTTAGCTTTGTGAATTAAAAGTTAATAAAAAAAATAAAGCATTTTAGTAGGTCTTCGAATTCATAGTACACATCAGTACCCTATAGGGTAGTGCAGGCAAGTTATTGTTGGCCAGATATTGAGCTGGGTCTCAATTCTCCAGTGAGAATTCCCTCCCTTTCCCGAGGGGAAAAAAAATCTAACCGTCTTTTGGCGGTATTACTGGATTTTGCTGTCTGCCTTGTCTGTTGCTTTGCCATTAGTTCGGCTCCCAGGGGATACTGCCATATACATGGTGGCATTCTTGGGTTTGGAATTAGAGAAATCCCTTCTTTCCTTTTTCTTTATGGATGAAAAACAATGCAAGTTCGTATTAAGTGACTCAATGTAATCTGCTGGTGTTAATTATTCACTGCTAGCCTGTCTCAGAATTATTTTAATTAGGTTTACTGCCAGGATATTTTCAGAATGTGCATAAAACAATGGAGGCATCTGCTTAAAAAAAATACTGTTTTCCAGAAGCTCAGAAGATAATAGCTGACTTTACATGACACGCAGTTCCTCTGAACAATATAGCTGCAGCAGAGTAGTAGGACATGCTTGTAAACCTAGGAAGAATACAATATACTTATTTATATGGCAGTACAGTGACACCAGAATAACGGCCAGGTTTATATAATAGAATCCTCCATCACATCACCCCTCATTGTGTTTACAGTCATTCTACCAGCACAGAGCAGAATCAGAATATAATACATAAGCGAAATGTTACAAACATCTGTTTCTATCACCAGTCTATTTCTTATTCGTGTGTTTATTTCCATCTGCTTTTGTAAGTCTCAGTTGTCTGGGGTTCTATTGTGTTGTACTGCAGTATGTTACATTTAGATGCCCAGGACAAACCTAAACTGTAGGCACCTGTGACCTCCTTCCAACCCCCCTTCCGCTCCAAGCTTGTTATTGCCCAAACATTTGGTGACTCTCTCACTAAAATGAATCTGTGCAATAAAGGTCTCCCTGCAGAGAAGACATTGAATAGTCATCTCTCCTGCTGACTGCACCACTGATGTCTGCAATAGTGGAAAAAAAAGATCCTACCGACTCTGACGCAAGTGTTACTAAATCCACAACAGTAAAATCAGTCTGTATGTGCAGTAAAGCATGTTTGTTATACTAACTGTGGAACCTAAGGGGTTAATCCTCTGCATTGTGTAAAAAGACTGTTTGATCCTGTCTTATCTGATCCTTCCCTTTTTCCACTGTCCCCAATCAATCACCGGATAGAACAAAGCCTTTGGGGTCACTCTGCACATGCTCAGTTTGGTGTGTATTGCTAGAGAGGTTTTTTTTTCATGGGAGGGGGCATGTGATCAGCACAGGGCCAATCAGCGCTGACCATACAGAGGGTCAGGGGTTCTGCAGTGTCATAGGGCAGTCAGAGTAGAATGAAAACTCCTCCTACAAGCTTTAACCAGACTCTGATAGTGCTGATGAGAAAAGGTATTTAGCAGTTTATATTTACTAAAATAATTGCATTTCCATGTCCTATGTACTGTGGGAGACCAGATATAGTGAATGCATGGTCCTGGGTTTAGTAACACTTTAAGCAAGCATCTGGTTCCTCTCCTCCTACCCCCCTACATTAACTGGTTTGATCCACTGATCCCTTTGCTACTATTGTCTCCTGTATAGATGTAGGGGCTGGCAGAAGAAACCACATTGTGCAGAGGAATTTGACACTCCCAGAAGTTAATGTTTATTACATGGATACATTTTAGTGACAGAATTGGTTAACCAGTTCCTCCCTATAATCTGCCCTTTAATGAATACCTAACATCTAACCTAACACTGATGCCGTGTACACACGACCGTTTTTAACCACTTAACGACTGCCCACTGTATATATACGTCGGCAGAATGGCACGGACAGGCACAATCACGTGCCTGTACGTGACTGCCTTTGTATAGTTGGGGGGTTTATTGAAAATGGAAAAAAAAAAAGATTTTCTTTCTTCATTTTCAAAAACAAATGGGAGCTGTAAAATACTCACCATGCCTCTCAGCAAATAGCTTGGGATGTCTACTTTCCAAAATGGGGTCATTTGGGGGGGTTTTGTGCTATTTTGGCATTTTATGGCCTTCGAAACTGTTATAGGTAGTGAGGAGTGAAATCAAAAATTTGTGCCCTTAGAAATCTTGAAGGCAGTGATTGGTTTTCGGGGCCCCGTACGCGGCTAGGCTCCCAAAAAGTCCCACACATGTAGTATCCCCGTACTCAGGAGAAGCAGCAGAATGTATTTTGGGGTGCAATTCCACATATAACCATGGCATGTGTGAGCAATATATCATTTAGTGACAATTTTTTGTAATTTTTTTTTTTTTGTCATTATTCAATCACTTGGGACAAAAAAAAAAAAAATATTCAATGGGCTCAACATGCCTCTCAGCAATTTCCTTGGGGTGTCTACTTTCTAAAATGGGGTCATTTGGGGGGGGGGGGTTTGTGCTATTTTGGCATTTTATGGCCTTCGAAACTGTGATAGGTAGTGAGGAGTGAAATCAAAGGTTTGCACCCTTAGAAATCCTTAAGGCGGTGCTTGGTTTTCAGGGTCCCGTACGCGGCTAGGCTCCTAAAAAGTCCCACACATGTGGTATCCCCGTACTCAGGAGAAGCAGCTAAATGTATTTTGGGGTGCAATTCCACATATAACCATGGCATGTGTGAGCAATATATCATTTAGTGACAACTTTTTGTAATTTTTTTTTTTTTAGTCATTATTCAATCACTTGAGACAAAAAAAAAAAAAAAAATATTCAATGGGCTCAACATGCCTCTCAGCAATTTTCTTGGGGTGTCTTCTTTCCAAAATTGGGTCATTTGGGGGGTTTTGTACTGCCCTGCCATTTTAGCACCTCAAGAAATGAGATAGGCAGTCATAAATTAAAAGCTGTGTAAATTCCAGAAAATGTACCCTAGTTTGTAGACGCTATAACTTTTGCACAAACCAATAAATATACGCTTATTGACATTTTTTTTACTAAAGACATGTGGCTGAATACATTTTGGCCTAAATGTATGACTAAAATTGAGTTTATTCGATTTTTCTTATAACAAAAAGTAGAAAATATCTTTTTTTTTTCAAAATTTTCTGTCTCTTTCCGTTTTATATTGCAAAAAAAAAAAATCAAATACCAAATAATAAAAATCAAAGGCAATCAAATACCATTAAAAGAAAGCTCTAATTGTGGGAAGAAAAGGACGCAAATTTTGTTTCGGTACAACATTGCATGTCCGCACAATTTCCAGTTAAAGCAGCGCAGTGCCAAATTCTGAAAACACCTCTGGTCCTTTAGCTACAAAATGGTCCGGGGCTTAAGTGGTTAAGTACGAGAAAAATGAAATTTTTTAAAATGGTCATTAAAAATGATCGTGTGGGCTTCAGAGCATTTTTCACGACGTGAAAAACAGGCATGAAAAAATTGGAACATGCTCTAATTTTTCACGTCGTTTTTTACATCGTCGTTTTTCTCGTCATGAAAAACGGCCGTGTGTGGGCTTTAACGACGTGAAAAAAAATGTGCATGCTCAGAATCAAGTATAAGACGGGAGCGCTCGTTCTGGTAAAACTAGCGTTTGTAATGGAGATAGCACATTCGTCACGCTGTAACGGCGAGGCTGAAAAGCGCGAATCGCCGCTCAACAAACTTTACTAACATGAAGGGTGGCGCCATCAGAATGGAACTTCCCCTTTATAGTGCCGTCGTACGTGTTGTACGTTATCCGCGCTTTACTCGAACATTTTTTTCAACGATAGTGTGTAGGCAAGGCAGGCTTCAGAGGAAACACGAACAATCACGTCGAGGAAAAATTAATTTTTTTTCAATGACATTAAAAACGGTTGTGTGTACGCGGCATCAGGCTTTACTAGGAAAGAACTTTAAAAATACATTACCTATTAAAAATCATTTAAATTATAATCTGGTTTCAGTCTGTTAGGCATCTGGCACTGCTATTTGCTAGCTGTTGGGGGTGATGACCTTTCCGTGCTTCCATATGAGGAGCTCTGCTTAAGTGGTGAGAGATATTCCACTTTTATTGAAAAAATATCTCTAAAGAAATTCATCTGTTTGAGATGATGTGCTACAGTCACAGAATTCCGTACACCACCTGCTATTGAGTATAGGATTACGGCCTGCAAACAGATATGATTCTAGGCCTGTAAATAATTGCTCATGTCATTAAACCCTGACTCCAAACTTTTTTGTTGTTGTTGTTTTGAATGGTATGGGTAAGAATTAGAATCAGTCTTGGCCCCATGCACACAGGGCGTCATAAAAACGAGCTCCAAAGCTGTTTCTTGACTCCAGGAAAAAGCGGTGTCAAAAACGCGCCTCAAGCCGCGTTTTGCATTGGCGTCATAGCACGTTTAAGCGCGTCAGCGTTAACCAGCGTTTTTTTTAATAAACACAACTTTTCACTCCCAAATTACCCAGAATTCCATAAAATATGAGAAATATCACATGACTATGCCATTTTGTGAGGAGAAACTGAGGAGAGAGCATTTTGGAGATTGTTTAAAATAAAGCATTTTATAATTTGGCTGTTCTTTTCATGTCTGCCATTTCTTTAGTTCAGCTGTGCCTTGAACCTTTGTCGGGCTGCAGATACGCTTGCCCCAGGCAGAGTAAAAAGACTCCTTTTCTCCTGCTTGAGGATAGCGTATGATACCCCTATGCTAACATACTGCTGAAGTGCACCATTAACCCAAAAAACTAAAAACTTAACGTGTTAAATTAACAATGATTTATTAACATTTCCTGTTTTACATGTGATTACAGTCACCAATCACATTCTTTAGGTATTTCATGCTTTTCAGGCAATAAAGTGACCAATCACATATGAATAAATAAAAACGCTTGACGCTGTTCGACGCGCGTTATGACGCGTTTATGCGCGTTTAATAGCGTCAGGCGTTTTTGCAGCTCGAACCTGGAGCTCCAGAACGTGGTGGTCTTGGGTTTTTTTTGCAGCTGGAAAACGCCTATGCCACTTGGAGCTCATAAAAGCTCTATGTGTGCATGACACAATAGAATAACCTGGACGGGCGTTTTGCAGCTGTAAAAAAAAAAAACGTCTGACGCTGCTAAGAGCAGCTGCAAAAATGCCCTGTGTGCATGGGGCCTTAGGTTCCCATTGGGAAGATTTTCTCTCATTTCCTGTCGTACGGAAAAAAGTGATGGGAAATCTTTTTACTGGGACAGAGGCAACAATCAAACAAATTTAGATTACATGAAAAATATGCTGCTTTATGCCTGCCATCAATTTATATTCTTGAAACACTGTGTTGTGTTTATGCACTTGCATAAAATATGATTTTTGTTTTTAAAGAATGAAATTATTCATTGTATCTCATCAAGCTACTTTATTACCACTGTATATAGAGTGTAGAGAATAAGGTACGCTACTTTTTTACACTAATGTGTATTACATTAAATCTGAACTCCGAACACAAAGCTAAATGCACAGTTGAGATACATACCTGTAAAATGTTTACCAAAGGATTTGTAATTCTGTCCAGCCATGTGATACGGTCACCTCTGCCAGAGACAACTTCCAGGTCAGGGACTTCATATACTATACTGAATGTAGTCAGTACATAGCGGTGAAGGACCTACTGTAGCCCTTGAAAGGACAGTAAGGGCTCTTTCACACGGGGCGGATCAGTCATGATCCGCCCCGTGAAGCTCCGCTTGCTCAGCGGGGATCGCTCCGTTGATCCCCGCTGAGCCGGCGGATGACTGGGCGGTCCCTGCACACTGTGCAGGGACCACCCTGTCAAAGCGCTGCTCTCCCCTATGGGGGATCGGATGACGACGGACCGTAGAGTCCGTTGTCAAGCCGATCCGCTCTGCCGACGGAAGGAAAAATAGGGTTTTCCTCCGTCACACTTTGGCGGAGCGGATGTCAGCGGACATGTCACCGCTGACATCCGTGCCTCCATAGGGCTACATGGAGCGTCCGTGCATGTCCGCCTAAAAAACTGACAGGCGGACCTGAACGGACCCTCCGTGTGAAAGGGGCCTAAAGGTGCAGCAGCAGACTGATGAGGTCACCCCTATGCTCTCCTCTTCTGTAAGTTTTTTTTTTAGAATGGTTTTAGACTGACAACACTATGCAAAGCAGAAATGTTTCTGACATCACTCTGCCTCTCTCCATTTAGAGAAATCTTTGCAACACAAAGGGGGTTATTTACTAAAGGCAAATCCACTTTGCACTACAAGTGCAAACTACAAGTGCAAAGTGCACTTGAAATTGCACTGAAACTGCACTTGGAAGTGCAGTCGCTGTAAATCTGAGGGGGAAGATCTGAAATGAGGGAAAGCTCTGCTAATTTTATCATCCAATCATGTGCAAGCTAAAATGCTGTTTTTTATTTTCCTTGCATGTCCCCCTCGGATCTACAATGACTGCACTTCCAAGTGCATTTTCAGTGCAATTTCAAGTGCACTTTGCACTTGTAGTTTGCGCTTGTAGTGCAAAGTGGATTTGCCTTTAGTAGATAACCCCCAAAGTGTTCTCTGGATGGCGCCAATTCCAAATGAGAGACCTCCTGTGCTCAGTAAGCAGTAGAGCTGCACGATTAAGGCCTCATGCCCACGGGCGTTTTTTTTCAGCCGCGTTTTTGAGCGTTTTTTACAGCTTAAAAACGCCTGTCCATGTTAGTCTATAGCTTCATGCCCACCTAGGCGTTTTTGAGCTGTAAAGAGCATAGGCGTTTGTAAGCTGTAAAAAAAACCCAGGGCCAGTGCGTTCCTCAGCGTCAGAATTTGTCAGGAAAAAACGCGAGCGTCAAAAAACGCGCACTAACGCGCAAAAAACGCGCACTTATGCGCGGTCGCGTTTTTAGCGCCGACGTTTTTTTTTTTTTTTTTGTTTTGTTTTTTTTTTTCCAAAAAAAAAATATTTACAATAACATGGACAGGCGTTTTTAAGCTGCAAAAAACGCAGCTGTAAAAACGCCAGTGGGCATGAGGCCTAATCGTTAAGAATCTAAATTGCGATCTTTTTCCCTTCCCGATCTTCAAAACAGCATGTCACATGTCTTTCTAACAAGTGCAGAGAGTTCTCGCAGCTGGAAAAACAACATCCAGGCAGTCTGCCAAGTTTTATTACAACATGCGAATAAGTAGAAACAAAGTATCTTTTCGTTCTTTAAAGGAAAGAAGCATGTAGATGAAGGAAGTTTAGCCATTTAACCACTTGCCGCCTGCCCTACTACAGAATGACAGCGGCAAAGTGGTTTCAATATTCTGACCGGACGTCATATGACGTCAGCAGGATAACAAGCCGCTGCACGCCCCCGGGGGCGCGCATCGCAGCGATCGTTGTTGCGGGGTGTCAGTCTGACACCCCACAACACCGATCTAGGTAAAGAGTCTCTGACGGAGACTCTTTACCACGTGATCAGCCGTGTCCAATTACGGCTGATCACGATGTAAACAAGAAGAGTCGGTGATCGCTTTTCCTCACTCACGTCTGTCAGACGCAAGTAGAGGAGAGCCGCTCGGCTGCTCCTCTGACAGGGGGGGTTTGTGCTGATCGATTATCAGCGCAGCCCCCTTGAGGATGCCCACACTGGACCACCAGGGATGCCACCAGAGCACCAGGGATGCCCACCACCAGGTATGCCACCCTAGACCACCAGAGATGCTAATCAGTGCCCCTAATGGATGCCAATCAGTGCCCTCAATGGAAATCACTGATTGGCAGGCATTATTGTTTGGCACTGATTGGCATCCATCATTACAGTACATCAGTGCCGCCTATCAGTGCCCATCCATGCCCATCCGTGCCACGTATCAGTGCCCATCCATGCCGCCTATCCGTGCCCATCCATGCCGCCTATCCGTGCCCATCTATGCCGCCTATCCGTGCCCATCCATGCTGCATATCAGTGCCACCTATCAGTGCCGCATATCAATGCCACCTCATCAGTGCCACCTCATCAGTGCCACCTCATTGGTGCCACCTCATCGGTGCCCGTCAGTGCAGCCCCATTAGTGAAGGAGAAAACTTACTTATTTACTAAGTTTTGCAACAAAAAAAATACTTTTTTTTTTCAAAATTCTCAGTCTTTTTTTATTTATTTTTTTAGCAGAAAATAAAAATCCCAGAGGTAATCAAATACCACCAAAAGAAAGCTCTATTTGTGGGAACAAAATGATAAAAATTTAGTTTGGGTACAGTGTAGCATGACCGTGCAATTGTCATTCAAAGTGCAACAGCGCTGAAAGCTGAATGGTCTGGGCAGGAAGGTGTATAAGTGCCCTGTATGGAAGTGGTTAAAGACCAAATCTTTTCTGACATTTGTTGCTTACAAGTAAAAATCATTATTTTCTGCTAGAAAATTACTTGGAACACCCAAACATGATATATATATATATATATATATATATATATATATATATATATATATATATTTAGCAGAGACCCTAGAGAATAAAATGGTGGTTGTTGCAATATTTTATGTCACACCGTATTTGCGCAGCGGTTTTTCAAACGCAATTTAAAAAAAAAATACACTTTAATGAACTAAAAAAATAAAAAACAGTAAAGTTAGCCCAGTTTTTTTGTATAATGTGAAATAGAGGTCGACCGATATATCGGCTGGCCGATATATCGGCCGATATTTGGCCATTTTTGATAAATCGGCATCGGCCGATTTATTATCAAGATTAGGCCGATATTTCAGACTGACCGCCGCTCATTCTTCCTTCTCCACACTCAGCGGCTCTGGCTGCATCAAGCGCCGCGCTGAGTGTGTGAGCAGAGAGGAGAGAGAGACAGAGAGGAGCTGTCAGCTTGATGTGGGGGTGGGCGGGACCCGGCCGGGGTGGGCGGGACCCGGCAGCTAAATTACAGCAGCCAATGATTGGGCTGCTTTAGAAAGGGGGCGGGGCCACATACACGTAGCGACCCGCCCAGATACCATCCCATTAGCTGGTGTAATATAGCTGCTGGGTCCCGCCCACCCCGGCCCGGGTCCCGCCCACCCCGACATCGAGCTGACAGCTCCTCTCTGTCTCTCTCTCCTCTCTGCTCACACACTCAGCGCGGCGCTTGATGCAGCCAGAGCCGCTGAGTGTGTGAGCAGAAAGGAGAGAGAGAGGAGCTGTCAGCTCGATGTCGGGGTGGGCGGGACCCGGCCGGGGTGGGCGGGACCCAGCAGCTATATTACACCAGCTAATGGGATGGTATCTGGGCGGGTCGCTATGTGTATGTGGCCCCTCCCCCTTTCTAAAGCAGCCCAATCATTGGCTGATGTAATTTAGCTGCTGGGTCTGCAAAATCAGTGCAATCTGTCAGTGCCGCCAGCCAGTGCCAGTGCCACCCGCCACCGCCAGCCACCGTCAGCACCACCCGCCACCGCCAGCCAGCGCCACCTTCAGCCAGTGCCACCCGCCACCGCCAGCCAGCGCCACCGCCAGCCAACGCCACCCGCCACTGCCAGCCAGCACCACCCACCGCCAGCCAGCGCCACCGCCAGCCAGCGCCACCCGCCAGCCAGCGCCAGGCAGCGCCACCCGCCACCGCCAGCCAGCGCCACTGCCAATCAGTGCCATCTGTCCCAAACTAGTGCCATCTGTCAGCTCCAAACCAGTGCCACCTGCTAGTGCCAATCAGTGCCAATAGTGCCATCTGTCAGTTCCAAACCAGTGCCACCTGCCAGTGCCATCTGTCAGTTCCAAACCAGTGCCATCTGTCAGTTCCAAACCAGTGCCACCTGCTAGTGCCAATCAGTGCCACCTGCCAGTGCCAATAGTGCCATCTGTCAGTTCCAAACCAGTGCCACCTGCCAGTGCTAATCAGTGCCTCCTGCCAGTTCCACACCAGTGCCACCTGCCAGTTCCAAACCAGTGCCACCTGCCAGTGCCAACTGTCAGTTCCAAAGCAGCGCCATCTGCTAGTGCCAATCAGTGCCACCTGCCAGTTCCACACCAGTGCCACCTGCCAGTTCCAAACCAACGCCATCTGCTAGTGCCAATCAGTGCCACCTGCCAGTGCTAATCAGTGCCTCCTGCCAGTTCCACACCAGTGCCACCTGCCAGTGCCACCTGCCAGTTCCAAACCAGTGCCACCTGCCAGTGCCAACTGTCAGTTTCAAACCAGCGCCATCTGCTAGTGCCAATCAGTGCCACCTGCCAGTTCCACACCAGTGCCACCTGCCAGTTCCAAACCAGTGCCACCTGCCAGTGCCATCTGTACTGAGGACATCAAGTGTGTGCTAGAGTGACGGGAGTAAGCAGGAAGGAGTGGAGTGGGTGAGTTTTTTTTTTTTTTAAATCGGCCACACAAAAATCGGCCATCGGCCGCCCAAATTTCTAAATATCGGCATCGGCCAGCGAAAAACCCATATCCAGAAAAATGTGTATATCCAGGGCGCTCCAAGCATTTGAATCCTGACAGATAAGGTCTGTGTTGGAGAGGGTAGCAAATCTTCACACACTTTAGGCAGCACTCAGGGAGACAAGCAATCTCTAATGGAAACAGAAAAACAAACAAGGCGCCTCTAAGTGCAGAAGTATAAAACTTTTAATATCCCCTAAAAGGGTTAAAAACACTTACAAGATAGTGGATGAAACAGGCATGTAGTAGGTAAGTGCGTCCAGGAGATGTTCCAGTGGCAGGGCAGTCCCAGTCTCTGATGTTAAAGCTTCCAGGAAAGTCCACGATAACAGCTGATTGTGCTGTGAATGTTCAGAGGACACAGTAACGCTGGAGCCTGGGGATGATGTCAGAGGAAGCGAGACAGAAACCAGCATGGAACACGAACAGGAAGTGGACAGGAAGTGTGTCATGGAGGCGGGACGCGTTTCGGAACAGCTCATTGGTTCCTTCTTCAGTCACTGGCTGAAGAAGGAACCAATGAGCTGTTCCGAAACGCGTCCCGCCTCCATGACACACTTCCTGTCCACTTCCTGTTCGTGTTCCATGCTGGTTTCTGTCTCGCTTCCTCTGACATCATCCCCAGGCTCCAGCGTTACTGTGTCCTCTGAACATTCACAGCACAATCAGCTGTTATCGTGGACTTTCCTGGAAGCTTTAACATCAGAGACTGGGACTGCCCTGCCACTGGAACATCTCCTGGACGCACTTACCTACTACATGCCTGTTTCATCCACTATCTTGTAAGTGTTTTTAACCCTTTTAGGGGATATTAAAAGTTTTATACTTCTGCACTTAGAGGCGCCTTGTTTGTTTTTCTGTTTTCCGAAAAACCCATATCGGTCGACCTCTAATGTGAAAGAAGATGTTAGACTGCGAGAATCGTGATCTTTATTCTAAGCAAAAAAATCGTTATTCTGATTTTAGCCAGAATCATGCAGCTCTAGTAAGCAGCATGATGACCTCTTTGAACAAGACTCAGAAGGTAGTGGAGATCACTGTAGTAGCTGTGCCTATTACGGTGACTTCCAGCTTCCACAGGGATCCCACAGGTATGGCACATAAATTGATACAAGCTGGACCAATGTAACTATGCACAAATATTTGTACCTAAACTTCAGCTTTAGGCCTCATGCCCACGGACGTTTTTACAGCCGCGTTTTTTGCAGCTTAAAAACACCTGTCCATGTTATTGTATAATTTTTTTTTTTATATATTTTTTTTTTTTTTAAACGTTGGAGCTGAAAAACGCGACCGCGCGTTTTTGCGCGTTTTTTGACGCTTCACTTTTTTTATGCCTGACGCTGAGGAATGCACTGGTCCTGGTTTTTTTTTACAGCTTAAAAACGTCTATGCTATTTGCAGCTCAAAAACGTCTAGGTGGGCATGAAGCTATAGACTACTATGGACAGGCGTTTTTAAGCTGTAAAAAACGCTCAAAAACGCGGCTGTAAAAACGTCCGTGGGCATGAAGCCTTAAACAGAGGGAGCTTATCCTGTCTTTGGCCTTTCTTTTGGGACAGATGCTTGCAGTCAGCCATGACACCTCTTACAAAACATCTAAACGGTAATAAATATTTGTAAAACATTATTTTTAGGTATGCTGTGCGAATGGGAACACATAACAAACACATAGGGGGAGATTTACTAAAAATGGTGCACTCAGAATCTGGTGCAGCTGTGCATGGTAGACAATCGGCTTCTAATTTAAGCTTGTTCTCTTAAGCCCTGGTTCACACTGGTGCGATTTGACATGCGATTTGACATGTCAAATCGGCGATATTTGCCGCAAATTGCGGGCAATGGCATCGTCCTAATCGGTGCGACGCCGCATCTGCGGCGCTGCACTGATTTCAAAAAGTAGTTTCTGTACTACTTTTTGCGATTTCGGGCCGCGATTTACATTGACATCTGCACAGATGTCCCTGTAATCGCGGCCGAAATCGGGACTGACAGGCAGGAGTGAAATCGTGCGAGTTCCCCGCAGCCCCAGTGTGAACCTGGGCTAAAGGAGTTGTAAAGGCAGAAGTTTTTTTTATCTTAATTCATTCTATGCATTAAGATAAAAAAAAAACTTGTGTGTAGCAGCCCCCCCAGCACCACCTTAATTACCTACCTGACCACCTTATCTCTCCAGCGATGTCCACGATCCCCTCAGCCATCCAGGACACTCCTCCTGATTGGCTGAGACAGAGCAGCGGCGCCATTGGCTCCTGTGGCTGTCCATCAAAGTCAGTTAGCCAATCAGGGTAGAGAGGGGGCGGGGCCAGGCCGGGCTCCGTGTCTGAATGGATAAGATCTCTGGCTCGGCTTGGGTGCATCCTGTAGCAAGCTGCTGGCTGAGGGGCACTCAAAGGAGGAAGGGACTATGAGCAGCAAAGAGGGACCCGAGAAGAGGAGGATCCGGGGTTGCTCTGTGCAAAACCAAAGGATAACATGTTTGTTATTATTTATTTATTTTAAACAAGCCTTTACAGTCACTTTGAGCTTTGGAAATTAAAACCTGGAAGCTGATTGGTTTCTAGGCAGAGCTGCACCAGATTTTGCATGCTCAAGTTTTAGTAAATAACCCCTGTAGTTAGGATTGTCAAAACTTGACTGCAAAAGCACTTTAAAGTATAACAAAAGGAAAAACTTTTTATTTTATTTTTTTTCGTTTTGGATGGAGTGGAGAAAGATTAGAACACTTGTCAGTTTTTCATTGCTGTCTGTGTCCTTGTTAGGGAGATTTACCCTCTCTATTTATCATGTTTACCGTTATTATCGGGTTGTCATTAGAGCACTAATGGAGAGGAAATCTTCCAATGGGGACACTAGCTCTGGTGACCCCGGTGACACATCGGGATTCCCTCACTTTGGAGAAATTTCCTCTCATTTCTTGTTTTAGCTATGGGAGAGGAAGTGAAGAGAAATCTCCATAATAGGACACAGAAGACCAAAAAAAAATGATGGGGTTAGAACCATCCCTTACTCTATGCCTTTAGTTACACTTTAAAGCTTACTGAGTAGTGGTTAATCCAAAAAGCTGAGTGTTTTCGGGAAATCACAAAGGAAATAAGCAGTATACTGGGAAGGCAGCGAGGAAGGGGTTAAACTGCTTGGAATGGCTCAGCCTAGCCGTGGTAACTGGAGTTCCAGCATTTTGGCAGTGGTAGAGTGACATGGCATCTGCTGTGTGAAATAGGAGAGATTGCAGTCCTGATGTTTCTCTTACCCCTGCAGAACTGACAGGATGCACTAGAGGTCTTCCCAGCACCAAAAAAGAAAACTTGAAATTTTCGGGAGACAAAAGGAGCTGAAGAGGAAATACGGATTCTGTGCCAATGCAGCAGCAGAAACGGCAGCCAGAGCTAGTGGAAGGAAACCTTCCTGTGTTTGTCTTTCCGACTGAACTAATATTTTACGCCGATGATCAGTCAACACACAAGCAAGTGTTAACGTTGTACAACCCCTACGAGTTTGCCTTAAAGTTTAAAGGTAAGTGAGATCAGCAGTCTCTGATATGTTGTGCAGATGTTTTCATTATCCTCCATATTATCATGGCTGTATTTCATGTATAGCAGATTCAACATCACAGCATGGAAAGAGTTAAAGGAGTGGTGTGTTTTTTTTTAATAGTAGATGGGATTAGTTTATACAGCTTGACTTTGTTGCCCAGTTTAAAGAAGAGGAGGGTACAGAGATTTCCTAAAGGAGAAGACCGTATAGTTAGACGAGACAGCCTACGGAAAGACAGCAGATTAGCAAAAACACTGGAGTGCAGCTGTTCATTTTAACATATTAGTTTTACCTTTCATTTTGCTTAAGGCAAAAATGAGTCTAAAGAAAACAAAACTGATAAACTGTCAGTATATCGTCCTTAAAGCGGAAGTCCACCCCAAAAAAAATATTAAAAGCCAGCAGCTACAAATACTGCAGCTGCTGACTTTTAATAAATGGACACTTACCTTTCCTGGAGTCCAGCGATGTCGGCAGCCGATGTCAGCAATCGCTCGTCTCCCCCCGTCGCCATCCTTGGTGAGGGAATCGGGAAGTGAAGCATTGCGGCTTCACTGCCCGGTTCCCTACTGCGCATGCGCGAGTATCGCTGCGCTATCCCACTGGTCCCCACTGTGTTCTGGTAGCCATGTGTTTCCCAGAACACAGCGGGGGGGGGGAGTGCTGTGACTCCCATGGAAGTCTATGCCCGGACGTGGGTGAAAATAACTGTATTATGCAGGTATCTGCACCCCCCTCCCCCCCGCTGAAAGGTGCCAAATGTGACACCGGAGGGGGGGGGGGGTTCCGAAAAGCAGAGTTTCACTCTTTGTGTGGAACTCCGTTTTTAAAGCTGTGCTCCAGTTTGAAGATTTTATAAGCCCACAGATCCCCCAGATCTAAACTTTCTGTGGTTGGGCTGTGGGCAAGGAGTTGTATCTCTGCAAAGCTGTTTTGGGACTACATGTCCCATTACTAATTTCTGGTGGTAGCTGCGGCAGACAGGAGGGAAGTAATGCTCCATGTTTGTCCTTTGCTGTTACCAAAAAGTTTTTGCAGTGGATGATTTAAAGTTACACTGAGGCTCACTCGGTTCACACTGGTAGGATGCGGTAAACCCTGTGATTCCTGCGCGGGTTCCCGGATCGCACCTAAATGGCACAATGGTTCACACTGACATCTGCAAACCACAGCGAGTGTCAATGTAAAGTTAATGACACCCCCAGATTAGGGTGACCACATTTCCAAACTACCATTCAGGGACACCGTCCCTTCCCAAAAATCAGCTTGTGCTGTAACGAATCACAGCACAGTGATTGGACACAAGAGGCAGGATTTATGATTTCTCCAATTACAAGCAGGGGGCGGGATTGTGCTCCTCCAGGCATTCACGGCCAGGACAAGTACTGTCAGTAAGTAAAGCGGTGATGTGGCAGCCTTTTTTGGGGGCATCAGATTGGCCCAGGGGGGGTGACTGTGTCAGTTTCATTCCGGGACACTGTATTGTCCTGGAATGAATGTGCCCGGGACAGACCTGCAAAATGCGGGACTGTCCTGGGCAATCCGGGACACGTGGTCACCCTACCCCAGATCGGTTCGCAGATTGCAGTGTGAACTGTGAAATGGTACAGGAATTGGATTGCATGGGTGTGAATACCCATGCGATCCGATTCCAGTGCAGACCAAGAAAAGGGTCCTGTACCATGTTGGTTTGAATGCGATGCAAATTCAGAAATACAAACTGTATGGCTGAATTTGCATCGCACATACATCGCATGTGATCTGCACAGCAATACGGTGCAAATCACATCCAATGTCTGTGTTCACAACAGTGTGAACCCAGCCTAAATATATTTATTCTCTAAAGATAATCCTTACAAATCCACAACCTAATGTCCCTGTAATCTATTGTTCATTAAATAATTTCTTACTGTGTTTTTCTGCCTCTTTGTAACATCCCCTGTGAGCTCCCAAACCTCTCCTTTTACTGCTCACTTCCTTTTGTTTGGAACAAAGAGTGGATGTTAGTTGTTGGGGTCATGTGCACTGCTCTACGCATACTATACATTCGATAGTTCATAATTCATCTGGGGAAAGAGCAGGAGTGGGTGGCTACCTTCCTATATATGGTGGGTCCATGGAGAACGAACGTAGCTACCCTTTAGGATGAGTTCACATATGTGGGAATGCAATGTTGTTTTAACCGCATTCAATTCGCATGACATGTGAATGTGACCGGCATTCAATGGAGCCGGTTCACACATGTCCAGGGCGAATGTGGTTTCCGGCAGGGTCCTGTGTATTTTTGGGACTGGTTCCGGTGCTAGTTCAAGCAAAAATTCAGTAAACAGAAATGCACCGGACCCCGAGCTGCAAACCGCACATATGTGAACCCGGCCTGGAAGTCAGATCAGACTGCAACAAACAAAGGAATTTGGAGGAGGCTGAGAGCAATAGAAGCTACATTTTTTATTTAACCAATTCAGGTCCGTTCCATAGCAGTTTTGCTGCTACAGGAAGGCACCTGTGCACTGGATCGTGTGTGTGTGTGAGATATATATATATATATATATATATATATATATATATATACACGTGATCTGGCTCTTCCAGGCAGGGGGCGGGGCGCATGCACGCCGCCAGCTCCCGTTGTGATCACACACAGCGGGAGCTCAGGGGCGTGTACCGTGGACTCGATCTCCGCCAGCACCCGCTGATGATTCAACAGAGTGATAGAAAGGTGGTCTGCCTATGTAAACAACTCAGATCGCCGTTCTGACAGGAGGGTAGGCATGGATCCTATGTCTCTGCAAAGCCGGGACATGGATCCATGCCTTCCTCTCGTAAAAGCACCTCCCACATTGTAATAAAACACAAGGTAGGCACACAGTTAACCCTTTGATCACCCATGATGTTAACATCTTTCCATCCAGTGTCATTAGTATAGTGACAGTGCATATTTTTAGCACTGAACACTGTATTAGTGTCACTGGTCCCCAAAAAGTGTCAGTTAGTGTCCTTTTGCACAAACCAATCAATATACGCTCTTTGGGGATTTTTTTTACCAAAGATATGTAGAATACATATTGGCCTAAATTCATGAAGTCATTTGTTTTTTGTTTTTATTATTTGTTTTAATATGTTTTATAGCAGAAAGTAAAAAAAAAAAAAAATTTCAAAAGTGTCTGTTTTTTTTTGTTTATAGCGCAAAAAATAAAAACTTCAGAGGAGATCAAATACCACCAAAAGAAAGCTCCATTTGTGGGAAAAATTACATTCATTTTTTTTGGGTACAGCGTCGCATGACTGCGCAATTGTCAGTTAAAGTAACGCAGTGCCATATGGCCTGGTCATGGAAGGGGGATAAATCTTCCAGAGGTCAAGTGGTTAAAGTGTTCAACTATCAGCAGGGACTGGCGGGTGGGAAAGATGTCCGGTGTTTGTTCACCTTTTCAGGAAAAATGAAAAGGTGAACAAACGCTTTAGGAATACATACTTGAAATCGCAGTTTAATGTCACACTAAACTTTAACCTCTGACTAGAATACATATGCCACTCTTACAAGAAATGGGTGTTAATAGGGTATTAATCATATTACTAAATGCAACACCTATGGCAAATTTCACCTTTAGTTAAATAATGTATTAAAATCAATAAAATATTATATAATATTACTACTAATTTGTATACCTGAAATCTATACTTTTTTAACCTCCCTTTTTTTTAAGTGCTTTTTAGATTAAAAATAAACTAGCAGCTGATTGGCAGCTATTGTTCTTACGTCCATCGCTGTAACACTCATCCAAATTGTCTGTTGAACCAAATGGGTGTATGAGTGGGTAGCAGATTGTTTACTTGGCTGGACCCTCACAAGAATTGTACCTTTGGGGTTTGTTAGGCTTTAAGTAGGTCCACTAGCAATCAGGTTGTACTTAATTTACAGCAGGTTTGAATAAGTAGAATGTTATATGATTGGCTTCTTGCTGGAAAGTAAACACAAGCTTATATTTGTCACAACTATCTTGCTGTGTATGGTCACTCTAATGCCCCGTACACACGATCCGAATATCGTACGAATATCGTACGACGGATCGTACAACTTTTTTCGCTTAATAGTCGCAAGTAAAATTAAATAGGTTATTAAAGTCACGAAAATTCTCGTACGACAGAAAAAAAAATCAGAAGTGATGTCATGTGTTGTAATGTATTTGTATTGTATTTTCGGACAACTGTACTGACTAAACGAAAATCGTACGATTTGTTATCGTGCGAGGAAAATTTTCTTGCACGTCCGATTAAATAATATCGGATGAACTGTCATGATCGGCTCTCGAAGCTCTGTACTAACGATCCGATTATCGTACGATTCTTCCTCGGACGACATTTTTCGTACGATATTCGGATCGTGTGTACGGGGCTTTACACATTTCATTGGATGAAAGAACAGATTTGTTTACTGAGTCAGTAAATATTTTTGCACTCACGTGCATGAGCATCACATGACTAATGAACATGGTCCTAATGGAATGCAGAGATGTCAGAGTAGGCAGAACGCTGTGGATTAGCTCACTCAAGCACGCATTGTTTACTTCAGTGTTGTTGTGTTTCTAAGCCCAAGGCAAAAAAGAGTGAACCTCATGGGAAGAAAGGCAGGTTATAGATTAAGGTCAAGTGTGATCAGCTTGTGTGTCACATGCACCAGCTGGCTAATGTTGGCTATTCGGGCATCTTTTTTTTTTTCAGAAGTTTTTAATTGAACTTGGAGGTAATTTATTTTTGTTGGTGTCTGATGTTTGTTTGTTTTTCAATAAAAATTGTGATTGTTTCCCCCAAATGAATACTGTTTAAACTGCTTTTTTTTTTGTTGATGCTAATATTTGTATTAAAAAAATGAATAACGCTACTTCTTTCTCCTCTCCAGTTCTTTGTACGTCCCCAAACAAGTACGCTGTTGTTGATGCTGCAGGAGCAGTGAAGCCACAGTGTTGTGTTGACATGTAAGTACTATTCTTAAATAGTTGAATGTGACCCTGGCACATAATGAAAGACTCTCCAGCAAACACATACCTGAAAAGAAGAAACAGAATACTTACCTTGCCTGCTTCTGTCATTTTAACACTGCTCTGATCTAAGAAATTGCCCTCTGAACTTCATTGGGAAACCGACACTCCCGGCAAGTGTCGATCTTCAGGGTCCCCCACAGTTATGACTGGACTTCCCGCTTCCTCTACATCTCTGAAGTGCTTGGCAGGGAATTAGAAGGAAATAGCCTGCCTAATATACTGTTGTATGAAGGCTTGCCCACCATACCTAGTGGTTAAATGGCAGGAGGTTTTTAACGTAAAGCAGAGGTCCGCCCACTGCTTCAGAAATTAAAAGACAGCAGCTGCACATACTGCAGCTTCTGACTTTTTATAATAGGACACTTACCTGTTTCCATCAGCTGTCTGGTGCTGCTGCCGCCATTGTCGGTAAGGGAACCCAGCAGTGTAGCCTTAGGGCTTCACACCGGGAACCCTACTGAGCATGCGTGAGGCTCCGCTTCGCTCTCCTATTGGCCCCGCGGCGGGGGAAGAAGGAGGGAGTCAAGCTGTGACGTCGAGAGCTGGGGACAGGATACCTGTGAAAGACAAATACCCCCCCCCCCAAATGCGGCACCGAAGGGGGGAGGAATCAGATGAGCGGAAGTTCCACTTTTGGTTGGAACTCCGCTGGAATGCATTAAGGTTAAAAAAAACTTCTGTATACAGATCCCCCCCCAGCCCCCTTATACTTATCTTAGCCTGATGTTGATCCAGCGTTGTGCATGAGAGCAGCATCGCTGCCCTCTCTCAACATCTTCATATGTTCAGAAGCAGCATCTGCCACAATTTGCTCCTGCTGCTGTCAATCACAGCCAGTGATGAGGGAGTGGGGGCAGGTGAATTGACACACCAAGCGCGGCTGAGGAGCGAGGGCGCATTAATTGCCCCTATAGCAAGAAGCTTGCTATGGAAGAACTCAGCAGGGGAGGGAACCCAGGAGCGCCAGCAGGGGACCCAAGAGGAAGATAATCAGGGCTGCTCTGTGCAAAAAAATTGCATAGAGCAGGTAAGTATTACTACTTTGTTATTACTTTACAAAAACGTTTTTCTATTTACAGTTGCGTTAAGTGAGCCTGTACTGAATTTCATTAAAAATTAGATTAGATAAAACATCAAAAAGCATGTTTTTTTTACCTATGATTTTCGTCCTTGAGATTTCTACTCTCATTATATGAGTGATATAGGCCTATCATAATGGTTATGGAACTGCCCAACCGTTTTACTGTTTATTAAATAACCTGGAGCTGCATTGGACTGCATTTGTCTTTTTGTCTTGTTTGTGTATTTGTATCCTTATTAAAAAAAATACACTAAAATGCTAGTAATTCTCCTAACCAAATGCATTGTACAATTTTTCCTCTGTGCTTTAGTGTTATCCGGCACAAAGATGTCCGAGCCAGTCACTTCGGGGTTATCGATAAATTTCGCCTTCAAGTGTCCGAACAAAGCCAGAGAAAAGCACTGGGACGTAAAGAGGTAATAGCAATGCTGCTTCCATCCGCTAAAGAGCAACAGCACAAAGAGGAGGAGGAAAAAAGGTTCAAGGAGCATCTAGCAGAAAGTGTCTTCTTTGAGCAAACACCTTGCCAGCCAGGTCAGTGAAGATATTCACCTTATATATTTAACTGTTATAGGGAAACTTTAAGGCTACTTTCACACTGAGGCGTTTTTCAGGTGCTAAAGGGCTAAAAATAGTACCTGTAAAGTGCCTGAAAAACGCCACCCCAGTGTGAAAGCCTTGAGTGCTTTCACATTGGAGCGGTGCGCTTGTAGAACAGGGAAAAAAATCCTGCAAGCAGCATCTTTGGGGCGTTGCGGGAGCAGTGAATACACCGCTCCTAAAACGCCCCTGCCATTGAAATCAATGGCCGGCACTGCCGAAGCGCCTGCAAAACGCTTTGGATGCTGCGCTTTTAACCCTTTATCGTCCGTTAGCGAGGGTTAAAAGCGCCCTGCTAGTGGCTGAAAAGCGCTACTAAAACGACGATAAAGCGCCGCTAAAACTAGCAGCGCTTTACCGCCGATGCCCCCCCGCCCCAGTGTGAAATTGCCCTAAGACCCATTTAAATGAATTGCTCCATTGTTCCTGGTTGTTTTACATTGGTACTGAGAAACTCTCTGTGTACCTGAGTGTCTTTTTAAAGAGTCAGTCCACCGAAAAATAATATTTCACTTCTTGGTAGATACTGGAGAGTTAAACCCCTGGCATTTTTTTTTTATCTTCTGAGAATGCTATTTATGAGATCTCTATGCTTTAGTTCCTGGGTTGGCCCACCAACTATTCTCCTCGCTGCAGTTTTTTTTTTTCTTAATTGGCTCTTCTGTAATTGTTTCTGGTAAAACTCTGCCAAATGACAGTGAAATATAATATGCTTACCATGTTCCTCCATTAAATAATTGACACTTTAGGTGCTTAAGGTGACGTAGCACAAGCACTCCAATATTAGACAGGCTTATTAAAGTGACTGTGTCAATAAAAAATGTGGGAGCTGACATTGCTGGCCCTCTTAAAAATACTAGCTGCCTAGTTTCAATACTTTTTCAGGCACAGACCTGGAACAGGCGTGCTTTTAAAGAACATAAGAAAAGTTTTAAGCCTCGTACACACGGCCGAGAATCTCGTCAGGAAAAAACTCGTCGTTTTTCTTGACGAGATTCTTGGACAAGAAACTTGTCCCGGCCGAGTGTACACACGCTCTATTCAAAGAACCCGCGGTTCTTTGAATGGAGCGAATGCGTTGACGTCATCGACTACGACGAGCGTGCGCTCGTCACATTCGATGCCATCGCCGCCATCTTGCTACACCCTACCTATGCCTAGGAAGCTACCGCGCATGCGTCAAAGTCATTTCGAGCATGCGCGGGTTTCCACGGCGACAGGTAAGTGTACACACACACACTTTTCTCGTCGAGAAACATGCTGACGAGAATCTCGACGAGAAAATAGAGAGCAGGTTCTCTATTTTTCTCGTCGAGATTCTTGCCAGTTTTCTTGACGACCGATTTACTCGGCAAGAAAGCTCTGCCAGCAAGTTTCTTGCTGGTTCTTGCAGAGAAACTCGGTCATGTGTACGAGGCTTAAGAATTCCATATGCCTATTCTTGTTTCTGGTTATAAAACCTGAATCCAAAGCATCAGCATAATGGCCAGGCTACTGAAATTTTAAAAGAACGGATCAGAAATGGCAGCCTCCATGCATTTCTCATTACATCCTCAAGCATTGCAGTGGCCCATAGGATCAGGGTGTGATCACGCTCACTATGGCCACCATAGGTGTCCTTTTTCTCAATACAGGTCTTTCAGTATGATTGGACTTTGTGGCAGATCTTGTAATTGTAATTTTATATCAGCAGAGATAATATTTATTTTTAGTGAATTTTGTAAATACGGGGTAAGTGAAATGTGTTAAACTCTAGCCACAAATATTGCACATAGCAATAGAACAGCTTTATTCTCATTGTTTCAGATATAAGAAACTCCAACTCAGGGCCCAGTCTGCTGATGATCTTCCTCGGCATGGTTTGCATCGCTGCACTGATGATGCCCACTATGGGTGAAATGGAATCTGTGGTGCCTCTCTACCTCCACTTAAGTGTGAATCAGAAATTAGTAGCTGCCTATGTTTTAGGTAAGAATACTTTAGTGGTAAAAGAATATGCTGCAGGCTCTATTCTATCATATGTAGAGCATTGTTGTTGCTGTTGAGTGTTATAGGCCTCTTCTTATTTGGATTACCATTCCTCCCTATGCACGCATGGTTTGCTGAAAGCCTTACTTTTTTGCAAAGCACTACACCCACAACACACCTAAAATAGCAATAGATGTGAATAGAGTCCAGCAGTACCATCCTAAAGTGGAAGCGGTTTTTTATTAGAACAGGTAATGGTTAGCTCTGTCAGGTTTTTTTACTCATTCATTGATTTGGACACTGGCAAAAAAAAAAATCAGTGACCAGCCGATAAAACTCCTGCCACTACCAGCATGCCTTTTTTTTCTAGCCATTTTCTATTTCCCTCAAGAACTGCTTAGGCTGATTTTTATACCCAGCTATCCCAATAGGTATATTCTTAGCAGTAGCTTTGGAGGCCACACTAGGACTTCACTGGACTGGACAATTGCAGGTATAGTCTGGAATGTGTTGTTTGGGCATCAGGATCTGCATTGTGCACTTTCCAGACCTGAGTGTACTGGGACACACTAGTAGTTTTTTTTTTTCGTTCAACCCAGCAGACTGAACAAAAAAAATCTGAAGAGCTCAGGAGGAGCCGCTCTACTAACAATCCAATGTTAGTACAGCGATCTCCCCCGCTGAGCTATTGTGTTCAGACAAGGGGGTGCCCCCCAACCCCCTCCTGCTAGAACACACCAGTCAGAAGACCCTTTTCGGTCATGCCCATTCGACAGAAGCCTGCTGAACAGGTTGCTTCTGTCAAGACCGGCTGCCGTACACACGGTCCTAACGTCGGCTGGTTTCTATTGAACCGGCCGATGCCGCCTGATATTCGGCCCGTGTGTACTACTAGGCTTAAGTTAACCATGGAACTTTCTGGGTCCAGAGCCTTGGCACAGCCTCTGGTGTGACCCTGTCTTTGAAGACTCACTCTGTGTGTAGGCCATGTAAGCCGAGCATCGGGAGTTACCTTAAATATCCCTATTTGCATTGTTTTACGCAAAAAAGGCCAATGCTAAAGAACTGAGTGATGACACATTCTTCTTGCAGCAACACCTCCTGCTACTGCTACTTGTCGCAAGTGACCCTGTGATCTTCCTTGGTTTGTCTTTGCTGTCCACCTACAGTGATCTAGTAACCTTTGGACCCCTCCTGCATCCAGCAGAGCCAGTTTGTGGGAATCCAAAATTTAGCCTACTTTATGGATATTTCATTATCCCATCCTACAAAGTGCTAACAATTCCTGTAGATGTGTCTGTTTGAAGATCCTTTCCAAAACTTTGTTTTCTCTGACTGGCCCTGCATTACAACCTATATTGACCGCGATGATGGTCTGTTCTTTGAGCTCCAGACAGCCCCAAGTTTAGATTTTTTGGTTATTTGAGTCTATTTTTTATTACTGTTGCCAACCCCTCTTTTGGACACCCCAGTTGTTTCTGAACTGTGTCTTTTAGTAAATGAGAAATCATTTTCTTTTTGTATTTACTCTAAAATCCATTTCTTGAAGTTTATTGAGGGACACAGGTGTCTATGATCCTGCTTCTAGTTTTGCTTTTCTACAAAATTGAGACATGTTGGGAGTGGGAAGGGTTATACCAACTGGTCATTTTATTTGTTTGCCTAGATTTTGTGTCCAAATCCTCCTGTATGTGACAGTAACCCAATTGTCCAAATTCCGTGTCCCTCAATGAACTCCAATAAATACATTTTACAAAAATCCAGTTTTATTGCTGTCTGCATCCTTAGGCTCCATGTACACAGAAGCTCAAAAACGGTCGTTTTTAAAGCAGCAGAAAAAGCTGCTTAAAATATAGCTTTTATCAGCGTTTTTTTACTAGCGTTTAGTAGCGTTTTTCAGTGTAGCGTTTTTTAGCTTTTTTTTCTTCAATGGATCAAAAAACGCTTAAAAAATGCTCGCGACCAGCGTTTTTCAGCGTTTATTAGCGTTTTTCAACGTTTTGCGTTTTTTCCCGCCGAAAAACGGCACTTTGAACGCAAATTTCTTGCGTTCATAAAAAAGCCCATTAACTCCACTGCTCATTAACGCTAAAAAACGCTATAGCCTCGTACACACGACCGAGTTTCTCGTCGTAAAAAACACGTCGTTTTTTTCGACGAGATTCTTGTTAAGCTTGTCAATTTTCTCGTCAAGCTTTCCATGCGTACACACTGACATTTCCCAATTTCCTCGTTGTTCTCCGCGGTCACGTCCAGCACGTACGACGGCACTATAAAGGGGAAGATCTTTTTTCTTGGCGTCACCCCTTGGGCTGCTTTTGCTGATCTCGTGTTACCGCGTGTGAAGTAAAAGTTTGGGAAGAGACGATTCGCGCTTTTCAGTCTTCGTACTTTTCAGATCGTTTTCTGCGGTTCAGTTTGTGCTTGTGGGTTCGTATCTTGACTTTCAGGGCGTCTAGGCAGGTCGTATCTGTTTTACAGTGCGTTCTTGCCTGTTCGTTTCTGTTTTTCAGTTCGTTATTAATAGGCCTTGCTGTTCTAAAGTGCGTTCTGTTCTGTACGTTCTGATAAGACGACCGTTTCCTAGCCATGTCGCCTGGACGTTCTCGTCGTCGAGTTCGTGCTGTGCGTGCGCTTGGTGTTGGTCTGCTTGTTTTGGACCAAGACCAGTCCATGAATGGTGTGAGGAGGAGTTCATGGACCAAGAATCGGTTGCTCCAGCGGGACCAATTCTGCCATATGCCTCTGCTGCGGGAGATCGTCGAGAATAATCCTGAGGACTACAGGAATTTTCTGCGGATGTCTGACCCCGTTTTTCAGGAACTGTTGGCTTTGGTGTCCCCCTATATTACCAGGAAGGACACCGTTATGCGGGAAGCCATCAGTGCTGAGCAGAGGTTTATCGCCACCTTACGGTACCTGGCGACAGGGAGAAGTCTTCAGGACTTGAAGTTCACGACAGGCATCTCCCCCCAGGCTCTGGGCCTCATAATCCCTGACACCTGTTCTGCCATTATACAAGTCCTGCAGGAGGACTATATTAGGGTAAGTTTTCTCCCTTAACATCACATTTTATGTATTTCATGTATGCTAATGTATTGTATTTCTTTCATCCTTCCCTAATTACCATGATTGTAATATGCTGAGAATGTCCCCTTTGTCCTCATGTATGCCTGAAGCTTTAGATTGCTCCTTTTTTCTCCTCCATGCATATTTCCCTTCACTGACCTTACCAGCAGGGGCGCCTGTTGCTCCAAATGTTTGGGGGTTCAAACCCCAATTTAGGAAATAAACTTCCTCCTTTTTTGCTCTGGTGCCTATTAAACGCCCCCATTTGTTCCCTCCAATGCAGCCATTTTGTCCCCTCCAATGCAGACATTTTGTCCCCTCAAATGCAGCCATTTTGTTCCCTCTAATGCAGCCATTTTGTCCCCTCCAATGCAGCCAGTTCCCCCCCAGCCCTGCACTTACCTTCTTGTGGTCAGCGCCATCCTTCTTCTGTCCTTGATGTCTTCTCCTTCCCTTGATGTTGCATCAGCCAATCATGTTACCATTAAACAGACTTGGTGAACATGATTGGCAGAGCAGCCTGTCAGTGTTTACCCAAGGAATGCCCCCCCCCCCCCGCGTCCCCTATTTAACTTTTCTGCAGCCAATTACATCTCTCAGGCTGTAATGTGCAAGACAATTTTCCTTACTGTTTCTGCTATGCAATTTTAAGCCCATAAATGCCGCAGTTCTTCACATGTCGGTCGCTTAACAGGGGGCCATCCACCTGAATAGTGGGCGGCATAGACAATACATAGGTTAATGCAAGGCATAAACCTATGTATTGTTCTGAGTGACGGGCACAGGAGAGAGGGGGCAGTGCTTCTGCGCCCACTCTGGACGCACCGCCACTGCAATGCTATCCTGTGGCCAAACACATCTCCCCCCCCCCTCCCCATTATAATTTATTAATGGACCATCATAGGGGGTGATGAATATGATACATGAGCCTTCCATTATACTTATTTAAAACACCTTAATAAACGTAGACTTTGCTTGATGTTGGCCTCTAATGTATTTTCTTAGAATATACTTGTAATGTTTGATTTGTGTATTCTAATATTTTTTCATCTTGTTTGACTCCACAGCTTCCTTCCATGCCACAGGAATGGCAGACTGTGGCATCGGAGTTTGCCACGCGGTGGGACTTCCCCAACTGCGGTGGTGCCATAGACGGGAAGCACGTCCGCATCGTGCCGCCACCCCGTTCTGGGTCCTACTACTTCAATTACAAGGGGTTTCATAGCATTGTGCTGATGGCGGTGGTGTCAGCACGGTATGAATTCCTCTATGTTGATGTAGGGAAGAATGGCCGGATGTCCGATGGGGGATCCTTCATCCAGATGGAGTTTGCCCTCCGTCTCCAGAGTGACGACCTTGCATTGCCACCGGATGCAGGGAATATTGAAGGACTCCCCTTTGTTTTTTTGGCTGATGAAGCCTTCGGGCTCGGACCACATCTTATGAGGCCATTTCCTCAGAGGACCCTGACCCCAGAGAAGAGGGTGTTCAATTACCGGCTGGCCAGGGGCCGAAGAGTCGTTGAAAATGCCTTCGGCATAATGGCCAGCCGGTTCCGCCTTTTTAGGACTCCCATCCACTTGGCGGACTACAAAATAAACTATGTAGTGTTATGCTGCTGTGTGCTACACAATTTTCTTTGCCGCAAATCGAATTCATATATGGCCTCAGTTTTGCCTGAGGCTGGACTTTCCCCTGATAATCCCCTGCCGGGCCTGGAATCTGCCCGTGCTGGCTTGCCCCCCCCAAAATGCCCGTGAGGTTCGGGACAAATACATGGACTATTTGACGGGTAGGGGGGCAATTCCTATGCCAGGCTATGTCTAAAGATTGCTGTCTAACGATACAAATAAAAATCTTGTTTAAACTTCTAACTTTTCTTGGTTTCCTGTCTCCTAGTTTGTCTTAGTGCATTTGTAGTGCCAAGTGTATTTTCCTTTAGTAAATACCAACCATTTCACTATGTAACCTTAAAAAATGTACCAAATAAGGTTAGAGCATATTAGAAAAAGAAGCTACATGTTGTTTGTGTTCAAATCTTTTACTATGTGCAAATTCACACACTTTTTTTTTATTTATTTTTTTACATTTTTTGTTTGCCTGGCCACAAACCGGCAATTGTTTTCTTAGGAAAATACAAAAACAACAGTTGCATTCCAAAAATTACAAAATTGGATACCTCGGAGCAATCTGAGACATTCACTTACACAAACTATATGTCTCTGTGCCCGTCCTAATATGGGGTCCTGCCACCCCTTGCCCAGCCAAAAATTGAATATGCACACAATTGGGATTATTTTCCTATAGGGATTTTAGACTCCTGATCCCTATTGTCAACATGTGCTATCTGCCATCAGGGGTGATCAATGGACGTGTTTTGGGGGTGCAACCCCTTCCTCAGTTCACCTACTTTAGATACGAGGAAGGGGTTGCACCCCCAAAAGACGTACATGGATATCCCCTGATGGCAGATAGCACATGTTGACACAGTGTGTGCAGATTCAATTTTTGTCTGGTTTGATTGTCAAAAAGTTTTTTAAAAGTTGAAGAACAAACATGAGAAAAAAGGGGGTTGGGATGCCTTATTGAATTCTCCCCAAAACATCGAGAATGTCTTTAAATGTTTGATCCATCACATGTATTCTTTCTTTAATTTTGTCCAGTTCCGTGCTACATTCCATCACTTGCTGGATGAGGCGGAGGGCACTGTCAGCAGAGAAACCTGTACTATCCTTCACCCCAACATTCACATCCCCTAAAAACAAAATAAAAAGGTATTATAACTCTGCAGGCCTACATCTCTTACCTGAAGCTGTGGTGACAGATACTGACCTGTTGTGGTGACCAGTTCCACAACGTCATCCACCTCTCCTTCCTGCACTTCTCCTTCCTCCACCTCAACTTCCTCTACATCCTTCGTTTGTGGGTCTTTGGGAGTTTGGGGTTGTTGTGAAGCTGTGGGGTTCTTGTGCTCCCTGGAGTGTCCTCCTCCCAGTCTTCTCTCCCCTATGAGAATCAAACAAAAGGTAGAGTTATCACACAGAAATTCTCTACGTAAAAAATAAAAACAGGCTAAATTGCTTGGAAGTGGGGTACAAGTGTGTGTTTGGGCGGAAGTTAAAGATGAATGCATTATTTCTGACCAAGAATATGCTTAGTATTCACCTTTGTCTGTCATTTTTTAGACATGTAGGCAACACAAAAATTCTCTGAAGCACCTGTGTGGGACACCCAAAAAAGGCGGGTCTGGTGGCCCACACTATAGTGCTCAAAAGTACAGATGTGGAAGCAGCTGCTGAGTGTCCTCTCCTTTACACTGACAAAAGTTTGTAAAGAGAATGAAATGCAAACACATCATCTAGCCTAAAACTTTGTGCCCCAAATTTGCGAAAAAATGGCAGATGTCTAATTACTTTTGTGGCTGTAAAATAATCCAAAACAGCGGATTGTGGCCGAACGAAGTGTCTGTAACGTTACGAACGATTACTGTGCCCAACCAAGTTCAAAATATAACATTTTGGAAGGGAGTCCAATAAGAAAAACAAAAAAAACCAGCAACATGTCAGTTTAGAAAAGGATTAATAGCATAAAAGTGTACATTTTACTTACTTTTAGCGAGCATTCTCTTAATGCTCCTTAACTGCTCTGGCTCCCTCAGTTTGAGGTCTGACCACCTCTTTCTGAGCTGCTCATTTGAGCGTTTCACCCCGAAATTTGTCTTCAGACTCTTCATGACTTTAGTGAGGATTTTGGCCTTCCTTCTATTTGGTTTGCTATACGGCCCATGCTTTGCGTCATAATCAGACTTGAGCAAGATGTCCGCCATCTCCGCAAAAGACATATTCGATGCCTTGAATCTGCTCCTTGATCGTGACGTTTCCTCGGTCTCCGGGCTTGTCTCCTCCTCGTTAGTTGCGGAATTATCAGACACCTGCTGTAACTCCGCCATATCTGTCTGCGCGCCGAAAGAGAAGGGGCAGGGAAAAGATGTTAGTTAGAACGTCATGGGCGGGCGACGTGTGCGGAGCGACGTGTCCGAATTTTGACGCATGCGTGGTGTGTATATAGCAAACACACATGTGACTATAGTACGTTCGGTGTGCGGAGAGAGGAGTTCAAGTGACAGACGTGCGAACAAAGGTATGTGATTTTGTGACTTGTACAAATTGTTGGCCTATACTGTTTTGAGAATGTTGTAGGATATATATGGTGACTACGATGTTAAGGAGGTTAGACTGTTTGCCTCACATTAGTTATATATTATTTCTTAAACTTGCAGATACAATATGAATGTCTTTATTAGCGACAAAGAGTTCCTGGTGGAATTTATTGACCAGGTAAGGGAGCTGCCCGCTCTGTGGGAGACGAAAAACCCCATCCATAAAAAAAGAGGGGTGAGAAAAGCAGCGCTGGAGAAGCTGCTCCCATTTGTGCAGACCAAGGTGCCCACAGGTGCCCAAGGTGCCCACAGCCACAGCAAAACAGGTGGACACTAAAATTTGGAGCTTGAGAGGCACCTACAGGACTGAACGCTCTAATGTCCTGGCTTCTCAGAGGTCAGGAGCAGCAGCAGGTGATGTGTATGTCCCGAATTTGTGGTACTACAGCAGGATGTCCTTCCTGGATGACCACATTGAGGCAAGGCCATCACTCTCCACTCTTCCCCCCAGACTTCCCTGCAGCCAACCTGAGCCTTCTCTGGAGCAAGAGGAGGCAGCCATCCTGGATGATCCTGATTTGGCCATCTGGAGCCAGGTATAGTATTAAATGAAAATGTATTGGGATAAAATTAATGTTTGACAAATATGTCAAGATGAGAAACATACAATATTTTGGGTTCCACAAGTGAAATCAAGATCTCGAGACATTAGTTGTGAGGTGGCACAACTGTCCCAACCTCAACCTCCTCCTCCATCTCCACCTTCTTCTTCCGCCCCACCCCCTTCTCCTCCACCTCCACCTTGTTCTTCCGCCCCACCCCCTTCTCCTCCACCTTCTTCTTCCGCCCCACCCCCTTCTCCTCCACCTCCACCTTGTTCTTCCGCCCCACCCCCTTCTCCTCCACCTCCACCTTGTTCTTCCGCCCCACCCCCTTCTCCTCCACCTTCTTCCGCCCCACCCCCTTCTCCTCCACCTCCACCTTGTTCTTCTGCGCCACCCCCTTCTCCTCCTCCTCCTCCTGACAGGAGTACCCCTCCAGTGGCCCAGCCTCCAGCCAAACGAAGAAGGAAGGCTGCAATGAAGGCTTCAGGAAAGGTTGCAGGGAAGGTTGCCAGGAAGACGAGGAAGTGATGGCCTTGCTTCATTGTGGTCGGACAGAAGGCAGCCTGTTGTAGTACCACAGACTTGGGACATATATCTCACCTGCTGCTGTTCCTGACCTCTGGGAGGCCAGCATCAGATTGTGTTCAGAAATGTTGGCCTTCTCAAGCTCCCAATTTTAGTGTCCACACAGGGTTGCTGTGTGCTCTGGGGTCCCTGGGATGCACAAATGGCAGCAGCTTCTCCAGCGCTGCCTTCTCTTTATTTTAGTTCAAACATGAATAAATGTTATTTTTCTTTAAGTTCATACTTGACAATGTGTATTTGTAAAAATGTAAAATCTAGCTTTGGAGTAAGCAGATACATTTGACTGACAAAAAAAGGGACAGATAACAACCCCCCAAAAAAATAACTAAATCGTGTTTCCCAAAAAAGTGTGTAAAATTTAAATCATATAGATTAAAAGATTCAATGGGAGATCACTACCAAAACATAGCGAAATTACAATTAACATCAGTTAGAAAAATAACTAATTTTTAAATATTCCTAAAAATTTGCACGATATAATACATATAAATCTTCTTAAGAGCAGCATGAAAAAGGTTAAAAAAAGATAGTCATAACTCTGTGTGAATATCAGCAGCAAAAGAAGTTCATTCGTTTGGATTAATGTCACATTCTAAAGAAGATTTCAATGCACAACATTTAAACGATGCAATAATTTCGAGCATGACGAATGTGCTATCTCCATTACGAAGGCTTGTTTTACCAGAAGATGCGCTCCCGTCTCATACTTGCTTCTGAGCATGCGCGCTTTTGGAAGAGTCGTAAAAGCATACACACGAACCATTTTCTCGTCACAAAACAGGCCGACGAGAAACACGACAAGGAAATCTGGAATCCTGACGAGAAAATAGAGAGCAGGTTCTCTATTTTCTCGTCGAGATTCACGGCAATTTTCTCGTCGTAAAACCATACACACGAACGGTTTTCTCGAGAAAAAAGCTCTCGCGGCACTTTTCTTGCCGGTTTTGGACGAGAAAATCGGTCGTGTGTACGAGGCTTATGTGTACATGAACACATAGGCTAACATAGAGTGCAGTTAATGGGCTTTTTAAAAAAACGCCAAAACGCCAATAAACTGCAGTTTATCAGCTTCAGTGTACATGGAGCCTTATTGGCGATATTCTGTCTCTCTGTGCAATCAAGGGTTAGGAATTAATTGGAAATATCAACAATAAGGCTTCATGCCCACTGACGTTTTTACAGCTTAAAAACGCCTGTCCATGTTATTGTAAATTTTTTAAATTTTTTTTTGAAAAAAAAAAAAAACAAAAAAAAAAACGTCGGAGCTAAAAAAACGCGACCGCGTGTTAGTGCGCGTTTTTGAGCGTTTTTTGACGCTCGCGTTTTTTTCTGCCTAACTCCGACGCTGAGGAATGCACTGGTCCTGGTTTTTTTTTACAGCTTAAAAACGTCTATGCTATTTGCAGCTCAAAAACGTCTAGGTGGGCATGAAGCTATAGACTAACATGGACAGGCGTTTTTAAGCTGTAAAAAACGCTCAAAAATGCGGCTGTGAAAACGTCCGTGGGCATGAGGCCTAAGGACACATACACCAATAAAACCTGAAGGAGGTTCTTAAGCATCCTCAGTGGAAAAAGTGTTGGTTGGACATGCACTTTGAAAGCTCATGTTGTTGCACTGAACTCTATTATAATTTTTCTGTTGAAATAAGCTTTGTGAAGCCTTTTTAATTTGTAAATATTTAACACAGACCAAGCCAAAGCAAAGATATGGAGTCAGTAGACTATATTGTAAAAGTAGCACATGTCCCAGCAGGCCCTCCTCTGTTACTGTCAGGATGTTGTGGGTAGACTTGCTATTGACTTGGTTTGTCTCTGTTATTACAAATCCCCACATTCTGTTCCATGTAGTCAGGTAGGTAATCTTCCAATCAAACACATTCAGTACAAACACAGACTGTGGTCAGGACTTGGGGCATTCAGATGTAAAGTGAAAAGCAGAACTTGGCATCGTCACCGATATTATCTATGTGTAGCCTACCATGCAAGGACACAGGTCAGGCAGTGGCTGCACTAAATTGTTGTATTAAAATATTTGCACTTCTTGTGAAAAAAAAAATATTTGCAGACCTGTTTGGTCTTGCTTATAAAGTTAGTTTAGCAATCATTCATTTTGTGGTAATAGTGTCTGTAATAGTCTGACAAGTTGCACCATTCATTAACTCTATGTTAGATACTTTAAACTGTTTCATTACAGTCCAGACAATGTAAATACTGTACATCCCACAAATCATAGCTGTATTTGCATCTAAATTGGCCACATAAAATAATGTCTTTGAAATTTTGGAGGAAAACAATAATTATGGAATCTAACACAAAAAAAAACATGTGTGACCACTAGCAGTTCATAGCCGTATGGGTCTTAACCAGGGAATAAATCAACTTCCATGATGAGGCAGTAAGGCCCCTTTCACACTGGGGCGGTTTGCAGGCGCTATTTAGCTAAAAATAGCGCCTGCAAACTGAGCCTAAACAGCGGCTCCTTTCTCTCCAATGTGAAAGCCCTGAGGGCTTTCACACTGGAGCGGTGCGCTAGCAGGACGGTAAAAAAAGTCCTGCTAGCCGCATCTTTGGAGCGGTGAGAGGAGCGGTGTGTTTACCGCTCCTCCACCGCTCCTTCCCATTGAAATGCATGGGATACCGCGGTAATACCGCCCGCAAACCGCGGCTGTAGCCGCGGTTTGCGGGTGGTATTAACCCTTTATTAGCCGCTAGCGGGGGTTAAAACCGCACCGCTAGCGGCCGAATAGCTCAACAATCCCGACGTTATAGCGCCGCTAAAAATAGCGGCGCTATACCGCCACCGCCCCCACCGCCCCAGTGTGAAACCAGCCTAAGAGCTTCCCCTATTCTATGTAAGCTGTTTAGCATTATGTCTTGAAAGAGGTGGACAAACAGTACCTTAAAAAAAAATCAGACACTGTCTACAATGTATTAGTTGCTCTCCCAGAGCAAATATACAAGGTAAAATGCTTGCTAGTTCTATTTAGTTGATCTAGCTTTGTTCTGCATGTCAATGCAGAAGTAGATCACTAAAAACACAGCATTTGTAAAACTTAGGCAAATAAATTTTATCTTGGCAGTAAGATCACTACTAGGTAAAATCTCAGCCATCAGTCAAGGGTGTTGCTAGGACTGTGAAAGACCTGGGGCACCCAGAGAAATGAGATGGACATGGTGGAAGGGTTAACTTTTCTTTTGTATGTGTTTTTCTGCACACAATCTACCCTAAGCATGCACTTCATAAAAAAAAAAAAAAAATGGTAACTACTTGGCAACCAGCAATTGTTGAGACAATAAACACTTTGATTAGGAGTATATATTGTATAATATAGCATATAAATGTAGCAATACCCCCAGCTAAAAGGGCTGCTGATATAGATTTTGGGCCTGTAACACACTGCTGTCAACCCCCAGTAACTGGCTCTAACCTCCCTTGGCACAGATAGCAGTAAATATGGGATTGTGAAACCCGTTAGCTAAGGAGATCACAATACCGCAATAAACATATAACCACACAGCGGATTTGCTTAACCACAAGTACTTTTACTGGGTATAAAGCATCAAGTTAGACAATCGTACATATGCCTATGCAGAGCCCTACAATGTTAACCGTTAAGCATATAAACAAGCAATAAGTTCTAATAGTATTACACACACTAAATGTCAATCAACTGCGCTCGCGAGCTGCCCCCTCGTGGGCAAAGATGGCGCCCAAACAATGTCTAATTGCTTTACTATTGCAGTTACGGTGCTTCCGTTGGGAAGGATCTTCACTAGCAATGGTGGTGCACTTTAAAGGGTATTTGTAATCCACAGGTATAAACAGTCATCTACTCGATATGCAATAAAGGATTCAACTATTGCTGCACAACACACAGTCCCTCTAGCGTGCAATGTAACAATCCGATATCGGTGGTCCCTGAACAAGGGACACTGAGCCTAAAGATTAGTTAAATAATCCTTGAGCAAGTGCTCTCTCACCCGACCGGACCAGTCCATACAACCGACTTCCGTAGCTGGGCTCCAGCACACAGTCTCACGACACCCGTAGTCTCCGATCCTCCCGACAGTCCTTGGAAGGATGATGGACAAGGTGACTCTTGGGTTCTCCCATGAAGGCCCTTTGGACCACAAGGCCCAACTCTCAGGCCCAGTCCAATGACAGACCCAGTGCAGGCTCCACTTGCTAGGTGGGCAACGTCCAAAGAGACCCGCGTGTTGCTCCGCTCCTCCTTAAATAGGCCTTCCCCAGCAGACCTTGCGCCGGGCAATGCACTGTGGGTGTCCCGCTGCACACTGGGTATAGTAGTCTTTTGAGCTCCTTAAAGTGACACCCCGCTACACACTCCCCCCACTTAGAGTCTTTGGTCCCCAAAGATAAACAGTTAACAAACTTTGTTAGCATATGGACACACAACTTACGGCTACAAAGGAACCTGGCAGAGGAACCTCTCACCAAGCCTTGGGAGAGAGGTTGTCCTGCCCACAGGTCACGTTAGTGGAAGTGGCCTGTCTAACTGTGCCAGGGAGTGAGCTAGGGTTGCCCTCTACTAAATTCACAGTAGAGGGGACAGGCTTATCTACTGTCCTTGCAGTAGCAATAGTCTCTTCCGAGCACTCCCCCATCTGAGTATACGTTAGTCTTCTTGAGGGGTGGATCGTTCTTCTCTCTCTTTGTTCTCTATGGGCCGGGGTTTCAACTGCAGGGGGTCCTCCAAATTCTCCTTCGACTAAGTCCGGTATATTGGGTTCCAATGGTCCAGGGGCATCTACTTCAGGTGCAGAGAGGTACAAGGAATTCCTGGGATCTTCTTCTGGAAAAGAGTCTTGAGCATCCTCCACTTCCACAGTAAGAGTAGCAAGTGGGATGAACTCAGCAGCCTCAGCATTTAAAGTGTCTCCAGTGATCACCTCGGATGATGGAGTGGCCGTGGTCATGGATTCAGGTATTTGCGGTGTCCATAACCAATCAAGTTCCAATTCTTCATCTTCACTCTGGTCTTGGGCATCCATCTCTTTTAAACGAGTTGCTTGAGATTTGGTGACAGGTCTAGGGGTACTGGAGGCTGAAAGGGGCTCAGAAAGATCCGAGGTAGGGGGCAAACTAACTGCTTCAGAGAGGGGCAGTAGGTGATTCCTGTGCCATGTCTTCAATGGCCCCACACTTCCTTCTGGCTTGAGTTGGTATACTGGTAAGCCTGGCAGTTGTTTACAGATTACATAGGGTTGGGACCTCCACCGGTCGGCCAGCTTATGTTTCCCTGGTATGCCTAAGTTCCGCAACAGCACCCTGTCTCCTGGCTGTAGGTCATGAATCCGAACCTTGAGGTTGTAGCTCCGCTTATTCCTGGCTCCTCTTTGATCCGAAGTCACCTGGGCCTTCTCATATGCCAGTCTTAAACTCTGTGGCAACCGATCCACATATCCTGAGAAGCTGCGGATGTATGATCTATTGAAGTGCCAAAGGCCAAATCTACCGGTAGTCTTGCTTCCCTGCCGAACATCAGCCTGTATGGGGAGTATCCAGTGGCATCACTAGTCGTACTATTATACGCATGCACAATGGCAGCCACATGCTTGCCCCAATGCTGTTTCTTCTCACTACTCAAAGTCCCCAGCATGTTTAACCATGTCCAATTTAAATCGTTCGGGCTGGGAATCCCCTTGTGGGTGGTAGGGGGTGGTTCGGGTCTTCTTTATACCCAGGGAATCCAATAGTTTCTGTATCAGTCTACTTTCGAAGTCCCTTCCCTGGTCCGAGTGGAGGCGTTGAGGTAGTCCGTAGTAATGTACAAAGAACTTCTCGACAAGTACCTTGGCCACTGTGGAGGCCTTCTGCTCTTTGGTTGGGAATGCCTGAGCGTATTGAGTGAAATGATCGGTTATCACCAGAACATTCCCATGTCCACTCAAATCAGGTTCTATACAAAGAAAATCAATGCATACCAGATCCAAGGGCCCTTGACTTTGTAGGTGGCCCATTGGGGCAGCTTAATGAGACAGAGTCTGTCTTTGTATGCAGCTTGCACATGAATGGCAATATTCCTCCACTTCAACCCACATACAGGGCCAGTAAAACCGGTTCCTTACGAGCTGAAAAGTTCTTTCCGATCCTAGGTGACCATAATTGTCATGTAAAGCGGTTAGAACAGTCTTTCGGTATTTCTCGGGCAGAAACAGTTGCCACTTCTCCTCCAGATCATCAGAGGGGCCCCTTTGGTAGACCACCCCTTGATGCATCTGTAACCGGTCCCATTCTCTTCTCAATAGGCGAGCCTCCTTTGAGGGGTCCTTCAGAAGTAAGTCTGGGGTTTGGTTCTCCAATGCTTCCAAGGCCAGCCTCCCCAGCGGGTCTTCCAGTTGATCTCTCCTTAGATCTCTCTTTGAAAGTCTGGGTAGGTTCTCTTCTCCAATCTGGGCCACATCACAGTAATACTTGGGTACTCCAACAACCGAGACCCCAATTTCTTCCAGTCTTCCGTAGGAATAGTGGGGGCATAGGCCCTTCTGGATAAGGCGTCTGCATCTCTGTTTCCAGTCCTAGGTCTGTATTTTAAACTGAAGGTGAATCCTGAGAGAGCTGCCAGCCAACGGTGGCCGTGGCATCCAGCTTGGCTGTGGTCAGAAGGTAAGTGAGCGGGTTATTGTCTGTTTTACCCACAAATTCGGCTCCATACAGGTAGTCCTTCAGCTTGTCCACCACAGCCCACTTAAAGGCCAAGAATTCCAACTTGTGGGTGGGGTAATTCCTCCCGGCTGGGGTCAAGCTTCTGCTCAAATAAGCAACGGGTCTCAGCTGGTCATCATGTTCCTGATACAGCACTCCTCCCAGACCATCATGACTGGCATCCACATGTAACTCATACGGCTTCTTGGTGTCCGCATAAGCCAAGACGGGGGCAGTGGTCAAGCTCTCCTTCAATCTTGTGAACACTTCTTCACACTTCACCGTCCACTGATCTTCCACGGACTCCCCCGGCTTCCTAGGGCCCGAGTCATCCTCCTCTCCTGTCTTTAAGAGTTCATTCAAGGGCTTGGCGATTTTGGCAAACCCCTCCACAAACCTTCGGTAGTAGGAGAAGAACCCCAAGAACGATCTAAGCTCAGTCACTGTAGTGGGCCGGGGCCAGGAGGTAACAGCCTCCAATTTTCCTGGATCTGTGGACACTCCTTCTTCGGACACAATGTGCCCCAGATAGTGAACTGACACTTCTCCAACGAGAGTTTGAGTCCTTCATCACTGAGTCTCTTCAAAACCTTCTCCAGTCTCTCCTCATGCTCCTCCAGTTTTCCCAAATACAATGATATCATCCAGATAAACCAGTACTTCGATGAGATTCATGTCCCCTACAGTCTTCTCCATAAGTCGCTGGAAGGTGGCTGGGGCTCCCGACAAGCCTTGGGGCATGGGATTGAATCCATAGAACCCCACCGGGGTAATAAATGCCGTTTTTTTTCTCGGTCTTCCGGGTACATTGGAATCTGGTAATACCCGCTTTTCAGGTCCATCACACTGAACCATTTTGCTCCAGACAAACACTGTAGGGCATCCTCTATTCGTGGGGTGGTGTATTGATCGGGTATCGTTCTTCTATTGTGGGTCTGATAATCAATACATAGCCTCAATGACCCATTTTTCTTCCTAACCACCACTATTGGGGAGGCGTATGGGCTCCTAGACTCCCGGATGACGCCGGTTCTCTTGAGCTCTGTTAGTTGCTCTCGCAGATCTTCCAAATCAGCCAAGGGGACCCGCCGGACTCTTTCCCTGAATGGCCTGTCCTCCTGCAAGCGGATCCTGTGGGTAGCACTTTTTGCACACCCCACATCGGACTCATCCCTTGAAAAGATCTTCTGCCATCTAGTCAACTGGGCTCTGGGCCTCTCCTTCCACGCCGGTGGTAAGGTCGTCTCTTCCAAGCAGAGTTTCTCCACAGTAGCTCTCCCCCTTCTTCCTTCTCCAAGTCTGACAAGGCAACCGAGGTAGCAGAATTCACTTGGCCCAACAACATCCGGGCTGGGATCTTCACAGGTGTGTCGGTAGTATTCCTGATGCTCACCGACATCCTGCCATTTGGCCTTCTTCAGAGCTCTCAATGGAACTACTTCAGGGATCACTTCCAACCCTGGATGGGTGTCCAGAGGATCTGGTTCCAGAACTACGAAGGGACCAGGTTGTTCCCAGGTAAGTTTTACAGTGGCCTTCAGACTGGCAACCTCACCGGGCTGTAGTATCTTCTCCTTCTTATCTAACTTCTAGGTCTTTCCCACTCCTTCTGGAGCCTTTTTTTCCAATACCAGATGCTGATAGGCCCGTTGTAACATAGGGTGGATTCTGGTTGTTGGGGCAAACCTTTTTCCTGTGCTACAGGGGCCAATAATCTTCTGACCAGGTCAGTGTTTGTCCCTATTATGAGGGAACTCTTGTTGGCTCCTGGCGAGGGCAGACTACAGCCAATGTGTCAAATTTCTGCGTCCCCGGCTACCGAAGGGTCGAAGGCCAAACTAATTGTGAGATATCCGTCGTACGGGAAGCTTTGGGTTCCAATTCCCCATATTTGCAAGTCTTTTAGCTTCTGCAGGGGCAAATGCCTCAGATGTTTCTGGTAAAAGTCCCGGTACAGAAGGGTCACTTGAGCTCCTGTGTCGAGAATGGCCTTTGTGTAGATCCCTTCCACTTGAATGGAGACCACTGGGGAGGGTCCCACCAGTTTGACAGGGAAGTTCCTCAGAGAGGTCTCCTTCCTAGATTCCATGGGTTTGGCTTTCTGTGATTTCTTTCTTTTTACTTTCTTCCTGGATCTGAGTCCTTGTTGGGCCTGGTATGCATTGATCTCTTGCCCAGTTTTGGGTTTGGACTTAAGGTGAGGAGTATTGAGTTTGTGGGATGGGGAATTGTTCCCCTCTCTTCTTGGCTTCTCTTGTTCTCTGATTCCTTTGGAGTTTGCTGGAACTGACGGGCGCCCGGTTGACTCCTTCACCGGGGCCCTCTGAAGTTTTCCACCGGCTTGCAGTATGTGCCTTGGGTCTTCTTCGGGCTGGGACACACTCGTCCGTAATGCCCAACCCCTCCACAGTTAAAACAAACTCTTCTCTTCTGGCTTGTTGGGAAACTGGCGTTGAGACATTCTGAAACACTTCCTTCTTCACTTCTTCTTTTTTTATGGCTCCTGGGTTCTTGGCCATTAAGGAAGTCAGCATTTCCAATACTTGGGTCATTTGTGACTTCAAGACAGCCACCTCAGAGTCCCGTTCCGTGGCCATAACAGATCTAACCTCAGCTGAAGGAGAAGGGGTGGGTTTCTCAGTCACCTGTTGGTCTTCGAGCAAAGCCTCTTCATCTCTCACTATTCGCACGAGGTCTGGATAGCTTAGGGACATGACTCCGCCGGTGGTCTTCAGATGGAGCCAGACTGGATCAGAGCGCAGTGCTCTCTTCATGACCTGCCACATCCTGGCTGCATCTATGGCCTGTGGTACCATCCCTTTCTTCAGGACTATCTGGCAGAGCATTTTGTTCAACCTTTGGACATATTCAGAAAATTGTTCCCCTAGCTGTTAAAGAGTATGCTCAAATTTGTAAATTAAGTCAGTAACCTTCTCCAACTGGCCGAACTCTTCCTGCAGCATGGTTAGGTAGTCATAAGCAGTACAGGAAGTATTGCTGAATCTAAGGTTCTTCACCACTTCAGCAGCAGCCCCCCTTAAACTTTCGTTTATGCGCTGTTTCTTTTGGGCTTCTGTCACTTCCCATCCTTCCACAGCCTGCATTGCGTGTTCCATCCATGTATCAAAGTCCTCTTCCCCGAGTGGTACAGGTTTTTTACCCGAAAACATTCTGAGCTTCTGGTACCCAGTCTCAACGCACACCGTGTTACTCTTCTGACATTTTGCGACAAGGTCCCCTAAAGCGTTGAGGAGCTCAGGGCCTATGGCGGTCAGGGGCGCCGCAGAGGTTGTTGTCTCTTTTGGCTGCTTCCCCCTGGCTATTGGTTCAGAGGGTTCTTTCTTTATAGGCTTTGCATGTGCTAAGCGGTATATCTTCTGGTCTATGGACTGCACACTCTGGCCTCTGAAGCTCTTAGGTATCTCCTCCCTCCACTCTACCAATGCATAGGTATAGGAGGTCTCTTCGTCTGGCCTGAGGTCAAGTAACCATGCCTTCTGGCTCAGGGACAGTAACTCCATGAGCCACTCTACATTGCTTCCAGACCAGTCTTCCCCAGGAAGTTCAATGACTACAGCCATGTCTGAAAAAGCGCTGGCTGATGCGCACTACTGGGTCACTGCTAAAGGATCCATGCCGGTACTTCTGGCAGGCTTGATTGCAGCGTACAGGATCCCGGACTATGAGCCCCCACGTGTAGCATTACCCCCAGTTAAGAGGGCTGCTGATATCGATTTTGGGCCTGTAACACACTGCTGTCAACCCCCAGTAACTGGCTCTAACCTCCCTTGGCACAGATAGCAGTAAATATGGGATTGTGAAACCTGTTAGCTAAGGGGATCACAATACCGCAATAAACATATAACCACACAGCGTATTTGCTTAACCACAAGTACTTTTACTGGGTATAAAGCATCAAGTTAGACAATCGTACATATGCCTATGCAGAGCCCTGCAATGTTAACCGTTAAGCATATAAACAAGCAATAAGTTCTAATAGTATTACACACACTAAATGTCAATCAACTGCGCTCGCGAGCTTCCCCCTCGTGGGCAAAGATGGCGCCCACACAATGTCTAATTGCTTTCCAGTCAGGCCTGACTATTGCAGTTACGGTGCTTCCATTGGGAAGGATCTTCGCTAGCAATGGTGGTGCACTTTAAAGGGTATTTGTATTCCACAGGTATAAACAGTCATCTACTCGATATGCAATAAAGGATTCAACTATTGCTGCACAACACACTGTCCCTCTAGCGTGCAATGTAACACTCCGGTAACGGTGGTCCCTGAACAAGGGACACTGAGCCTAAAGATTAGTCAAATAATCCTTGAGCAAGTGCTCTCTCACCCGACCGGACCAGTCCATACAAACGACTTCTGTTGCTGGGCTCCAGCACACAGTCTCACGACACCCATAGTCTCCGATCCACCCGACAGTCCTTGGAAGGATGGTGGACGAGGTGACTCTTGGGTTCTCCCGTGAAGGCCGGAAGGCTCTTTGGATCACAAGGCCCAACTCTCAGGCCCAGCGCAGGCTCCACTTGCTAGGTGGGCGACGTCCAAAGAGACTCGCGTGTTGCTCCGCTCCTCCCTAAATAGGCCTTCCCCAGGAGACCTTGCGCCATGCAATGCACTGTGGGTGTCCCACTGCACACTGGGTATAGTAGTCTTTTGAGCTCCTTTAAAGTGACACCCCGCTACATAAATATAACATAAAAACTGCAGGGGTCAAAAGTACATAATGTTCTATTGCAGATGTCAGGAGTATAGCATGTACCACGCGCAGCACACAGGGTTCAGTAGTGTGTATTTCAAAGAGCAAGGGAGGCGGGAGTGCATAACACAGAGCACAGAGCACAGGGCACAACTAGCAAGCTCAGGAGTGCATATTGGACAGATCGCAGGATTCTGGAGTGCATAGTACACAGAGCACTGGGGTCAAGAGCACATTCTATCTACCATAACACACAGAGCACTGGGGTCAAGAGTATGCAAGGCACAGAGTACAGGGTTAGGAGTGCGTAATGTCCAGGGCTAAAAAAAAAAACCAGTTGGGCAGATACAGTTTTGGTACCCAAGTGTCCAACACTAGCAACGCCCATGGAATATGTGTCTAAAGGATTAGTTCACCTTAAGGAACATGTTACCTTTACAACCAAATTTAGGGTGTAACATGTTCCAATACCTGCCCACTCCTCACCCCCCAGTGTATTCGTAGCCCATTGAATACTACTCCAGCTTTCTAACTGAAAGCCCATATGGAGGTACAGGCAAAAAGCTGGTGGGAGAGCTGCACATGTGATTCATTGATCGTTGGTGCAATACTTTGCAGGCTCCTGCGTAAAAAATAGTAATGCACATTTTTTTTTACTTGCAAAATTATATACTTTTATTATTTTTGACTTAAAGGTGAACTTAATCAACTTAATTAGCTTAACTTTAACATTTTCCTGGCCGCCCACCGCAAATATACTGCGGCAAAATCACACACCTGTACATGATTTTGTGCATGCAGTGTAGGGGGCGTGCGCGCACCGCTCCCGCTGTGATTGGACACAGCGGAAGCCAATCGGCGGGTCCGGCGGCCGCAATGGAAAGATGGAGCAGCGGTCTGCCTGTGTAAACAAGGCAACACGCTGATCTGTCAGGGAGCAAAAGAGAGATCTTGTGTTTCAGCTAAGCTTTAGCTTAGCTGAAACACGGATCTCTTTTCCTCCAGTGTATTCGTTCCCCACACAGTTAGTAAGCACCTCACAGGGACACACTTAACCCTTTGATAGCCCCTGGTGTTAACACCTTCCCTGCCAGTGTCATTTATACTGTGACAGTGCATTTTGTTAGCACTGATCACTGTATTGGTGTCACTGGTCCCCAAAAAGTGTCACTTAGTGTCCAATTTGTCCGCTGCAATGTCGCAGTTCCGCTAAAAATCACTGATCACTGCCTACTAGTAAAAACAATAAAAAAAGTCCCTAAATATATCTCATAGTTTGTAGACACTATAACTTTTGCGCAAACCAATCAATATAAACTTATTGGGGATTTTTTTTTTTTTACCAAAAATATGTAGCAGAATACATATTGGCCTAAATTGATGAAGAAATTAGATTTTTTTAAATGTATTGGGAATGTTTTAGAGCAGAAAGTAAAAAATATTGTTACTTATTCAAAATTGTCAGTCTTTTTTTGTTTATAGTGCAAAAAATAAAAACCGCAGAGGTGATCAAATACCACCAAGATAAAGCTATATTTGTGGGAAAAAAAGGACAGTAATTTTATTTGGATACAGCGTCGCATTAATGTGCAATTCTCAGTTAAAGCAACGCAGTGCCGTATCGCAAAGAATGGCCTGGTCAGGAAGTGGGTAAAACCTTCCAGAGCTGAAGTGGTTAAAATTATCCTTTTTGCAATATTAGCTTCGCAATAAGTTAAAGGAAAAGCAAGGGAGGATAATTCAGTTAAAACCAAATACCAGTTTGTTTCCAAACCATTTTTGCTTTGGTGTAGTGGGAAAGGGCAAAACATTTTTTGTTGTGTGTATCCCCACTGGAGGGATTTCTTCTCTTCCTGTGGTGAGGATGGCGTTACAGGGAAAGGAAGTGATGGGACATCTTTCCAAGTGGGGCAGGAGAAGAATGAAAACATTTTGTATAGGAAAGAGGATAAAGGATAGAGTCTTTGTAAGTTTACTCCTACCATTACCCACAAAAAAATAAAATAAAACTTGAGGTTTTAGAGCCTTAGGGAGTTTATAAACCAGCAGAAGATAAAGTGGCACATTGTACCTTAATGGTGTCCAAGTGTAGGGGAAGTTAAAGTGTAACTGAGCAAAATACAAAATTACATATAGAATTAGTAGTTAAAGCGGAGGTTCACACAAAAAGTAAACTTCCGCTTTTCGGAACCCTCCCCCCCCCCTCCGGTGTCACATTTGGCACCTTTCAAGGGGGAGGGGGGTGCAGATACCTGTAAAAAACAGGTATTTGCACCACTTCCGGGTACTGACTCCCGCGGGAGTTCCACCCCTTCGCGTCACCCCCTCCCCCCGCTGTCTTCTGGGAAACGCTGTTCCCAGGAGAGAGCGGGGACCAGCAACGGCGCGCCGCGCTACTCGCGCATGCGCAATAGGGAACCGGGCAGTGAAGCCGCAACGCTTCACTTCCCGATTCCCTCACCGAGGATGGCGATGGGTGCCACCGACGGACGAGCGATTGCTCGACATCGCGGGCGTGCTGGACAGGTAAGTGTCTATATTTTAAAAGTCAGCAGCTGCAGTATTTGTAGCTGCTGGCTTTTAAAAAAAAAAAAATTTGGCGGAACCTCCGCTTTAATAGCATTAAAACAGAGGTTTGTTTTTTTAGGACCCCCCCTTTTCATCCTGCCAATAGATCCATTGATTTTCTACTTCCTGTAACAGGTCAAGCTGCCCAGCAGAAGTGGAAAGGGGGTGCTTACAAAAGGGTCAGCCTTTATTTTTGTGCCTCAGACCTGTTGTAACTGTACTACGGGAGAACTTATTTAAACAGAAACTTCTGTGTTAATGCTAGTGGCCAGGACCGCTGATAGGCCAGTACAACTGGCCCTGTTGTACCGGGCCCGGCCAGCAGGGGGGCCCGGGCAACCTGTACAATAGAGTCATTTAATGTAAAAAAAAATCATCCAGCCATCCCTTAATCTCCCACCTACCCCCAACCACCCACAGACTGAGAAATAGCAATGAGAGGCGACTCAGGCGAGCAGCGGGGGCAGAGGACATCGGCAGAGGCATCAGCATCCCATGATTCCCATCTAACTGGAATAGTTTATGGAGACACAAGTCCAGGCAGCAACAGGATCAGGACTCCTTGGGCTCAGCTAACAACACTACACAGGTGTGTGCTACTGTGCTTGCTGGGGGGGCTGCAAGATCTACTACTACTACTGCAGCCAGCAGCATCTATACATTATGGCATGGGTGGCACTGTCTGCAGGTAGCACATGCGTTATGGCCCATAACGCATGTGCTGCCTGCAGAGACAGTGCCACATATTCCGTAATGTGCTGCAGACAGTGCCACCCATGACACTAATGCCATAATGCATGTGCTGCCTGCAGAGACAGTGCCTCCCATGCTGCCTATAGCATTATGCCATTGGTGGCATGGGTGGCACTGTCTGCAGCACAATATGGCATTGGCAGCATGGGTGGCACTGTCAGCAGGTAGCACATGCGTTATGGCATTAGCGTCAGGGATGGCACTGTCTGCAGCACATTACGGCATTGGCGGCATGGGTGGCACTGTCAGCAGGTAGCACATGCATTATGGCCCATAACGCATGTGCTGTCTGCAGAGACAGTGCCACCCATGCCGCCAATGCCGTAATGTGCTGCAGACAGTGCCATCCCTGACGCTAATGTGATAACGCATGTGCTACCTGCAGAGACAGTGCCACCCATGCCAATTGCATTATACTATTGGCGTCATGGGTGGCACTGTCTGCAGCACATTATGGCATTGGCGGCATGGGTGGCACTGTCTGCAGTGATAAATATCACTTGAAGACAAATCTGCACTTTGTTTCAAGGAGGGGTCTAGGGAGGGGCTGAAGGAGGGACCAGGGGCGGGACCAGGGGTGGGGGTTAAGGGGGCCCCGTCAAGTAGACTGTACGGGGCCCCATGATTTCTATCAGTGGCCCTGCTAGTGGCAGACTGCATCATATATGTAATGGTTATAGATCTGGGCATATGAGGGAACATTCCATGATGAAAACCACTGTTTGTACCACAGTTTTGCAAAGGGTCGTGCTCACTTTATCTTCGCTGTCGAGCTTGTCTCACACCACACAGCTTAGGTTAAAATTCTTCCCAAACAAGCACTTCATCCCCTGCATGGATGGCCTGAACTACGTTGACTTCATTGGAATGCTTGTTTACAGCCCCTCAGCCTGCTAACACTACTTTAAATGTCTGATGACTACATGCCACCCATGTGCAGTGCCTTTGCTCTGCAGAACTGGGAAGATTTTTTTAAGTAAGTTGAGTTGCCAGGTAAGTTATACAGTGAAGGTCTCAATGGAGCTGCAGTTCAGGTAAGTAAAACACTAAGCATAGCACACTGAAACTGTACCCTAGCAAGTTTCTTGTTAACCAAGCAATCTATATTTCAGTAAACATTGTGAAAAACTACAGTTAACTTTTGACTGTTGTGAATCAGGGGTCAATCAATTAATTTGTAGCGCAATGCCTTTTCTAAGCAGCAGAGGGCCCTCAACAAAAAATACAATAGTAGCACTGACACTGAAAATGGGTAGTACAATGCACTAGAACTCAGAAGAATGCTAAGAGATAAACAGTACCCCCCCTTCACCTTCTTATGTATCAAAAAGGGCAATGCTTGTACTTCACAGTATTTTTGTCAGCAATCTTATTGGCTCCTTTTGGCATTTCTTAACCATTTCAGCACCGGGCCTATTCTGGCACTTCTCTTTCATGTAAAAATCATAATTTTTTTGCTATAAAATTACTTAGAACCCCCAAACGTTATATATATGTTGTTTTTTTTTTTTAGCAGACATTCTAGGGAATAAAATGGCGGTCATTGCAACTTTTTATCTCGCACAGTATTTGCGCAATAATTTTTCAAACGCCTTTTTTTTGGGGAAAAAAAACGGTTTAATGAATTGAATAACAAAAGCGTAAATTTAGCCCAATTTTTTTGTATAATGTGAAAGATGTTGTTATGCTGAGTAAATAGATACCTAACATGTCAGGCTTTAAAATTGCGCACACTCATGGAACGACCCCAAACTTCAGTACTTAAAAATCTCCATAGGCGACGCTTTAATTTTTTTTACAGGTTACCATTTTCGTGTTACAGAGGAGGTTCAGTGCTAGAATTGTTGCACTCATTCTAACGCACGCGGCGATAACTCACATGTGTGGTTTGAAACAGCGTTTACATATGTGGGCGGGACTTACGTGTGTGTTCGCTTCTGAGCGCGAGCCTCCCGGAGACGGGCATTTTAATTTTAATTTAATTTAATTTATTTTTTTACCAAATTTTTATTTATATTTACACTCTTTTTTTTTTACTTTTTTTTTTTTTTTGATCACTTTTATTCCTATTACAAGGAATGTAAACATCCTTTGTAATAGTAATCTATTGTGACAGGTCCTCTTTATGGAGAGATGCGGGTCAATAAGACCCCACATCTCTCCTCCAGGCTGGAAAGCATGAGATCGGTAAAAAAAATTCACAGATCTCAGGCTGACAGCCGAGATCACGGCTTTGTTTACATACGGGAACCCGGGCGTGACGCCATAACATCGCGCCCGGGCCTCCGACGGTCATAGAGATGACTGGTGACCATCTGGTCACCAGTCATCTCTATGCTTCCCATCCGGCGCCGGCTGATTCGTTCTCCGGGCCCCCGATGGCACGGGAGAGCCCGGAGAAGAACCGGATGGCGGCGGGAGGGGGGGGCGTCCCCTCCCGCTGCCTATAAGAACGATCAAGCGGCGGAACTGCCGCTATGATCATTCTTATCGTGCACAGAATCGCCGGCTGAAAAGAATGATATCTGAATGATGCCTGCAGCTGCACAAAGTCAAGGACGTCATTTGGCGGTAGGGAAGTGGTTAAGGGATAAGTGTAACTTTATATAAAAACCCAGAAATCAACTTCTGCAGCCCAGTATCAATAAGTATCAATAAGTTAAATGTAATAGAGACGTTTAGATGGCTATAAAAGGTATTACACTTAGCAAATGCACTTAAAAGAAAAATGGGAAATGCTATTATTCCCTGTGGTCCTTCCACATCTGCAGTTTGATGCATACAGCAGGCTCTCCTAATAACCATTTGAACTTATGGAAAGCTATGCCTGGAGGGGATAGGGAGGAGGTGGGTTTGTATTTTACAATCCAAAAAGGTACACTATTGTGTTTCACTTTTTAATGCAGAGGCTGAAGATGAATGTCTGGATGAGAACCAATGCATGCTGAGAAATGAAAGAAATATTTCTCTTTTCGTCCATGGACGGACACAGCTCCAGAAATCTTGACTGTTGGGTATGTTTCATCTATTAGGAGAGGACTAGGCAGAAACATGTTAAATATGCATACATGTTATTTTAAACAGAGTTGAAACAGCCCCGCCCAGGGGGCGGTCCCTCTGAACATAACCCTCCTCCCTGCAGCCTCAGTTTTTTTCTGCCTAGCAGAGGAGAAGGATGTGGCTCCCTTTGGGCCCAGTATCCTGAAGAGATTTTTACTTTTATTATTTTTAGAATCTTCTATCAACTGTCGGCTGGGCATGACAGGCAGGATATTATAGATCCTTGTAGTCCCCCCAGTCCGGCCAGCAAGCGTGTTACAGTCCCTTGCAAATACGCGTTGGGTCTGTCACGACATACCCCATGACTCCAGGGGTTGCCGGTGAGCTATGCGGCTTGCTGTCTCAGTCACAGTGGACCGGGCCGACAGCTACTCCGTACTGCTCAGTTGTAGGTCTGTCAGGAACGCACTAGCAGGTCCTCGCAGGACGGGTAAGTACGGTTCCTTCTGCTTCGGTGGGATGGAACAGCTGGGCATTCTAATGGGGGTCGCTAGGGTTCTATTGCCCTCACCCCTCTCCCTCTGTCACCCCCTTTTTCCTCCTCCCCATTGTGGGGCTTGCTGCGACCGGGGAATACCTTGGCGGGGCTTTGAGTTCCGGCAGGGGGCTGTGGGGGTGTCCGGGTCTGCTCTCTGTGTGGGGGGTGTAAGTTGTGTGAAGCCTCCGTGCCTGGCCCTCTTGTCCACCTCGCTTGCTGGGCGCCATTTTTTGTAGCATTGGCGCCATTTGTTTGGGGCCTGTGCATTGCATTGTTTTTCCCATTGGCGGCCATTTTGCAGGGTGATTGCGGGCGGCCATTTTCTTGTGGTCCGCACGCTTTCTTTGAACACTCGGCGGCCATTTTGGGGTGGGTTTTGGCCTCTAGTGGCGGCTGGCTTCCTGAACAGCGCGGACATCAAGGATATCAAGGATATCAAGGATGCATACTTGCATGTCCCAATCTGCGTCAGGCATCAGAGGTACCTGCGCTTTGCGATCGGCGAAGATCACTATCAATTTGTGTCTCTTCCCTTTGGCCTAGCATCCGCAACAAGAGTTTTCACCAAGGTGCTCGCCTCGATTCTAGCTTTGCTGAGACAGCGCGGCATTGCTATCATAGGCTACCTGGACGACCACCTTCTGAGAGCTGCTTCAAGCTCAGAATTAGAGGAGGACGTGTCTATAGTCAGTCAGACCCTCCGGGAATTCGGGTGGATACTGAACCTCCAGAAGTTGGTGTTAGTACCGACTCAGCGCCTGGAGTACCTGGGGCTGATTCTGGACTCATCGGAGGCCAGAGTCTTTCTTCCCTCAGAGAAGTTGCAGACACTCCAGGCGGCAGTCAGGTTTTTGACATCCCGCAAATGGTCGTCTCTCGGTTTCTGCATGCAAGTTCTGGGTCTCATGGTAGCCTCCTTTGAGCCAGTACCGTATGCCTAATTCCACACTCGGGCCTTGCAGAAGGAGATTCTCTCCAAATGGAACAAATCTCTGTTGTCTTTGGATCGTCAGATTAAGTTAAGTCACCTTGTCTGGTCATCTCTGAGTTGGTGGCTGAGATCCCCGGCTCTTCGGTCCGGGAAGTCCTTCCTCCCTTTTCTTTGGACGGTGATCATGATGGACGCCAGCCTGACCGGTTAGGGGGGAGTCTGGGGGGTTCAGGCGGCCCAGGACCGCTGGACTCCGACCGAATCCCAACTGTCGATCAATGTTCTGGAACTCCGGGCGATCAGGCTGTGCCTCTACAAGTGGTCTCAGAGGCTGCAAGGGCGTCCGGTCAGGATCCAGTCAGACAACGCCACGGCGGTGGCATACGTCAACCATCAAGTCACTCACATTCTACGGTGGGCAGAAAGGAGTGTGCCAGCCCTATCGGCTGTTTACATTCCAGGCGTGGAAAACTGGCAGGCGGACTATCTGAGTCGCCAGATGCTGGACCAGAGGGAATGGTCGTTACATTCGGAGGTTTTTCAACTCCTTTGACGGAGATGGGGCACACCGGACGTGGATCTCCTGGCCTCTCGACTCAATCGCAATTCGTGGCCAGGTCCAGAGATCCCTGGGCAGATGCGTTGGTGGCTCTGTGCGGTTGGTATCGGCTTATTTATGCCTTTCCCCCACTGAAGTTGCTCCCCTGTCTACTCTGCAGGGTAGAGTTCGAAGGAATTCCAGTGATTCTGATCGCCCCAGATTGGCCTAGGCGTCCCTGGTACGCCGACCTTGTGCGACTGGTGGCGGATGTGCCCTGGCGGGTACCACTGGAGGGAGAATCTTCTATCGCAGGGTCCCATTCTTCATCCTGCTTTACAGTCGCTGGCTTTAACGGCGTGGCAATTGAAAGCCAGGTGCTGAGGGACCGAGGCCTATCGGATTTGGTCATTTCAACTATGTTGAGGGCACGGAAATCTCGGTCTTATTCGGTTTCCAGGATCCTGCTGTTTTTACAGCGCGGTGTGGATCAGAAACTGGCCTTAAGCACCATTAAGGGGCAGATTTCAGCCTTGGCTGTTTTCTTTCAGCGACCCCTGGCGTCTCATTCGCTAGTATCTTTGTGCAGGGGGTCCGACATGTGGCTCCTCCGGTGCGACCTCCACTACCTCCGTGGGATTTGAATTTGGTTCTCTCGGCACTTCAGAAACCTCCCTTTGAGGACATTAGGGAGATTCCTCTTAACACTCTCTCAGAAGGTGGCCTTCTTGGTTGCCATCACATCTGTCAGGAGGGTTTCTGAATTGGCGGCCTTGTCTTGCAAGTCCCCATATTTGGTCCTACATAAGGATAAAGCGGTGCTACACCCGCGGCCTTTTCTTCCGAAGGTGGTTTCGGCCTTTCACCTGAATGAGGACATTGTGCTTCCATCCTTGTGTCCTCGGCCATCGCATGCCAAGGAGGTTGCGCTCCATTCCTTGGACGTGGTACGTGCCCTGCGAGTGTACCTGTCTGTCACGGCTTTGTTTCGGAGGTCTGACTCACTGTTTGTGTCGGTGTCTGGTCCGCAGAAGGGCCTGGCGGTCTCGTCGGCCACCATTTCTCGGTGGATCAGGCAGATTGTCATTCAGGCCTATGCCCTTAAAGGGCGGGCGCCTCCTTTTCCCGTTACGACGCATTCGACCAGGGCTGTTGGTGTCTCTTGGGCTTTCCGACATCAGGCGTCTGTCTCACAAGTGTGTAAGGCGGCGACCTGGTCGTCCGTTCACACTTTTTCACACTTTTTCAAAGTTTTACAAGGTTGATGTGATTGCATTTTCGGATGCCAGCTTCGGCCGCAAAGTCTTGCAGGCGGCTGTTTGAGGTTGCAACTCCTCCGTTGAGGAGCTCTGCTTGTTTGGGGTTTTCTTTGATTGCTGTGCCCACCCCTTGTTTTTTTACACTGCTTTGGGACGTCCCAACAGTCAAGATTTCTGGAGCTGTGTCCGTCCATGGACGAAAAGAGAAAATAGGATTTTTTGTACTCACCGTAAAATCCTTTTCTCTGTCGTCCATGGACGGACACAGCTCCCACGCCTCCTTTGTTTTGTTTTTTTTAGTTTGTACTGCTTGTTACGAACTGAGGCTGCTGGCTGCAGGGAGGAGGGTTATGTTCAGAGGGATTGCCCCCTGGGCGGGGCGGTTTCAACTCTGTTTAAAATCACATGTATGCATATTTTTTTTAACAAGAAGCCATGTATGCATATTTAACATGTTTCTGCCTAGTCCTCTCCTAATAGACGGAACATACCCAACAATCAAGATTTCTGGAGCTGTGTCCGTCCATGGACGACAGAGAAAAGGATTTTACGGTGAGTACAAAAAATCCTATTTTTCCACAGGACACAGAAAATGGTTAATTCTTAGACCATTGTGTTATGCTGTATTGTCAGGTAATTGGACACTGGCGATTAGCAAAGCTTAATTAACCCCTACATAACTCCCAGCATTGCTCGTGTCCTTAGATGATGGGCATGCCTCTCTCTGGTGAGAAAGCTTCCCCATCTGTTATTCAATTTAGATTCAATTTGCACCTCCCTTGGCAGGGAGTTGCAATGCATGAGTTTGCTGGTATTGTACTATACAAGTACATGGCCTTAGTCTGCTGCGGTAAGGCCCAGTCCCTGAAGACTCTGTGATCATGCCTGACCTTGAAAGGGAAGCCTGAGCCACTCTGAAACGATCACAATGTAAATAATTTGCCCGCTGTTGTGTTTCTGCTTTCAGGCTCTGCGAAAGCAGGCATGGTTTTCAGGGTTTTCCCACTGAAAATGGGGAGTGGAGGTGTGTGATTGGTTAGGGCGCCTGTGATAAACACAGAGGTTGCCATTGTCCTGCGTTGATTTGCAAGTGTTGCCAGCTGGGTCAGACTGTGCATGTGTGGGCACCATCTTGGAAATTGCCCCTTTGGATCTGGGACACCGACCTCGCTCCACACATCCCCTCCAGCTTCCACAGTGCAAATCCCAGGCAGCATCATGACCTTGGGACCTCAGACCTCCCAGTAGTGGGACAATGAAAGGCTAACACTCCCCACTGTATCCGGTGATGTAAGTAGCACACCTCTCCTGAAGGCACAACTAGCGTGGTGGATTTGATTCGGGGAGAGAGCAAACTTGGGGACAGAAGCTCTTCATAGTGCCGGTGTCAGTCTTCCCCTCTACAAGTTGTTCAATGGGGCAAAAGACTGGCTCTGGATCTCAATCAGCATCCAGTTTTTCATTTACTACTTTAGGGGCTGCTTCCTCAGGTTTATATCCAAGCAGGAATTTTCTTCTGCTTTGTCCACTGTGTTGGAACACCTGGCATATGTCCATAAGGATTTAGGGGATGTAAACATTCCAGATCTCTGTCTCCTCAGGAGCTGCTTTGTGCTTCCTTCCACCCTTCTTAGGGCTGGAAGAGGAGGAAGTGGAGGAGGGTGGGTCTGAGAAAGTGGATTCCTCTGAGGCAAACAAATCTTCACTAGAGAAGACTTAATCCTCAAACATTTCCCAGGCCCAAAAGGCAACAGTGGGAACCCTTGCCAAGGTGGTCCATAAGAAATGTCTTGGTCGGAGCCCTCTGGGCCAAATCCTTTCTACTAAACCCTCACACTGAAGAGGAATTGTACGAGCACTGGCCTAATCTGGAAAAGGTTTTTGATCCCCAAAATGGTTCATGCTACAATATACGATGGAAGGAAGCTAAAAGCTCCACAAAAATTGCACAGTCCCTGTTGTGGACCCCACACTGTCTCCCCTGAATAAGATTCTTACAGTCCTGGGGGTGATGTTCTGGTGTTTAAGTACCCTGCAGAAATAAAATTTTAATCCCTCTTCAAAGTGTCCTTTTGCCTGTTTGGTGTGCTTCAGGCAGATTTTTCAGCTAGACGAACATTCCCAAAGCATTACATTTCTGTGTGGATGGGTTGGGAGAATCAGATCAAGCTCTGGCCCTGTCCATGGTGTACATTACAAGTGTGGAAAATTGCAGAGCATACTTCCTAAGCCATCAACATCTGAATCCTGAAGAGTGGTCTCTGCACCCAGAGGTATTTTGGTCATTCTGTCTCCAGTGGGGAATGCCCGACGTAGATTTTCTGGCATCTAAATTCAACCATATTTGTGTCCAAGACCAAGAATCCTAGAGCCTTTGCATTGGATATCCTTGTGGCTCCATGACATCAGTTCAACCCGATTTATGTGTTTCCCCCTGGAATGCATCCCAGTGATTCTCAAAAAATTGGTCCATGAGGGCATGGTACTTGGACACAGGCAGACTCCTACCATACGCTGTGGGCCCTACTGGATTGTCCGGACTTTCTTTGTCTAGAGACCATGTTCCATCCTGGTTTATGGTCGCTGGCTTTAATGGCTTGGCTGTTGAAGCCCAGGTTCTGAAGAACAGGATGCTTTCGGATTGACTTTCTGGCCTTCCATACTGGCAGGAAAATCCTCTTCCCACAAGGTTTACCACTGCACCTGGAAAGCATACTTTGCTTGGAGCGAAAGCTTCACCCTAGAAAGTACTCTGTGGGATGGGATTCCATTCCCTTGTGAAAGCTTTTGTCCAGGTTGTGTGCCTTTCTTGTGGCTATTACCTCTGTTAGGAGGGTTTCTGAACTTTTGGCCTTATCCTGTAAGGAGGCATTTCTTGTGCTTCACAAGGACAAGGTTGTTTTGAGACCTTAAAACTCCTTTCAGCAAAAAGTGGCTGCAGCTTCACATTTAAATCAGGATATTGTGTTGCCATCATTTTGTCCAGCTCCTATAAACATCCTAGAGATATTGCTTTCCACAGTTTGGATGTGGTTAGGGTTGTGCAAGTTTATCTCCTTTACATAGTCTTGATTCATCAATCTGATTTTCTGCTTGTGTTGCTTTATGGCGCCTGAAAGGGAGCTGCTCGATCCACAATTGCTAGGTGAATTCAGCAACTTATTACTCATACGCATGACCTGAGGGGGAAGGTTTCCCTTTTCCTTTAAAGGCTCACTCCACCCAAAGTGCTTTGTGGTCTTTTCAGCATCAGGCCTCGATTTCCCAAGGCTGTCAGCTAGTATTCTATGCACACGTTTGCAAAATTTACAAGGTAGATGTGCAGGCCTTAGTGGACGCTGGCTTTGGATGGCAAGTTAGTGAGATAAGGCAGGGAAAGGGTTATAGAGTGGAAGAACTGACTGAAAGAAGCTGCTACTGAACTATTACATCACTGGGAAACTGGTTCCTTACATTGGTGGTCAGTTGGAGATATTTCAGTGGAAAGAATGTGCTGTTACATTGGTAGGAAGTTGTAATAATGGCACTCTTTACCTTTTCACTGACATACAGTAACTATTATATTGGTGGCAGCACTTGCCATGTAAACAAATTACCAGTGGCTATGGCAGCCAAAAGTCTGTTTACATTTTAGCTCCTGGCTGCCAGCTATGTAGTAGAAATGATTTGGACAGCTGTATAGCCACTCAATCACTTCTACATGTGAATGAAGATGTCATCCAACTGGCAATATTTTATTCTACAGGATCTCTGCTTTCAGAAAATATATAATGTTTTGGAGGTATTAAGTAATCTCCGGGCCTAAAATGTGTTAACCAGCAAAATGGTTATAGACAGCTAACATTATTATTGGTGTCAGTGACTAATTATCTGAGAGATAATAGAAAAGGCTGCACTAATTCCACACTGTTGGCTCCACTGAGTGGCATAAGATAGGCAGCATGAGATAGGAGATCAGTAACTACTGTTTTTAAGCAATTCCTAGAATCCGCTGGAGGAACCCTAGGGTGCCACTGACCCATGGTCCGGAGAGGCTGGTGTATTTGCATAGAGTCAATAATTAACATGTTTTAGGGGTAATGAATTGAAAGTTACAACCAGTCAAAAGGAAGGCTGCCTCTCTTGAGCCAGACTACATTAAACACTTTCATGTTTGACAGTGTGAAGTTAGGGCCATACACTATACAATCTTATCATGCAATCTCTGTACAATATCCTTTAAACTTACCAAAACTATGCAATATGTGGACGAACCTAAACAATTCATTTAATTTATATCTAAACAGGTAAACCTTTGCATACATAGTGATGGTAAATCTAAAGAGTTTGTATGATCATCTTAACCTACAGGCATTTACTGTCCTTGATTTCATAATTTTTTTTATAATTAATTTATTATTCAAAGTCATTCAAAGCACTTTATTTTTCTCTGTCTTGCAGGTCTTATAACAATGGTTGTTCTTCGAACATGAAGGTTCTAGTTTACATGAACTATGACTGTGTCTGATCACTTCATCATGAGGGCCGCATTCAGCTGTCATGTCGGCAGAGCTCGCCCTACATGCAGGAATAGCAGTGGTTTTAAGATAAAATGGCAGAAGTACAATATATTTTAACTCTGTATTACTGTAATTGAATGACATAAGCATTTTATCAGTGACTTTGTAAGAGACAGCCAAGAATCTTTGTTTTATGAAGTCTACTAGAGAAATCAGAAAAAACACATTTTATATGTATGCCTGTACAATAATTTTATTGTAAAATGGACGGTCATTTTTTACATTTGGTTTGTGTTTCATTTTTCAATAATAATAAACTTAACAAAAATTTTAATCTAGCTGTTCATTTATATCATAATCTAAACGTTTAATGTTTACAAAAGGTGCCTCTACATGTTGCAAGTAGGTTGTCCAAGGGTGCCAAATTAGAAGTATGTAAACCCTAACAATGCTCTTTGGTCTGTTTTTTAAACCACTGGAAGCATTTTGTTGTATTTGCTTGATATGTGCAAAAAATAAAATAAAAATTGAACTTTGTCAGAAATTCAGAGCTGCACTGCATCTTCTGCAGCCTTCCTGTAATATCTCAAACAGCTTATTCTTAGTTTTTATCTTGAACTACAGAATGATAAGCCTTGATGTTGTAGAAATCTGAGAATGGGAGCATTGAGTAGTTTAGCAAAAGACACTGGGGGGCTGACAACACGCAGTCCTTAAAATGCTGTAACACACCTCCTGTCTGATGCCTCGTACACACGATCGGTTTTCCCGGCGAGCAAAAGACCACCAAGAAAACCGAGGGGAAACCCGAGAACCTGCTCGGTTGCTTTTCCCCGTGTACACACGGCCGGGTTTCCCGACAGGAAAACTGACCTGAGAGCTTTGGTCGGGAAATCCGGCCATGTGTATGCTCCACCGCAGTTTTCCCCATAGGAAAACGCCAAAAATCTGGCGTTAAAAGACCGGCGGGAATTGCGGCAGGAAAAAATAGGATTTTTGTACTCACCGTAAAATCCTTTTCTCTGAAGTCCATGGACGGACACAGCTCCTTATAATCTTGACTTGTGGGTTATGTTCCGTCTATTAGGAGAGGACTAGGCAGACATGTTAGACATTTAAAACATGTAACTTTAGCAAAGCTGAACAGCCCCGCCCAGGGGGCGGTCCCTCTGGTCACAACCCCTCACACTGCCTCAGCAGCTCAGTTCGTCAAAAAGCAGTACAAACCTAAAAAAGAGGGGAGGGTGCTGTGTCTGTCCATGGACTTCAGAGAAAAGGATTTTCCTGGTGCCTTCATGGCAGCATACTAAGGGTTAATGGCTCCGCCCCGATTAACTCACAGGACCACGTAACTCTATAAAAGAAAGAGTTACTCCCCCCCTCAGGTATTCTTTTTCCTGTCCTCATCCAAAACTGCAGGATCACAGATCAGCCCTACCTCACCGTCATATGGTGTAACCATTGCAGGTTCATGCTCTCCTGCAGGATGGAGTCCCATCACTTGGATTGCTAAATGCATCACATAAGTATGGGAGCCTGTTTTTCTGTGGATCTTTTTGGGGCCTGTCTAAAACATCCAGGAGCACCTCCTTCTCCTCTGTGGCTTTTGGCTGACTATTCCAGGGCAAGACGGCACAAGGTACCTTTTTAGAGCACTTCAGTGGCGTTCTTTTTTTTTTTCTCATGTGTACCTGACACTGCATTCATGCGTGACACTGCAATCATGTGCAACTGTCTCCATGTGCACCTAAACACTGCAGCCATGTGTACCTAGCGCTGCCTCCATGTGCACCTAACATTGCATACTTGTGCACCTGCCGATGCTTCCATGTGCACCTAACACTGCATATATGTGTACCTAGTGCTGCCTACATGTGCACCTGGTGATGCCTCCATGTGCACCTAACACTGAGTCCATGTGTATTGTGAGGGGGTTAACTCGGTAGCGGGTGTGTGTGACCCCCTGGTTGGGCTCCCCACACAAAAACAGGGCCAGCAGACGGAGGTTGTGGTTTTCAAAATCAAAAGGTGCGGTTTATTTCTCTATGTACAGTGACAAAAACACAGCAAAGCCAAAAAGAAACATAAACAAAATAAATCCTGGTCAGTTTGACCTCTGACTAAACATGCAGGTTTCCTAAACTAACAACTGGGATCAGCCTGGTGCTGTCCTAGTCCCTAAGTCCCTGGTTTAGTAAAAGTCCAAACAAATAGCCACACAGGCTTTGCCTCACCGCACAGGGGTTCACTCTCCCTAGACAGTCCACACAGGTCTTGTTCCAGGCATGAGCTAACACCTAATGAATCTGGGAGTTTTTATAGAGGCCTTAAACGAACTGACAGGCTTCAGCTGGTCTCATCAACTCCCTGCCTGCACGACGCCCAGCCCTCTCCCTAGAGGTATGAGTCATCCATGAGCCTACTAGCCTCAGCTGGGCTTATACAACTCTCCACCCTAGTTGTATAAGTCAGCATAAAGCCTGAATCTGGGAGAAATATATCTACCCCCCTGGATGCAACCAGGTGACTTTACCTTCCTGCTGTCACATACCCCCCCCCCCCTCTTGTTTTAACCTTGGGGTTGGAACACCAGCAATCAGGCATTCATGTACTCGAGACAAAGCATCCACATTCCCCATTTGAACGCCAGGGCGATGCTTTACTGTGAAGTTGAATTCCTGTAGGGCCAGGAACCACCTATTCACTCTTCTATTTGTCTCCTTGTTTTGAGCCATCCACTTTAACGGAGCGTGATCCGTAACCATGTCAAAGTGCCTACCTAGCAGATAGTACCGAAGGGAATCTAGAGCCCACTTCACCGCTAAACACTCCTTTTCAACCGTGGCGTAATTTACCTCATGGGACTTCAACTTCCTGCTGAGGTAAATGACTGGGTGCTCTTCCCCGTTCCAGACCTGGGACAATACTGCTCCTAACCCCACATCTGACGCATCACTTTGTACGACAAAGTCTTTAGAGAAGTCGGGTGAGTACAACACTGGCTGGCTACATAAGGCTTGTTTCAAGAATTGGAATGCTGCCTCAGCCTCGGGGGTCCATTTAATCATGACCGACCCTTTCCCTTTCGTCAGGTTGGTTAGGGGCACAGCCTTAGAAGCAAAGTGGGGAATGAAGCGCCGATAATAACCCGCGATTCCCAGAAAGGCCCGTACCTGCTTCTTGCTGTTGGGACGTGGCCAACTCTGGATGGCCTCGACTTTGTTGAGTTGGGGTTTTATCACTCCCCTGCCAATGGTGTACCCAAGATATTTGGCCTCCTCCTGCCCAATGGTACACTTCTTGGGGTTAGCCGTAAACCCCGCTTCCCGGATAGAGTCTAGGACTGCTTGCACTTTTGGCAGATGTGAGGCCCAATCTGTGCTATGGACAATTACGTCATCCAGGTAAGCCGCAGCATACTTCCGATGGGGCCTCAGTATCTGGTCCATTTTCCGCTGGAATGTGGCCGGCGCATTCTGTAACCCGAACGGCATTCTCTTATATTGGAACGCCCCGTCTGGGGTTACAAATGCGGTTTTCTCTTTGGCCGACTTGGCCAGGGGAATTTGCCAATACCCTTTTGTGAGGTCAAGAGTCGTCATGTATCGGGCTGTTCCCAGCCGGTCGATCAACTCATCTATACGTGGCATGGGGTAGGTGTCAAATTTTGTAACTTTGTTCAACTGACGAAAATCGTTACAAAATCGCCAGCTCCCATCCGGTTTAGGCACCAACACAATGGGACTAGACCAATCACTTTGGGACTCCTCTATCACCCCTAAGTTCAGCATTTTCTGTACTTCCTCCCGTATTGCCTCCCGTCGGGCCTCTGGGATCCGATAGGGTTTTAACTTCACCCTTTCACCGGGCGGGGTAATAATATCATGCTCTACCCCAGATGTTTGTCCCGGCAGCTCAGAGAACACCTCCTTGTTGCGAAGCACAAACTCCTTAACCTCCTGTTGTTGGGGTTGTGACAAGGTGGCTGCTATTCCAACCTCCGGAATCACGCAACCAGTTTGAGCTGGTGACCAAGTTTCTGCGACTAGGGACTCTCTATCCCTCCAGGCTTTCAACAGATTAACGTGATATATCTGTTCGGGCTTTCGCCTTCCTGGTTGTCTGACCTTGTAATTCACTTCGCTCACTTTTTCCATTATCTCGTAGGGGCCTTGCCATTTGGCAAGGAATTTACTTTCAACCGTAGGGACAAGTACCAATATCCTATCCCCCGGGGAAAAGGTACGGGTCTTTGCTCCACGGTTGTACACTCTCTGCTGTGCCAACTGCGCTTGGGCCAAATGTTCCTTCACGATGGGCATTACCTGTGCAATTCGATCTTGCATCAGGGCGACATGCTCAATCACACTCCTGTGGGGAGAACTCTCACTTTCCCAAGTTTCCTTGGCAATATCCAACAGCCCTCTTGGGTGTCTCCCATACAGTAACTCAAAGGGGGAGAATCCCGTAGAGGATTGGGGCACCTCCCTAATAGCAAACATCAAATAAGGAAGTAGACAGTCCCAATCCTTTCCATCTCTATCCACCACTTTCTTCAACATTTGTTTTAGGGTTTTGTTGAATCTTTCAACCAGCCCATCGGTTTGGGGGTGATACACAGATGTATGCAATTGCGTCACTTTGAACAATTTACACAGCTCTTTCATAACCCGGGACATAAAGGGTGTACCTTGGTCCGTAAGCAGTTCTTTACAAATACCCACCCGGCTAAAAACAAGAGATAGCTCTTTGGCTATGGTTTTGGCCGAGGTATTTCTGAGAGGGATCGCTTCTGGATAACGGGTGGCATAGTCCATTATAACCAATATGTACTGGTGCCCCCTAGCGGACTTGATTATAGGACCTACCAAATCCATTGCCATTCTCTCAAACGGGACCTCAATGATGGGTAGAGGGACCAGCGGGCTACGGAAATGTGGCATCGGGGCCGACCTCTGACACACAGGGCAGGAGGAACAATAATTTTCTATGTCCTTCATCACCCCAGGCCAATAGAATCTCTGTAATACCCTCTCTCGGGTTTTCTCTGTCCCCAGATGACCTCCAAGAATGTGCCCATGGGCCAACTCCAACACCAACTTCCTGTAAGGTTTGGGCACCACAAGCTGCTCAACGGTTTCTTCTGCCCTTTTTGCCACCCGATACAGTAGGTCCTTCTCTACGCTGAAGTATGGGTAAGTGCAGGTATTATCTGGGTTCACTAACTCGCCATCTATTTCCACTACGTTTTCCCGTGCCTTTATTAGGGCGGGGTCTTTTAACTGTTCTGTGGCAAAATTTTCCCTGTGAACCTCCAGATCAGAAAACTCCACAGACGGTAGGTTTTCGTCTGAGGAGGTGGGCTCCTCTCCAGTTTCTTGAGTCTCCCCTGCCAATACTGACAAGGGAAATTCTGGAGAGTCCTCACCACTCTCAGAGGAGTTCTGGCTATCACATTCCTGGTACATAGGGGCACCAGTGGGGGGCTCAGGATCATCCCACAGTTCCCAGAACTTCGGAAAATCTCTTCCCACAATGGCATCATGCGGTAATTGAGATACTAACCCCACTGGATGAGAGAGGGTACCTTTGGGGGTCTCGAAACACACTGTAGTCACTGGATACTCTCGGGTGTCCCCATGCACACAAATAACAGCTACCTTGCTATTCCCAGAGACCTCTGTTTTAACTAATTCAGCCTTTATCAGGGTCACAAGGCTACCTGAATCCAGTAATACCACAACATTTCTACCATTAATACACATTTTGCATAAATGTTTCTCAGTTCCCCGAATGGCAGTGCATGCGACTGTCGCACACAGCGACTGACGTCTGTCCGTCAGAAAGTCACATTGCATGGGTTCCTCCACAACCGGGCAATTTGCTGCAATATGTCCCGCTTGCCGGCAGCAGTAGCAAACAATCCTTTTGGCTGCCTCTTGAGCCCCTGACTTCCCAGGCTGTTCTCGCCAAACTTTGGGTAGAGCTCCCACCCTCTCACTCTCTCCACCCTCACCCCTTGGAATCCTCTTATCCGCCCCTGGGGATGGTCTGGTCTTAGGGTGGAAAGTCCGAGAGTCTCTGGAAGAGGCCGTCAGGTTCTCTGTAGCCAAGTATTTCTCTACACGATCCACAAGACCACTGGCCGTCTCTGGGTCTCCATGGCTTGCCCACTTTTGGATGGCAGTAGGAAGAGCTCTCAAAAACCGATCCATTACAACACGTTCCACAATCTCTGGTGCGGACAAAGTCTCTGGCTGTAGCCACTTCCTGCTCAGGTGAATGAGATCATACATTTGAGACCTGGGGGGTTTTCCAAGCTGGAAAGTCCAGTTATGCACACGCTGAGCCCGGACAGCCAGGGTGACACCCAGCCTTGCCAATATTTCAGCTTTTAGCATCACATAGTCTTTTGCTTGGTCAGGCTCTAGGTCATAGTAAGCCTTCTGCGATTCACCAGTTAACAGAGGAGCCACCAGTCCAGCCCACTGCTCCTCAGGCCACTTTTCTCTTTCAGCAGTCCTTTCAAATGTGGTCAAAAATACCTCTGGATCATCCTCTCCAGTCATTTTTGTCAATAAACGACTCACCCCAAAGGACGCGGTATTAGTGGGACGGCTTTCCTCACTGGTCTGCGGACGTTGCTGCATTACTGCTTCCATTTGTTGTAGTCTCTGCTCTTGCTTCTGTAACAGGTCTATGAAGCGGGCCTCAGATTGCTGCTGGGCTTGTTGATGAGCTTGCTGCTGGGCTGCAAGGCTCCTTTGCAAACCTGCATTTGTCTGCTGTTGATTGGCATTTGCTAGAGCCAGCTGTTTCAGTATCTCCTCCATGCTGGCTTAAAAAAAACTGCCACTGGTTCTCCACCAACTGTGAGGGGGTTAACTCGGTAGCGGGTGTGTGTGACCCCCTGGTTGGGCTCCCCACACAAAAACAGGGCCAGCAGACGGAGGTTGTGGCTTTCAAAATCAAAAGGTGCGGTTTATTTCTCTATGTACAGTGACAAAAACACAGCAAAGCCAAAAAGAAACATAAACAAAATAAATCCTGGTCAGTTTGACCTCTGACTAAACATGCAGGTTTCCTAAACTAACAACTGGGATCAGCCTGGTGCTGTCCTAGTCCCTAAGTCCCTGGTTTAGTAAAAGTCCAAACAAATAGCCACACAGGCTTTGCCTCACCGCACAGGGGTTCACTCTCCCTAGACAGTCCACACAGGTCTTGTTCCAGGCATGAGCTAACACCTAATGAATCTGGGAGTTTTTATAGAGGCCTTAAATGAACTGACAGGCTTCAGCTGGTCTCATCAACTCCCTGCCTGCACGACGCCCAGCCCTCTCCCTAGAGGTATGAGTCATCCATGAGCCTACTAGCCTCAGCTGGGCTTATACAACTCTCCACCCTAGTTGTATAAGTCAGCATAAAGCCTGAATCTGGGAGAAATATATCTACCCCCCTGGATGCAACCAGGTGACTTTACCTTCCTGCTGTCACAGTATCTGGTGATGCCTCCGTGTGCACCTAACATTGCATACTTGTGCACCTGCCGATGCTTCCATGTGCACCCAACACTGCATCTATGTGTACCTAGTGCTGCCTCCATGTGCACCTCACACTGCATATATGTGCACCTGGTGATGCCTCCATGTGCACCTAACTCTGCACTCATGAATTTCTGGCCTAACATTGCCTCCCATATGTACCTGGCGCTGCATGTGCACCTTACACTGCCCCATGTGTACACGGTGCTGTGGCGCTAGACGCTATACTCATAGGCGCTGCCTCCAGGTGCGGTCCTCTCCTGAAGATTCCTTCCATTGGTGGGAGCCGTGAGTGGCCTGATAATACCGCCGGGTGCGCCGCCATTCCCCCCCCTCCCCGTGGGTGCGGGCGCTTCGCGCGTCTCCTTGCACAGTCTCATCATCTCGGGTGGAGTCACAGCGCATGCGCAGTAGCCTTCTGAGGCCGAGCAGCGGCCATCTTGGTACAACCTGTAGATTGTATGATTTTTTGGCTAATTTAAAGCCCTCCAAAGTAAAAATAAGACATCTCCTATTCTCTGCTCCCTCCATTACATTTTTATATAGCCTGACCAGTAGTATTAATGGTACGTGTGTATGTGTGTGTGTGTGTGTGCATGTGCATATTTATATGCATATATCGATGTGTAGGTACATCGGTATATTGGTAAATAATTAATAGTAGTATTAATTAGTATCCCCTTCCTATACCTTTTACGTATTTAGATTTAATCTTAGCCCTAGCCGCTCTGATATTACAATGCTGCATCAATAAAGATCCTCAACATACCGCTAGGTAAGGGCTGCAACTAACAGGTAAGTTCCTTCATTCAAAGAGCACAGGGCATATGGAAATATTCTCTGTTTATTTCCGCAAGCCCGCACCGAGAGCCACCCGCAAGGGTTCTCTCGAGGGAAATACCTCCCGCAGTGACGGAGGTCACCCCAGCATACCCCAACCAGGCATGACTCCCAGCGCAATTTTGCACGTCCAGGGGAAAAGCCTGTTGAGTTTGCGGGAACAAGCCCTACTGGGAAAATTGGCGTATGGCCAAGGTCCGTCTAAAGAGGAAAGAGCAATAAAACGCGCTATTTTCTCTCCAGATTGGTTCAGAAGCTGATTCAGAAGGCAAGTCGATTGCAGCCAAAAAGAACAGATCAACATTTTGATGTCAGTTTAGTAAAATCGCATCACATTGTTATCATGTTATTGCGTTAAAGATGCGATTCAGTGGGAGGAAGATCCGGTATCCTCTGTCCAAACGGGAGTATATATTGTTCTTTCCCTCACCTGACAAAGAAAGCTTCGACCGTTACCTTTACGAGGTCAGGAGAACGAGGGGCGAAAGCACATCGCCTACAATCAATGTCTCAGAAGCAGATGCTCAGCTCCTTGGTTCAGATCCGACTTTGAGCGTGTCGGTCATGAGGCTATCCAATAATGCAGCCATCGATGTCCTGGGGTGCTCCCCCAGAGCCATGCTATACTTCATCACGACCAGAAGGGCATTTCGGCTAAAGCCATGGTCAGTGGACCCATCTGCAATGCAATCCTGATGTCGCATATGATGGAAGGACCAATTCGGCGATATATATATATATTGTGACAGCAGGAAGGTAAAGTCACCTGGTTGCATCCAGGGGGGTAGATATATTTCGCCCAGATTCAGGCTTTACGCCGACTTATACAACTAGGTGGAGAGTTGTATAAGCCCAGCTAAGGCTAGTGGGCTCATGGATGACTCATACCTCTAGGGAGAGTGTGGGGCGTCGTGCAGACAGGGAGTTGATGAGACCAGCTGAAGCTTGTCAGCTCATTTAGGCCTCTATAAGAACTCCCAGCTTCATTAGATGTTAGCTCATGCCTGGACCCAGACCTGTGTGGACTGTCTAGGGAGAGTGAACCCCTGTGCGGTGAGACAAAGCCTGTGTGGCTATTTGCTTGGACATTTAAAACCAGGGACTTAGGGACTAGGACAGCACTAGGCTGATCCCAGTTGTTAGTTAGGAAACCTGTATGTTTAGTCAGAGGTCAAGTTGACCAGGATTTATTTTGTTTATGTTTATTTTGGCTTTGCTGTGTTTTGTCACTGTAAATAGAAAATAAACCGCACCTTTTTTTGATTTTGAAAACCACAACCTCCGTTTGCTGGGCCTGTTTTTGTGTGGGGAGCCCATCCCGGGGGTCACACACACCCGCTGCCGAGCTAACCCCCTCACAGTTGGTGGAGAACCAGTGGCAGTTTTTTTTAAGCCAGCATGGAGGAGATACTGAAGCAGCTGGCTCTAGCAAATGCCAATCAACAGCAGACAAATGCAGGTTTGCAAAAGAGCCTTGCAGCTCATCAACAGAGCCTTGCAGCTCAACAACAGAACTTCGCAGCCCAGCAGCAAGCTCATCAACAGAGCCTTGCAGCCCAGCAGCAAGCTCACCAACAGAGTCTGGAAGCTCAGCAACAAGCCCAGCAGCAATCTGAGGCCCGCTTCATAGACCTGTTACAGAAGCAAGAGCAGAGACTACAACAAATGGAAGCAGTAATGCAGCAACGTCCGCAGACCAGTGAGGAAAGCCGTCCCACTAATACCGCATCCTTTGGGGTGAGTCGTTTATTGACAAAAATGACTGGAGAGGATGATCCAGAGGTATTTTTGACCACATTTGAAAGGACTGCTGAAAGAGAAAAGTGGCCTGAGGAGCAGTGGGCTGGACTGGTGGCTCCTCTGTTAACTGGTGAATCGCAGAAGGCTTACTATGACCTAGAGCCTGACCAAGCAAAAGACTATGTGATGCTAAAAGCTGAAATATTGGCAAGGCTGGGTGTCACCCAGGCTGTCCGGGCTCAGCGTGTGCATAACTGGACTTTCCAGCTTGGAAAACCCCCCAGGTCTCAAATGTATGATCTCATTCACCTGAGCAGAAAGTGGCTACAGCCAGAGACTTTGTCCGCACCAAAGATTGTGGAACGTGTTGTAATGGATCGGTTTTTGAGAGCTCTTCCTACTGCCATCCAAAAGTGGGTAAGCCATGGAGACCCAGAGACGGCCGATGGTCTTGTGGATCGTGTGGAGAAATACTTGGCTACAGAGAACCTGACGGCCTCTTCCAGAGACACTCGGACTTTCCACCCTAAGACCAGACCATCCCCAGGGGCGGATAAGAGGATTCCAAGGGGTAAGGGTGGAGAGAGTGAGAGGGTGGGAGCTCTACCCCAAGTTTGGCGAGAACAGCCTGGGAAATCAGCGGCTCAAGAGGCGGCAAGAAGGATCGTTTGCTACCGCTGCCGGCAAGCGGGACATATTGCAGCCAAGTGCCCGGTTGTGGAGGAACCCATGCAGTGTGACTTTCTGACGGGCAGACGTCAGTCGCTGTGTGCGACAGTCACATGCACTGCCATTCGAGGAACTGAGAAACATTTATGCAAAATGTGTGTTAATGGTAGAAATGTTGTGGTATTGCTGGATTCAGGTAGCCTTGTGACCCTGATAAAGGCTGAGTTAGTTAAAACAGAGGTCTCTGGGAATAGCAAGGTAGCTGTTATTTGTGTGCATGGGGACACCCGAGAGTATCCAGTGACTACAGTGTGTTTCGAGACCCCCAAAGGTACCCTCTCTCATCCAGTGGGCTTAGTATCTCAGTTACCGTATGACGCCATTGTGGGAAGGGATTTTCCGAAGTTCTGGGAACTGTGGGATGATCCTGAGCCCCCCACTGGTGCCCCTATGTACCAGGAATGTGATAGCCAGAACTCCCCTGAGAGTGGTGAGGACTCTCCGGAATTTCCCTTATCAGTATTGGCAGGGGAGACTCAAGAAAATGGAGAGGAGCCCACCTCCTCAGACGAAAACCTACCGTCTGTGGAGTTTTCTGATCTTGAGGTTCACAGGGAAAACTTTGCCACAGAACAGTTGAAAGACCCCGCCCTAATAAAGGCACGGGAAAACGTAGTGAAAATAGATGGCGAGTTAGTGAACCCAGATAATACCTGCACTTACCCATACTTCAGCGTAGAGAAGGACCTACTGTATCGGGTGGCAAAAAGGGCAGAAGAAACCGTTGAGCAGCTTGTGGTGCCCAAACCTTACAGGAAGTTGGTGTTGGAGTTGGCCCATGGGCACATTCTTGGAGGTCATCTGGGGACAGAGAAAACCCGAGAGAGGGTATTACAGAGATTCTATTGGCCGGGGGTGATGAAGGACATAGAAAATTATTGTTCCTCCTGCCCTGTGTGTCAGAGGTCGGCCCCGATGCCACATTTCCGTAGCCCGCTGGTCCCTCTACCCATCATTGAGGTCCCGTTTGAGAGGATCGCCATGGATTTGGTAGGTCTTATAATCAAGTCCGCTAGGGGGCACCAGTACATATTAGTTATAATGGACTATGCCACCCGTTATCCAGAAGCGATCCCTCTCCGAAATACCTCGGCCAAAACCATAGCCAAAGAGCTATCTCTTGTGTTTAGCCGGGTGGGTATTTGTAAAGAACTGCTTACGGACCAAGGTACACCCTTTATGTCCCGGGTTATGAAGGAGCTGTGTAAATTGTTCAAAGTGACGCAATTACGTACATCTGTGTATCACCCCCAAACCGATGGGCTGGTTGAAAGATTCAACAAAACCCTAAAACAAATGTTGAAGAAAGTGGTGGATAGAGATGGAAAGGATTGGGACTGTCTACTTCCTTATCTGATGTTTGCTATTAGGGAGGTGCCCCAATCCTCTACGGGATTCTCCCCCTTTGAGTTACTGTATGGGAGACACCCAAGAGGGCTGTTGGATATTGCCAAGGAAACTTGGGAAAGTGAGAGTTCTCCCCACAGGAGTGTGATTGAGCATGTCGCCCTGATGCAAGAACGAATTGCACAGGTAATGCCCATCGTGAAGGAACATTTGGCCCAAGCGCAGTTAGCACAGCAGAGAGTGTACAACCGTGGAGCCAAGACCCGTACCTTTTCCCCGGGGGATAGGATACTGGTACTTGTCCCTACGGTTGAAAGTAAATTCCTTGCCAAATGGCAAGGCCCCTACGAGATAATGGAAAAAGTGAGCGAAGTGAATTACAAGGTCAGACAACCAGGAAGGCGAAAGCCCGAACAGATCTATCACGTTAATCTGTTGAAAGCCTGGAGGGATAGAGAGTCCCTAGTCGCAGACACTTGGTCACCAGCTCAAACTGGTTGCGTGATTCCTGAGGTTGGAATAGCAGCCACCTTGTCACAACCCCAACAACAGGAGGTTAAGGAGTTTGTGCTTCGCAACAAGGAGGTATTCTCTGAGCTGCCGGGACAAACATCTGGGGTAGAGCATGACATCATTACCCCGCCCGGTGAAAGGGTGAAGTTAAAACCCTATCGGATCCCAGAGGCCCGACGGGAGGCAATACGGGAGGAAGTACAGAAAATGCTGAACTTAGGGGTGATAGAGGAGTCCCAAAGTGATTGGTCTAGTACCATTGTGTTGGTGCCTAAACCGGATGGGAGCTGGCGATTTTGTAACGATTTTCGTCAGTTGAACAAAGTTACAAAATTTGACACCTACCCCATGCCACGTATAGATGAGTTGATCGACCGGCTGGGAACAGCCCGATACATGACGACTCTTGACCTCACAAAAGGGTATTGGCAAATCCCCCTGGCCAAATTGGCCAAAGAGAAAACCGCATTTGTAACCCCAGACGGGGCGTTCCAATATAAGAGAATGCCGTTCGGGTTACAGAATGCGCCGGCCACATTCCAGCGGAAAATGGACCAGATGCTGAGGCCCCATCGGAAGTATGCTGCGGCTTACCTGGATGACGTAATTATCCATAGCACAGATTGGGCCACACATCTGCCAAAAGTGCAAGCAGTCCTGGACTCTGTTCGGGAAGCGGGGTTTACGGCTAACCCCAAGAAGTGTACCATTGGGCAGGAGGAGGCCAAATATCTTGGGTACACCATTGGGAGGGGAGTAATAAAACCCCAACTCAACAAAGTCGAGGCCATCCAGAGTTGGCCACGTCCCAACAGCAAGAAGCAGGTACGAGCCTTTCTGGGAATCGCTGGGTATTATCGGCGATTCATTCCCCACTTTGCTTCTAAGGCTGTGCCCCTAACCAAAAAATAAAGAAAACTTACTAAGGCGCAACCTAGTTCTCCTTATACCCAGCGCTATGGAGCCTGTTCCAATTCTGTACACACCTTAGATCTCCTTATAATGACACAGACCAATATATCTGTGTGACAATTTTTATGCTAAGCTGCCACATTCAAAATATATAAACGCATATACTAAAAAGACATATAAATTTTACCACCTACAAGTGTCAAACAAATTTGTCTAATGCGGCGCTCTCATTGATACTGAAATCAATAAGGATCACTATTGTCCTAAAAACAATAGTGGGAAATCCAGAACTCCCAATAGGGCAAGAATATCCTAATAGATACAATTCAGTATGTCCTATCACAATATTCTTTAGAAATTTTCATCAAATGTGCATCCTCCTCACACGTTACTTCGGACAAGCGTATCGAAAGCTCCCCATAGGGATTGCACTCACCAGATCACGGCAGATAATAAGCCTCAAACGAACTTCAGACACAGGATGCAGTAGAGGAATGACTTCTCACAATCTCTGCAAATGTCAGCTGGTAGTGAGCTCATACGAGGTCCAAGTACAGGATGCAAAATAGTGACTTCTCTGGATATCCTCTTCACATAGAGGTGTGCAATTTTCCTCCCGGGATTTGTACAATGGAGAGAAAGGGAAAACTCTGCATAGTGTGAACCGGTTTCCAAAAGCTTTATTTCCCTCTTAAAAAATTTGTTTTCATAAAATCAACAAAAAAAACCCATTAACCTGTACAGCCTGCGTTCTGTTTTGCTCGTCAACTCGATGCTTGTCAGGCAAAGGTTGGTGCACTGTCGAGGGGCCTGGTGGAGCTACTGTTTGTCATATTTAGCTCACAGCTCCTCCAAACGCCGGACAGTCCTTCCGGTTTCCCGGGCCAGTTCCCTGGAACGCAAGGCGTCAATCGTCACTTCCGGTATGACGCTAAATTACGCTCAGACGCGTTTCGTCATCACGACTTTTTCAATGGGCGTGGTCTTACGGCGTGACGTGACCTCTATTTATATTGCCAATAATGAAGCCAGATTAACTCTTAAGCTGATCGCCGCTCACTATTCTAAAAGTGCATGGCGACCGTATTTACTCTCAATAAATTCATAGTATATGTTTAAAAATAAGCTGGATTGCCATACATCCACATCGAGTTGCGATCATTACAATCTTAAAAACATATTATACATACTAAGCATATATTTATAAAACCTCATAATTCATCAGTACATAACAGCTTAATTAACTGAAAAATAATCTGTTCTCTGATCCACTGACTGTCATATATCCACAGCAGTAAATTTGATTTGATATATTAAAATTACACTACAAATAAAACATCCAAATTAATAATAAATCAAAATAATTTAATTTAATAAATAGCAATGGGAGCTATAAAAATATATATATATATATATATATGAAAAAATTCATACATATACTTATACTCCTAACCGTCATTAACTAAAAGACCGGTAGAGGGTGGAATACACACTCCAAACGACTTTCCACATGAAATGAACAATCTCCTAACTGCTAAGAAGCTAGTATATTCACATCATTCTTTTTTACACGATCCTGTCTATATTCACATAGGGGTCTATGTACATATAGGTAATATCACAGCAAATACTACATGATGGGCACCCAATCTGTATATTTTCTGATGTATATAGAAAACAACTTCAAATATCCTCCCTTTATGGGCAGTTTAGGGGCCTATAACATAAGTATTATTCAACATAGTCTACAGATCACTGATGAAACAGTTTATATCCAATTCTATGTTTAACCCCTTCGGGGAGAGGGTATCAGTAAGAAAAATCCACTGAGTCTCTCTCTGTGATAATTCACGTACAATATTTGACCCTCTCCACGCAGGTTTAATGTGGTCTATCCCCCAAAAGGTTAAACCTGAGGGATCCCTATCATGAAAGACCTTAAAGTGGAGGGACACATTGTGGTCCTTATAACCAATAAGGATATTATTAATATGTTCAGCTATCCTGATTCGAAGCATCCTTTTGGTTCTCCCAATGTACATTAGCCCGCAAGGGCACTTTAAAGCGTAAACTACATGCGTAGTGTTGCAGGTTATGAATTCCTTTATTTGGAACTCATTGTTGTTGGAAGTGGACGTGAACCTTTCTATCCCTCTCATTTGACAGGCCACATCTCTGCAGGGTTTGCATTTCCTGCAACAGAAAAATCCATCCCTATCCCAAAAAGTGGGGGGACGTTTCGGAGGATCTAATACTTTTTTCACTATACAATCTCCAAAGTTTTGGGCTTTCCTGTAGACAAATCTCGGGTTAGATGGAAGCTGTTTTTGTAGGGTTTTATCCAGACAAAGAACGTGCCAATGGTTTTTGAACACCGACTCCACCTCTTTATATTGAGAATGGAAGTCTGTGATAAAACCCCACTCTTGGTTAACACTTCGTCCCACCACCAGAGGCTTGTCTCTCAGGCATTCTGCCCTAGGTATGGCAGCCATTTCTTCTACTACTGTGTTCAAATGTTGCGATTTATAACCCTTCTCCAAAAATCTTCCTTTTAGGATCCCAGCCTGTTCCCTAAAGTCTTCTGTTGAGGTACAATTTCGTTTTACCCTCATGAATTGGCCCTCCGGCACATTCTTCAGCCATAGTGGATGATGTCCACTATGGATGGGTAAAAAGCTGTTCCTGTCTGTTACCTTAAAATATACTTTAGTCTGCAGAGTATCATTAACCCTAAAGATAGTCACGTCAAGAAAGTTAATCTGTTCCTTACTTACTTGACTGGTCAGTTTGATATTGTTATTGTTATTATTAAGATGCGCTAAAAAAGTTTCCAAAGATGTTTTTGATCCTGCCCAAATAAGGAACAGGTCATCTATGTAGCGTCTATACAACAATAGCTCTGCCCTTTTCTGGTCAAATACTGATTTGTCCTCCCACTCCCCCATGAAGAGATTGGCGATGCTGGGCGCAAATTTTGCACCCATAGCAACGCCTCTCCTCTGGGTGTAGAAGGACTTGTTGAACCAAAAATAATTGTGGCTCAAACAAAAATCAAGAGCGTTCCTCAAAAATATTTTTTGGCCATGGGGTAAATCTTCCCGTCTACTTAATGCCCAATTAAGGGCCAGCAGAGCGTCATCGTGTTGTATTATGGTATAGAGAGAAGAGACATCTGATGTCACCAGAAATACTTCATCTCTCCCTGCCAAACTGACCTCTTGTAATGACTGTAACAGACTTTTTGTATCTCGAAGATAGGCTTTGGTGTCAGTCACACTTTTTTGTAAAAATCTATCAAGGTATTGTCCAAGTCTTGCTGTGACAGACCCAATCCCATTGACTATGGGTCTGGGTGGAGGATTCTTTTGATCCTTATGGATTTTGGGAAGGGTGTAGATAGTGGGTATGCGGCTACTACTCGGTATAAGAAACCTCTTTTCTTTTGGAGTTAGAATATGAGATTGATAACCTCCCTCTATTAGAGATTCCAGCTCAAGACAATACTGAGGAGTAGGATCTTTATCCAACCTCCTGTATGTGTCCTCATCGGCCAACATATTCAGGAGTTGGTTGTTGTAGTAGTTTTTAGTTAATAATACCACCCCTCCTCCCTTATCGGCAGGTCTGATTACCAGATCCTTCCTTGCTTCCAGGGATTCAATCCCCTCTTTAATATGTCTTGGGTTTACATTCTTAACCGGTCTTACTTTCTCTAAGTCGCGTAGCACCAAATTTTTAAACACTTCTAAATGCTGTGTAGCGTTATTTGGGGGATTAAATAGAGAGCGGTTTTTTAAACCACTATCTACTGCTATGGCTGCATTACCATTTGTACCTACTGGAATAGAATTTTTATTTAGAAAATATTTCTTTATACTCAATTTCCGCATATATTTATGCAAATCTACATAGACACTAAATTTATTAATGGGCCTTTTCAGGCCACATTTAAGTCCTTGATGGAGAATATTTTTTTCTTTATCCGTAAGCACTATATTAGTGAGATTATAAATCCCACCTAATCTGCTTCCCTCCTTCTTTTTCTGCGTCCTGGACCCTGCTCTGCATCCTCTGTGTCGTTTCTCCTTATATCCTGTGGGTATCCTGCATTCCTTTCCCAATATTGTTGCTCCTCCCATGCTAAATCTCTGTAGGGTGGTGCCATTGGTCGAGGATAAGTTTGTGGAGGTCTCCCCCTGTAGGGAAGGTATCCCCGTCCCCTCCTCTGTCCTCCTCGGCCCCTTCCTAAAAAAGGACGTGAGGTAGAAGGAGCATTACCCGTGTTATAATCCCACAAAGGATCGTATCTATTAGCAACTGGAACTGCATAGTTATCATGATTGTTCTGTTGTGATGGAGGATGTGTCATATTACCTCTTCCCCCTTTGCCCCTAATACCACTATTTGGATTTTTTCCCCTATTAACAGACCCTGATTGAGTTTGGGGTTGTGGCAATGCACTACTCTGATCAGGGACTACAGGTATAGATAGTGAAGGTCGTTCTTCCTGTATGGGGGTTTGAGGGACTTCACTTTCCATCATATCTTCACTATTAGGAGCAGTCCCTATTGGGCTCTGCCATGTGTAGGCACTATTAGTTCTGAAATCTTTCAGATCTCTAAAGAACTTCTTCAATTTTTTCTTTTGAGTTTCTTTATCCACCTTCTCCAATCTTTTAGTAATACGGTTATTAAAATCTATAATCTGCTGGGAGTCTCGAATGGGATCCAGCTGCTGCCGCAGATCACTGATCCTGGTCTCTAATTTAGCCATTTTCCTCTTTTTCCTTTGGAGGATCAGCTCCTGCAGCTTTAGCCCAACCCCATTGAAGAAACCCAACCATTCTGCCATGGATTCTGTGTCCTCTAAACCATCCTGTGGTGTAACCTCCCACCTTAAACTGCGAACTATGATATTAGCTTTCAGATAATGTTCAATGGTACATATGTCCCACCAGGTCCTAACCTGCTTTTCAAGGACATTCCCTAAAACAGATATAATTGTACCATAGTTCACCTCCGAATTTGTAGGCTCATTGTCTGAAAACAAACTGTTGAGATCAATTTGACTATTGTTCAGAAATTGGAACACATCCATTGCCAGCCCGAGTAGAAGATTATAAGATATATAAACAAAAAATAAAGAAAACTTACTAAGGCGCAACCTAGTTCTCCTTATACCCAGCGCTATGGAGCCTGTTCCAATTCTGTACACACCTTAGATTTCAGAACTAATAGTGCCTACACATGGCAGAGCCCAATAGGGACTGCTCCTAATAGTGAAGATATGATGGAAAGTGAAGTCCCTCAAACCCCCATACAGGAAGAACGACCTTCACTATCTATACCTGTAGTCCCTGATCAGAGTAGTGCATTGCCACAACCCCAAACTCAATCAGGGTCTGTTAATAGGGGAAAAAATCCAAATAGTGGTATTAGGGGCAAAGGGGGAAGAGGTAATATGACACATCCTCCATCACAACAGAACAATCATGATAACTATGCAGTTCCAGTTGCTAATAGATACGATCCTTTGTGGGATTATAACACGGGTAATGCTCCTTATACCTCACGTCCTTTTTTAGGAAGGGGCCGAGGAGGACAGAGGAGGGGACGGGGATACCTTCCCTACAGGGGGAGACCTCCACAAACTTATCCTCGACCAATGGCACCACCCTACAGAGATTTAGCATGGGAGGAGCAACAATATTGGGAAAGGAATGCAGGATACCCACAGGATATAAGGAGAAACGACACAGAGGATGCAGAGCAGGGTCCAGGACGCAGAAAAAGAAGGAGGGAAGCAGATTAGGTGGGATTTATAATCTCACTAATATAGTGCTTACGGATAAAGAAAAAAATATTCTCCATCAAGGACTTAAATGTGGCCTGAAAAGGCCCATTAATAAATTTAGTGTCTATGTAGATTTGCATAAATATATGCGGAAATTGAGTATAAAGAAATATTTTCTAAATAAAAATTCTATTCCAGTAGGTACAAATGGTAATGCAGCCATAGCAGTAGATAGTGGTTTAAAAAACCGCTCTCTATTTAATCCCCCAAATAACGCTACACAGCATTTAGAAGTGTTTAAAAATTTGGTGCTACGCGACTTAGAGAAAGTAAGACCGGTTAAGAATGTAAACCCAAGACATATTAAAGAGGGGATTGAATCCCTGGAAGCAAGGAAGGATCTGGTAATCAGACCTGCCGATAAGGGAGGAGGGGTGGTATTATTAACTAAAGACTACTACAACAACCAACTCCTGAATATGTTGGCCGATGAGGACACATACAGGAGGTTGGATAAAGATCCTACTCCTCAGTATTGTCTTGAGCTGGAATCTCTAATAGAGGGAGGTTATCAATCTCATATTCTAACTCCAAAAGAAAAGAGGTTTCTTATACCGAGTAGTAGCCGCATACCCACTATCTACACCCTTCCCAAAATCCATAAGGATCAAAAGAATCCTCCACCCAGACCCATAGTCAATGGGATTGGGTCTGTCACAGCAAGACTTGGACAATACCTTGATAGATTTTTACAAAAAAGTGTGACTGACACCAAAGCCTATCTTCGAGATACAAAAAGTCTGTTACAGTCATTACAAGAGGTCAGTTTGGCAGGGAGAGATGAAGTATTTCTGGTGACATCAGATGTCTCTTCTCTCTATACCATAATACAACATGATGACGCTCTGCTGGCCCTTAATTGGGCATTAAGTAGACGGGAAGATTTACCCCATGGCCAAAAAATATTTTTGAGGAACGCTCTTGATTTTTGTTTGAGCCACAATTATTTTTGGTTCAACAAGTCCTTCTACACCCAGAGGAGAGGCGTTGCTATGGGTGCAAAATTTGCGCCCAGCATCGCCAATCTCTTCATGGGGGAGTGGGAGGACAAATCAGTATTTGACCAGAAAAGGGCAGAGCTATTGTTGTATAGACGCTACATAGATGACCTGTTCCTTATTTGGGCAGGATCAAAAACATCTTTGGAAACTTTTTTAGCGCATCTTAATAATAACAATAACAATATCAAACTGACCAGTCAAGTAAGTAAGGAACAGATTAACTTTCTTGACGTGACTATCTTTAGGGTTAATGATACTCTGCAGACTAAAGTATATTTTAAGGTAACAGACAGGAACAGCTTTTTACCCATCCATAGTGGACATCATCCACTATGGCTGAAGAATGTGCCGAAGGGCCAATTCATGAGGGTAAAACGAAATTGTACCTCAACAGAAGACTTTAGGGAACAGGCTGGGATCCTAAAAGGAAGATTTTTGGAGAAGGGTTATAAATCGCAACATTTGAACACAGTAGTAGAAGAAATGGCTGCCATACCTAGGGCAGAATGCCTGAGAGACAAGCCTCTGGTGGTGGGACGAAGTGTTAACCAAGAGTGGGGTTTTATCACAGACTTCCATTCTCAATATAAAGAGGTGGAGTCGGTGTTCAAAAACCATTGGCACGTTCTTTGTCTGGATAAAACCCTACAAAAACAGCTTCCATCTAACCCGAGATTTGTCTACAGGAAAGCCCAAAACTTTGGAGATTGTATAGTGAAAAAAGTATTAGATCCTCCGAAACGTCCCCCCACTTTTTGGGATAGGGATGGATTTTTCTGTTGCAGGAAATGCAAACCCTGCAGAGATGTGGCCTGTCAAATGAGAGGGATAGAAAGGTTCACGTCCACTTCCAACAACAATGAGTTCCAAATAAAGGAATTCATAACCTGCAACACTACGCATGTAGTTTACGCTTTAAAGTGCCCTTGCGGGCTAATGTACATTGGGAGAACCAAAAGGATGCTTCGAATCAGGATAGCTGAACATATTAATAATATCCTTATTGGTTATAAGGACCACAATGTGTCCCTCCACTTTAAGGTCTTTCATGATAGGGATCCCTCAGGTTTAACCTTTTGGGGGATAGACCACATTAAACCTGCGTGGAGAGGGTCAAATATTGTACGTGAATTATCACAGAGAGAGACTCAGTGGATTTTTCTTACTGATACCCTCTCCCCGAAGGGGTTAAACATAGAATTGGATATAAACTGTTTCATCAGTGATCTGTAGACTATGTTGAATAATACTTATGTTATAGGCCCCTAAACTGCCCATAAAGGGCGGATATTTGAAGTTGTTTTCTATATACATCAGAAAATATACAGATTGGGTGCCCATCATGTAGTATTTGCTGTGATATTACCTATATGTACATAGACCCCTATGTGAATATAGACAGGATCGTGTAAAAAAGAATGATGTGAATATACTAGCTTCTTAGCAGTTAGGAGATTGTTCATTTCATGTGGAAAGTCGTTTGGAGTATGTATTCCACCCTCTACCGGTCTTTTAGTTAATGACGGTTAGGAGTATAAGTATATGTATGAATTTTTTCATATATATATATATATATATATTTTTTTTTTTTATAGCTCCCATTGCTATTTATTAAATTAAATTATTTTGATTTATTATTAATTTGGATGTTTTATTTGTAGTGTAATTTTAATATATCAAATCAAATTTACTGCTGTGGATATATGACAGTCAGTGGATCAGAGAACAGATTATTTTTCAGTTAATTAAGCTGTTATGTACTGATGAATTATGAGGTTTTATAAATATATGCTTAGTATGTATAATATGTTTTTAAGATTGTAATGATCGCAACTCGATGTGGATGTATGGCAATCCAGCTTATTTTTAAACATATACTATGAATTTATTGAGAGTAAATACGGTCGCCATGCACTTTTAGAATAGTGAGCGGCGATCAGCTTAAGAGTTAATCTGGCTTCATTATTGGCAATATAAATAGAGGTCACGTCACGCCGTAAGACCACGCCCATTGAAAAAGTCGTGATGACGAAACGCGTCTGAGCGTAATTTAGCGTCATACCGGAAGTGACGATTGACGCCTTGCGTTCCAGGGAACTGGCCCGGGAAACCGGAAGGACTGTCCGGCGTTTGGAGGAGCTGTGAGCTAAATATGACAAACAGTAGCTCCACCAGGCCCCTCGACAGTGCACCAACCTTTGCCTGACAAGCATCGAGTTGACGAGCAAAACAGAACGCAGGCTGTACAGGTTAATGGGTTTTTTTTGTTGATTTTATGAAAACAAATTTTTTAAGAGGGAAATAAAGCTTTTGGAAACCGGTTCACACTATGCAGAGTTTTCCCTTTCTCTCCATTGTACAAATCCCGGGAGGAAAATTGCACACCTCTATGTGAAGAGGATATCCAGAGAAGTCACTATTTTGCATCCTGTACTTGGACCTCGTATGAGCTCACTACCAGCTGACATTTGCAGAGATTGTGAGAAGTCATTCCTCTACTGCATCCTGTGTCTGAAGTTCGTTTGAGGCTTATTATCTGCCGTGATCTGGTGAGTGCAATCCCTATGGGGAGCTTTCGATACGCTTGTCCGAAGTAACGTGTGAGGAGGATGCACATTTGATGAAAATTTCTAAAGAATATTGTGATAGGACATACTGAATTGTATCTATTAGGATATTCTTGCCCTATTGGGAGTTCTGGATTTCCCACTATTGTTTTTAGGACAATAGTGATCCTTATTGATTTCAGTATCAATGAGAGCGCCGCATTAGACAAATTTGTTTGACACTTGTAGGTGGTAAAATTTATATGTCTTTTTAGTATGTGCCCCTAACCAACCTAACGAAGGGGAAAGGGTCGGTCATGATTAAATGGACCCCCGAGGCTGAGGCAGCATTCCCATTCTTGAAACAAGCCTTATGTAGCCAGCCAGTGTTGTACTCACCCGACTTCTCTAAAGACTTTGTCGTACAAAGTGATGCGTCAGATGTGGGGTTAGGAGCAGTATTGTCCCAGGTCTGGAACGGGGAAGAGCACCCAGTCATTTACCTCAGCAGGAAGTTGAAGTCCCATGAGGTAAATTACGCCACCGTTGAAAAGGAGTGTTTAGCGGTGAAGTGGGCTCTAGATTCCCTTCGGTACTACCTGCTAGGTAGGCACTTTGACATGGTTACGGATCACGCTCCGTTAAAGTGGATGGCTCAAAACAAGGAAACAAATAGAAGAGTGAATAGGTGGTTCCTGGCCCTCCAGGAATTCAACTTCACAGTAAAGCATCGCCCTGGCGTTCAAATGGGGAATGTGGATGCTTTGTCTTGAGTACATGAATGCCTGATTGCTGGTGTTCCAACCCCGAGGTTAAAACAAGAGGGGGGGTATGTGACAGCAGGAAGGTAAAGTCACCTGGTTGCATCCAGGGGGGTAGATATATTTCGCCCAGATTCAGGCTTTACGCCGACTTATACAACTAGGTGGAGAGTTGTATAAGCCCAGCTAAGGCTAGTGGGCTCATGGATGACTCATACCTCTAGGGAGAGTGTGGGGCGTCGTGCAGACAGGGAGTTGATGAGACCAGCTGAAGCTTGTCAGCTCATTTAGGCCTCTATAAGAACTCCCAGCTTCATTAGATGTTAGCTCATGCCTGGACCCAGACCTGTGTGGACTGTCTAGGGAGAGTGAACCCCTGTGCGGTGAGACAAAGCCTGTGTGGCTATTTGCTTGGACATTTAAAACCAGGGACTTAGGGACTAGGACAGCACTAGGCTGATCCCAGTTGTTAGTTAGGAAACCTGTATGTTTAGTCAGAGGTCAAGTTGACCAGGATTTATTTTGTTTATGTTTCTTTTGGCTTTGCTGTGTTTTGTCACTGTAAATAGAAAATAAACCGCACCTTTTTTTGATTTTGAAAACCACAACCTCCGTTTGCTGGGCCTGTTTTTGTGTGGGGAGCCCATCCCGGGGGTCACACACACCCGCTGCCGAGCTAACCCCCTCACAATATATATATATATATATATATATATATATATATATTTTTTTTTTTCTCCAAGATAGAAGAGATTTCGCCTCACGGTCAGTTACCAAACAAAGATCAAGAGAGAAGAGGCTGGGAAGGCTCACGAGCCACCTTCCCCAAATTGGACAATTCTTAAGACCGCTTCTTTGTCGGTTGAGAGCCAGAAGTCTAACATCAGGCCTTTTCATCTAGGTTTGAGTGGGAAAACTGCAATGGTCCAGGCAGCCTCCACGATCCTTCAGGGGCTTATTCTTTTTTGGAAGTTCAATCCATCCTCCACCCCCCCTTCTCTCCGACCCACCAAATTCTGATCTCCAAGGGCGAGAAGGAAGCTCTCTTTCAGTGTATTCAAATACTTCTACACCAACAGGCAGTATTGCCAGTACCAAAATTGGAGAAACACACGGGCGCCACTCCCCAGTCATTTCTTTTAGTTCCCAGGAATTCAGGGGCTGGAGACTCGTGTTGGATCCAGAGAGGTTGACGGATACGTTCGGGTAGAACATGTCATTCGGTATCCCTAGACACCGTAATTCTGTCAGTACAGCCAGATATTTGGATGGTCTCTAAGTCTCCTGGATTTCTTTCCTTCACATTCTCATCCATCAGCTTTCCAATCTTTTTCCCGGGTTGAAAGTAGGCGATCTGCGCCTCCACTTCCAATATCTTCCCTTAGGGATTTCATCAATCCCCAAAACCTTCACCAAGGTCTTAGCAACCATCCTGGCTTCCTTCTGGGAAAGGAGGTCAGGGTCCTGCATTTCTTCCAAATCGAGTGACTTATCTGCTCAGTCAATTGACGCCTAAGGGCGCAGCTGCAAACTTTAGTCAACATTCCGGTGAAGGCGTGTCACTTCCATCAGAGGATGCAGGAATTTGTATAGAAGGTGGAGGAAGTGAACAGTTGGTGTTTACAATCTCCGTTTGGGCTTTCTGGCACAATGAAGAAAGAGGCACCGAAGACAAATGAGAGTTATTGGTGGAAACCAGCCTTGGGGGTGGGCATGGCCTCCCAACCTCCTAGTTCACCGCTCCCTTGACCCATTCTTGCATCTGAAGCAAGTCAACTGAACTGGGGGGTGACACATCACCAAAAGAACCAGTTAGTACAAGGAAGATGGTGTTTCAACTCGGAGAGTATGATTTCCGATATCCTAGAGCTAAGAGTGGCATGGACGGCGCATCTAGTCCCTCTTCTTGGGAGCAAGTCCATACTGGTTCAGACAGACGACAAGGCGGCAGTGGCCTATGTTCAAAGCCTAGACGGGACGCACAGCAGGTCTCTGTCCAGCGACGTGGCCCCAATTAGTTTGTGGGCGGAGGACAATTTGGTCAATCTTCAGGCAGCCTACATCCCAGCCCCTGAGAATCAGCTAACCGATCGCCTTTCAAGGTCTTTCAACAGCAACAACGAATAGTCACTAGGCCCGTGGATTGTCCGGTGGATATACCAACAGCGGGGTACTCCCCATTGAGAGCTTTGAGCTTCCTACTCAAAGCGAAACTCCTTTGCTTTTTATGAGATTCCCTCAAGATTACTCTGATACTGAGTTTCCTCCAGCTTCTATTGTCAGAGAAGGTCACTATCCTGGCAACCATGCTATACTGGGAAAGGGGACAATGGTTTCCACTCTCAGTCAAAATGGCTCGGTGCAGCCCACTTCCGATTCCACACATGGTTTCCACTATTAGTCAAATAGCTCAGTACAGCTTCCACACACGGTCAACCTCCTATATCAAGACGACTTCTTTCTCCCACATCCGGGGATCCTGGACTTGAAGCCCTGAAAGCTGAGCAGAGCAGACTGGGTGACCTAGGGTGCTTGCATGGTGTCACCCAAACATTATTACAACCAAGAGAGTCCTCCACCTATGCCACCTTATATTAGGTTTCGAAGGGGATTCACAGAACTGGCAGAATCCAACCATTTCAATCCACTAGGCCCTGGGCTCCAAAGATTCTACTCTTTCTACTAACTGGTCTGGACTTAGGCTGAAGTCTAAAGCACTCTGAAGGTTCAGCCTGTAGCCTTGTCAGCTTTGACGGGCACACGCTGGGCACTGAATCTCCTCGTAGAACGTTTCCTGAAAACAGTCAAAGTCCACGTCCTCCCGGGAAGACTGATACCCCATATGGGTGTCTGACAGATGTCTTAGCAGACCCTTCCTTTGCACCCACTAAAGAGTGTGCATTGGGAGGCATTACATTGGGAACCTACCTTGCTGATTGCCATCATATCAGGTCGTAAGGCGTCAGAAACACAACCTCTAGGGGCACAGGAACCCTACGTCACCTTTTTCCCAGGCAGGGTAGCCCTACAGCCTATTCACCAGCATGTCTCTAAAGTGTCTGCACTCTACATTCTCAGCCGGGTATGGCTTCTCCTGACTTTCGGAGAAGATCCAATCTCCTCAAACTACACGGTTTGGATATAGCCAGATCCCTGAGGCGTTACTTGGAACTAACACAACAGTTTCGCAAAGATCAATGTTCATTTGTTATTGCCAAGGGCGCAAAGAAAGCAATGACGCCCTCCAAGCTAGTCCAAGGATGTATCGGGCTAGTGGTCTCCCAGTCCGAAGTGCGCCGAATGCGCACTCATCACAGGGAAGGTCCTCTGCCTCTGCAACGTTTGGGCTAGGGTCTCTCCGGAGACATTTTGCAGGACGGCTAGTTAGTCATCCTTCATCACCTTCATGTCGCACTATATCCTAGGCGCGGCAATCCTTATCTCCTGAGATTTGGGAGGAGGTCTCTTGGAACTATCAGTTCTGTAAACTCATTTATTTGTATTATTGCAGTACCCTCCCTGTAAGCGAGTTAGGTACCCTTAGTATGCTGCCATGAAGGCACCAAGAAAACGGAAAATTGTATACTTACCTTTCCGTAATTTTCCTTTCCTGGTGCCTACCATGGCAGCATACACCCTCCCTTCTATAATCCTTAAAGTTCTGAAGACTAGTTACAAGAATACCTGAGGGGGGAGTAACTCTTTCTTTTATAGAGTTACGTGGTCCTGTGAGTTAATCGGGGCGGAGCCATTAACCCTTAGTATGCTGCCATGGTAGGCACCAGGAAAGGAAAATTACGGAAAGGTAAGTATACAATTTTCTGTTTTACGTTGAGTAGAAAAATCCTATTTTCTCTTTCGTCCATGGACGGACACAGCTCCTTATCATCTTAACTTGTGGGACATCCCCAAGCAGTGTCAAAAAAAACGAGGGGTGGAAACAGCAATTAACAACTTCACCCCAAACAACCAGAGCTTCTCAACGGAGGAGATGCAATCTCAAACAGCCGTCTGCAAAACCTTGCGGCCGAAGCAAGCATTCGAAGATGCACACACATCAACCTTGTAAAACTTAGTGAAGGTAGGAACGGACGACCAGGTCGCCGCCTTACACACCTGTGAAACAGATGCTTGATGTCGGAAAGGCCAGGAGGCAACAATTGCCCTGGTCGAATGCGCCAAGACAGGAAAGGGAGGGGCCGCCCTCTAAGGGCATAGGTCTGAATCACAATCTGTCTGATCCATCAAGAATGGTGGCCGACGACACCGCCAGGCCCGTCCATGGGCCAGTCACCGAGACAAACAGTTAATCTGACCTCCGAAATGGAGCCGTAGCAGACAGATACATTCCTTAAACCTGTTCTGCGGGTGTAACGCAACCTCTTTGGGATGCGACGGCAGAGGACACAAGGATGGAAGTACAATGTCCTTATTCAAAAGAAAGGCCGAAATCACCTTTGGAAGAAACGAAGGCTGCAAGCGTAGCACCGCTTTATCCTTATGGAGGATCAAGTAGGGGGACTTGCAAGACAAGGCCGCCAACTCAGAAACCCTCCTGACAGAGGTAATAGCCACCAGAAAGGCAACTTTCTGAGAGAGTGTCAAAAGAGGAATCTCTCTGATGTTCTCAAAGGGAGGTTACTGAAGTACCAAGGGTACCAAATTCAAATCGCACGGAGGTAGTGGTGGTCGAAACGGAGGAGCCACATGTCGGACCCCATGCACAAACGTACTCACCAGTGAATGAGCCACCAAGTGTAGTTTTAAAGAACACAGCCAAGGCTGAAAACTGCCCCTTAATGGTTCTTTAGGCAAGTTTCTGATCCACACCACGCTATTTAAACAGCAGGATCCTGGGAACCGACTATGCCCATGGGCGCCAACCCATCTCCTCTCACAGAGATGTAGGCCTCCCACGTGCAAAGATAGATCTTCCGAGAAGAAGACTTCCGTGCCCTCAGCATGGAGGAAATTACGGAGTCCGACAGGCTTCGGTCCCTCAGAACCTGACTGTCATCAGCCAAGTTGTTAAAGCCAGCGTACCTGGGATGCCGAGACCAATCTGGGGCAATTAGTCACCGGAAGCCCCTCAGTACCCACTCTGCGGAGTGGGGAAAAGATATAAAACTTAGCCAATACTGACCCTACGGGGCCACCCACGCGTCCATCGCGTCCGCCCAGGGATCCTTGGCCCTGGCCACAACTTCAATACCTTTCGATTGAATCGAGAAGCCAGGAGATCCACAGCTGGCGTGCCCTATCTCGGACAAAAAGAGTCGAAGCACATCCGGGTGTAGCGACCATTGTCCTTGGTCCAGCATCTGGCGACTTAGGTAATCAGCTGCCAGTTTACTACACCCAGAATGTACACGCCGATAGAGCCGGCACGCTCCGTTCAACCCACCGCAGGATGTGAGCGACCTCCAATGCTGCAGCCGAGCTGCTTGTTCCTCCTAGATGGTTGACATATGCCACCGTCGTGGCGTTGTCTGACTGGATCCTGACCGGACCCCCTGTAGCCATGTGGAGAGGCACTGCCTGATCGCTCGAAGTTCTCGTGCATTGATCGGCAGGCGGGATTCTTCCTGTATCCCGCGACCTTGCGTCAATTGAACACCCCCAAACGGTCAGGCTGGCATCCGTTGTGATTACCGTCCAGTGAAAAGGAAGGAACGACTTTCCGGACTGAAGGGCCGGAGATTTCAGCCACCAGACCAGGGGAGGTCTGACTAGGTGGCCCACCCGGATTTGACAATCCAGGGACAACGGAGACTTGTCCCATTTGGACAGGATCTCCTTTAGCAAGACTCGAGTATGGAATTGGAGAATACGGTACTGCCTCGAAGGAGGCTACCATGAGACCTAGGACTCACATGCAAATGCGCAGCGACGACCACCTGCGGGATGCCAACAGCTTCACCGCCGCCCAAAGAGCCTACAATTTTTTCAAAGGGAGAAAAACCCTTGCCTCTGAAGAGAGCAGGATCAAACCCAGGTACTCCAGGCGCCGAGTCGGCACCAACACCGACCTCTGGAGGTTCAGTACCCAACCACATATTTGAAGGGTCTATCATCACCACGTCCCCCTCTAATTCTGAGTACGAAGCAGCCCTCAGAAGGTGGTCGTTCAAGAGACCCCAAAGCGATTCCTCGCTGTCACAGCAAGGCCAGGATCGTGGTGAGCACCTTGGAGAAAACCCTTGGTGCCGATGCCAGGCCAAAAGGGAGAGCCACAAAATGGTAGTAATCGACCCCGACTGCAAAACGCAGAAATTTCTGATGCCCGACATATATGAGGCCCTATAAATATGCATCCTTGATGTCCAAGGACTCCAGAAAATCCCCCAGATGGAGAGCAGCGACCTGAGAGAATTGATCTCATCCTGAACCTTCGTACTTTTACAAAGGAGTTGAGGACCTTGAGGTCCAGGATTGGACGAACCCCATCCTCCTGTGGGACTACAAACAGATTGAAATAGAATCCCTGAAGCCTTTCCGGCAGCGGCACAGGAGCTATTACCCCGCACTTCAGCAGGTCCTGCACTGCCCCAAACAGGGCGTTCCGACAAGCCGGAGGAAGATGAAGGTTGGAGGGAAAAAATCTGTTGTTTTGTGGATAATAAGAAAATCTATCTTGTACCCTTATGAAACCATTTTGCAAACCCACTGGTCGGAAAGCAGGGAAGTCCACCGAGCTGCAAACTCGCGAAGTCAGGCAGGGGCAGCCCTACATGCAGTAGCAGATTTGTTTGCAGGCCGTCTGGCTTGCGAACCCAGGGACACTGTTATCCCCTCAGCTGACCCCTTTTCGGCCTGGAAACGCTCACCTGCGGATCCGGCAGAAAGAAAAAAAAGCTTGTGAGTGGAAAAAAAAGGGAGGGCCCTGGCCTACGGCGTGGCTCCATACCCTTTCTGGATTGTGGGAGCGCCGTGCTCCCACCCCAAACAACATTTTCAATAATGTCATCCAGTGAGGCTCCAAAAGCCCCCAACCCTGGAAGAGCAAATCCGCCAGAGTCTTCTAGGACGTCTGGTCCGCAGACCAGCATATCAGTCAAATCATGCGGCGTAACCCCACCGCAGATACTGAACATTCTGGACAGCTGCATCTAAGGCCGCATTGCAGACAGACATACTTGAGGCCATGCACCAACTGGTCCGCTATCATGCAGACTGGGGAAGCCTGTTGCTTTTCAAAGCATGGTGCAGCAATCTTGCCCATTCAAGGAAGCGTCAGTGACGCCAGGGTCGTGGCCAACAGTGACCGCCATGCTGACCCCAATACCATGAACAAGGACCGGGCCACCGCCTCGGTCCTCCTGTCGGCAGGGTACATAAAGACAGGGGCCCCCCACCACCGGACCATGGTAATTCCCTGGATGCCGGGGGAGATTTCCCCTTTTTCAGGAAACACTCCCCAAAAGGATAACGGACAGCCATGCAGTTTTTTTGGAATGCTGAGGCCGCTCCTATTCGTAGTATTTAAAACATTATCAAATAAGCTAGGTAGGGAAACCTAGTGGTGCGGCCCGGCTAGTGGGACCCAGAAGGGACCGTCACCTTTATAGATGCCCTCGCCGTAACCTCCACTTTATTGGGGATCCCGCACGCAGTGATAAGTGCTCCACAAGCGCCCTTTTGCGCTGACCCGGACACGCAAGCAAGGACACAGTTCCGCACTGTCCGAAGGGTCCTGGTTTGCATCTTCTGACAAGTCAGATCAGGGGACATCTGCCAGAGCAAGGCCCGAGTCTGAATCAGAACTTTTTTCCCAAAGATGGTGGTGGGAGGGGGCGTTTTTACCCCCCTTACAACCGCACACCTCAGGGAAAGAAACGCCAGCTTCTAAAGCCATGCAAACCACCACTTGCCGGACTCCCATAGGGACCAAGGCAAGGTACATTAGGTCCACCCTCCTAGCTTCTCAGACTGAGGGACCCCCCAGGGGACTCACCGTTCTGACCCAGGTGCCGCACAGCACCGCCGTCCGCTCTCCCCATATGCCTTCAACCTGTCATGGTTACAGTGTATTCCTGTGCCTGAGGTGTTCTGCGCTATCCGCGCCGTTCAGAAAGGACGTTTTCACCGCTAGAGGCAAAAAACAAGCTGGGACTACATGAAAATGTCTGCCAGCCGCCCCTGTGTAAAAGCGCGCGGACTACAAGAAAATGGCCGCCGCTTCTCAGCATTAAAAACAAGTCCGGCCACAAGAAAATGGCACCGGTGCCGCCAAAATGGCCGCCGAACATGTTCTGAGGTAAAAGAAAAAAAGGCTGTGAACACACTGGGCCTCAGCGCGGAGGCCCCCCCATGGCACCAGACAACACCCCACATGGAGAGCAGACCCTGGACACCCCGCAGCCCCCAGCCAGGACACGGAGCCCCCTCCCGGAGGACCCCCGGTCAGTACACAGCAGGCCCAGCCCGACAGAGTATGGGAAGGAGGGAAAGGACAGGGAGAGAAGAAAGGAAGGGTGAGAGACCCCCTAGTCGACCTCCCCAGGAATGCCCAGCTGCTCCATCCTGCCGAGGCAGGAGGGAACCGTACTTACCCATCCATGCAAGGACTTGCTGACGCGTTCCTGACAGACCTACAACCGAGCAGTACGGAGTAGCTGTCGGCCCGGTCCACTGTGACTGAGACAGCAAGCAGCCCAGTCATATGTGAAGCCCGGAGCAAATAGCTCACCGGCCACCCCTGGAGCCATGGGGTATGTCGTGGTCGACCCAGCGCGTAGCTAAGGCCTGCTCACGCTCGATGGCCAGACTGGGGGGACTACAAGGATCTATATTATCCAACCTGTCACCCAGCCGGCAGTTGATAGAAGATTTCTTAAAATAAAATAATAAAAAAATAAAAATTTCTTCAGGACCCTGGGCCCAAAGGGAGCCAGGTCCTTCTCCTCTACTAGGCAGAAAAAAACTGAGCTGCTGAGGCAGTGTTAGGGGTTATGGCCAGAGGGACCGCCCCCTGGGTGGGGCTGTTGAGCTTTGCTAAAGTTACATGTTAATAAATGTCTAACATGTCTGCCTAGTCCTCTCCTAATAGACGTAACATAACCCACAAGTCAAGATTATAAAGGAGCTGTGTCCGTCCATGGAGGAAAGAGAAAAGAGAACCAGCTCTCTTTTTTCCCGCCGTGATTCTCATCGGTTTTCCTGCCCAACTGCTATGGAGCATACACACGGCCGGTTTTCCCGCCCAAAAGCAAACATGGCAGTTTTCCCGTCGGGAAAACCGATCGTGTGTACGAGGCATAAGCCTTCTTTACACTTGTGTTTGGTGGGGCAATAAAAACATGCGACTGAGCCAAATTAAAGACTAACTCCAGCCAATGCTTTTTAAGCAGTTACAGAAACCATTTTTCCCTTTTGGGATAAAAGGTTTTACCTAAATAAAAATAAAGCTGATCATTTTAGGCACCCCTGCCAGTGTTAAATGGTTTGTCTCAACCTCTACGTCTTCTTTACTGCACAGATTGGTGTGTTAAAGGAAGAAAAAGAACAACAGGATCAACATGGGGACTCAGACAAAAAAAGACCACTTTGTTAATGCTAGTGACAGACTACATGATATACAGTATGTCATTTTATATGTTGGCCTTAGTACTTTAAACACTTTAGGGGTTGAGTGCATTTTTTGGCAACTCAATGTATTTTTCAACCTCTTGGTCCGTTGTTATAGTCCTGGTGGCAGTCTTTCAATAAACCTGTTGAACGGATGTTGGTGTGCAGCCATTTTTTCCACTTGGTCTACATGTTCATGGTTGCGAGTCAGAGCTAGCACCAAGCCCTTCTTTTCTGGTGGATTATCATACTCACCTGGAGCAGCGATCCGTTTCATTGTTTCAGTATTTTTCTGTACTTGCAGTTTGTAAAGAGATGAGACCTGGAGAAATTTGCATGACATACACTTTAATGTAGAATTCTCTAGCTCAGTGGTTCTCAACAACCAGGCTACAGTGCTCCTCCTGCCAGGCTCTGGTTTCTTGTCTGCTTTGACAGCTAGACTTTATATGATGGAGCAGAAGGAGAGCTCAATTCAGCAGGTTCTTTAGGCAAGTTTCTGATCCACACCACGCTATTTAAACAGCAGGATCCTGGGAACCGACTATGCCCATGGGCGCCAACCCATCTCCTCTCACAGAGATGTAGGCCTCCCACGTGCGAAGATAGATCTTCCGAGAAGAAGACTTCCGTGCCCTCAGCATGGAGGAAATTACGGAGTCCGACAGGCTTCGGTCCCTCAGAACCTGACTGTCATCAGCCAAGTTGTTAAAGCCAGCGTACCTGGGATGCCGAGACCAATCTGGGGCAATTAGTCACCGGAATCCCCTCAGCAGGCATGCACTATCCTGCACTCTCCCTGGCTCAAATCTTCCAAATGCATGCACCTTTAGACATCAGCTCAACCCCAATGCATGTTGCTTCAGCCCTCCCAATTTTTGCACCTTCAGAGCTCATACCAACCCCATTTCCTGCACCTTCAGACTATATATACTGTATATTTTTATATATCCAGTTTAAAGTGCATAGACATTATAAAGAGGAACTCCAACTCAAATCCTTAAATGTTAAAGTGATACTAAAGTAAATTTTTTATCCTAAAATAAAAAAAAGTGTAGCGCCCTCCTCACTCCCCTCTTTCTCTTCAGCTCGTCTGTCTCTTGTCTAGAGGTATCTTTCAGAGGGGAAGGGAGCGGGGATACCACGCCTGGCTTTCACCACAGGTGTTAGTGTAATCAAAGCAAAGTTCTTTTACCTTCTGGTCAGTGTTGTGCACCTGGAGCCTCCACCAAGAGTCACCTTGAACAATGTCTGTCAGGAAATGAGCCCCACACCATTAAAGTTCAACACTCCTTTATTCTTCTCGAATAAACACAATCAGTTGAACTCCCTTGGTAGAAACAGAACAGAAAAGGAGGTGTGGATGCGAGTAGGCCCAGACACAATGTGTTCTCCACTTTCCTCCCTGAAAGTGACTTGTGGTCTCCGAGCGGGGGGGGGGGATTTCCTTCCAAGCGGTCTCCGATGAGAGACTCACCCGTCACTGGCAATATGCTGCACCAGGTCTTCGAGTGAGGAGCTCCCCCCGGTCCATTACGCCTTCCCGATTCGGGTACCCACTCCCGGGGTTCCCTAGGATCTCCTTCCCTTGCGGAACTCAGTGTTGGGCACTGAGCTCCAGACCTCCATCCGAGTACCTCACCCCAGGCTAAAGGTGCCTGGGATGGAACACGACCTCCGGCTGTCCTCTAGGCCTAGGCCCGCCTAGATAACCGACACAAACCACCGTCCACAGGCTGAAGGTGCCTGGGACTCGACCCCGTGACAAAGATGGCCGGCCCCTTTATACCCTCTCCCAGCAAGCACGGCGGGTTCCCCGCCCCACCATACCGCTGCTGAGGGAGGACAAAAAGGAGGCGCAACACACAGCAATGATTCAACCCCAGCCCAGAGCGACAGTGCCACCCGCTGGGCTGCAGGGAATTACACATCACTAATGTCTCTGCCAAGTTCAAATTTACACCTGGGAAAGTACATACCCGCTACAAAAGTTTATACTTGCCTGCTTCGTGCAACAATATTGTACAGAGAAGTCCCTTACCTGCTTTTTTGGCAGTCCCCCAATGGTGCTGTCTGCTGCTTCTTCTTCCAAGTGGCCCCCTAACAAGCTGGCTGCTAAGGGGGTACTCGGGCAGGCATGCTCCTTATCCAGGCTGTGTGCATCCATGAGACACACAGCTACAGTAAGCGCACCCCCACTCCCTCCTCACAGGAGTTTGACTGACAGCAGCGGGAGCCTATCTCGTGTGAAAGCAGGAAGAGAGGAGAGTGGTGCTGCAGCCAAGACAGCACTGGGTCCGGGGGAGGAGTCAGGTAAGTGTTTAAAGATGAAGTTTGGTAGAAAAAGTAGTGGGGAGTTTTCTTTACCTTAATGGTAAGTGTGTTTACCTCTTGGTAGGTGTGTTACCTGTAGATCGCTTCTATTTACTGTGCAATTCATACATTTGTATATGATGGATAGTACAGCTAGCACTTTACCTTCAGAGCTGCGGCTCCTATACAGGGAAGTGATTGTGTCAATTATCCAACCCTCCTCTTTCCTTTTTTTTTGAAAATTATTTTTATTGAGATTTTATGCATAACATACATAAAACAAAAAAACAAATAACTACATCCGAGAAGTGCCAGCACAACATCGGCCCACTTCAAGGACCACACTGGGTCCTAAAAGTATAATACAAATACATATTTACAACCTATCTAACATAGTCCAACTGACTAACAAGTACATATCCCAATCTGTTCCCTCCCCTCCCCCTGTCACAACTCTACCAAGTCTTGATATGATTTCCCCTTATGACCGGATAAATGACATACAACAAAAAAAAAAATTAACTTGTGGATATAGAAATCAGGCCTCTTCTATTTCTAATAATGGGGTAACAAATATTCCAGGTGGGTTTTCACCCTGACCCTTAACCACTTAAATACCAGGCACACCCCCTTCCTGCCCAAGCCAGTTTTCAGATGTCGCTGTTTAAATGACAATTGCACGGTCATGCTACACTATACCGAAACAGAATTTTTATCATTTTGTTCCCACAAATAGAGCTTTATTTTGGTGTTATTTGATCACATCTGCGGTTTTTATTTTTTGCTAAACAAATTCTTTTGTTTCTTTTATAATTTTTTTAAATAAGTATGTTTTTTCCTTCACTGATGGGCACTGATAAGGCGGCACTGACAGGCACTGATAAGGCGGCACCGATGAGGTGGCACTGATGGTTGGCACTGATATGCAGCACTGATGGGCATTGATAGGTGGCACTGATACGTGCCACGGATGGGCACTGATAGGCATCACTGATGGCACTGGCAGGCATTGGGGATGGGCACTGATTGGCAGCTGCCTGGGCACCGATTGGCATTTCCCTGGTGGCCTAGGGTGGCATACCTGGTGGTCCAGTGTGGTGGCCATCCCTGGTGGTACTGGGCAGGCATCCGAGGGGGGGCTGCACTGATAAACAATCAGCACAGACCCTCCCTGTCAGGAGAGCAGCCGATCGGCTCTCCTCTACTCGCATCTGTCAGACACGAGTGAGGAAAAGCCGATAAACGGCTCTTCCTGTTAACATCGTGATCAGCTGTGATTAGACACGGCTGATCACGTGGTAAAGAGCCTCCGTCAGAGGATCTTTACTGCGATCGTGTGTAGCAGTGTGTCAGACTGACACGCCACACCACCGATCGCTGCGATGCGTGCCCCCACCAGCGAACGGCGGCTGTTATCCTGCTGGATGTCATATGACGCCCAGTCAGGAAAACTGAACCACCACCCGGCCATCATTCTGCTATAGGCCGGGAGGGAAGTGGTTAATGAAGCCCAACTTAAAAGCTGGACCCTTGAGACTGAATAAAAAATCTTGGCCAATCTGGCTGGAGTAAAATAGCTCCTATGTAAGAACTTAAATTTAATCAACCTATCCCTGGCCGATACAAGGAGTTGAAAGGATTGAGTCCACATGTCATCCCAATCCTCCCCCTGAAGTCCAGGCACTTCAGCTACACATTCTGTCTTGATGTGATTTACCCTTATGACCGGATGAATGACAATGAATAAAAGTCCATAACTTGTGGATATAGAAATCAGGCCTCTTCCATTTGTAATTGGAATACTGGGATAACAAATATTCCAGGTGGGTTTTCACCCTGACCCTTAACCACTTAACGACCGCTCACTGTATATATACGTCGGCAGAATGGCACCGACAGGCACAATCACGTATAGTGTACGTGACTGCCTTTGTATAGTTAATGGGTCCGATCGGACCCCCCTTCTATACAGTGAGCGGTCGTTATCCGTTGGAGAGCGATCCGGGATGAGGGGACGGCCATTCGATTCCGGCCACCCCCTCGCGTTCGCTCCCGGCGAATGAGAAAGCTTCCGCCGCAGGTTTTTATAGCGTTAGGTACCCCCATATATTACCTAATAAAGGTTTAACCCCTTGATCCCCCACCCTTTCACCCCCTTTTGCCAGTGTCACTAAGCGATCATTTTTCTGATCGCTGTATTAGTTATGCTGGTGCCGATAGATAGGCAGTTATTTTTTTTAGGTTCGCCGCAGGTTTTTATAGTGTCAGGTACCCCCATATATTACCTAATAAAGGTTTTAACCCCCTAGTTAACCCCTAGTTAACCCTGCGTCACACCCCAGGCAGCGTCAGGTTAGTGCCAGTAACGCTAACACCCACGCGTGAAGCATACACCCCCCTTAGTGGTATAGTATCTGAACAGTTCAATATCTGATCAGATCTATATTAGTGTCCCCAGCAGTTTAGGGTTCCCAAAAACGCAGTGTTAGCGGGATCAGCCCAGATACCTGCTAGCACCTGCGTTTTGCCCCTCCGTCCAGCCCAGGCCACCCAAGTGCAGTATCGATCGATCACTGTCACTTACAAAACACAACACACATAACTGCAGCGTTCGCAGAGACAGGCCTGATCCCTACGACTCTAGTGCTGTAGGAGGTGATTTCACCACCACAGTTAAAAAAAAAAAGCATATATGCCGAAGCATTCGGGCAGCAGGGGCAGAGGAGCGGAGGAGCGATTTTGCTCCTAATGCCGCATACATACGGTCGAAATTCCGACGGAGGCTTGCCCGTGGAAAAGTCCGACCATGTGTGTGCGGCATAATTTTTGCGGGAGGATGCCCCAATGCTTCGGCATATATAAATGGTGCATGTATGCCCATCATTAGAAGTGGGTGGATGAATGGCGGTATTCTAATGGTGGGCATACCCACCGATCAATCTCTTTTTTTCGTTCAGCCAACAGGCTGCACATTCACAGAGTCACAAGTTTTACAAACCTTCTTGCTCTCACAGACCAATGCTGTCTGTGTTTCCCAGGCAGAGCAAAGGCTGTCTGCTCAGGTGAGCTTTTAATGAACCTGTGGGAGAGAACCAACACCTGAAGTGGATCCTGGCTCAGAGATCCCTGAATGTATATGAGAGGAGCCTGGGAGATGTATAAACTCCGAATAGGACTTTTCCCAGGCTCTCTCTGGGATGCTCTGTCACACATCCTCCCTCCTTGTTTCAACCCCAGGGTTGGAACACCTGTAGCCCAACAGGAGTGAACACGGGAGAGGGCATCTACATTCCCCATCTCAACACCTGGCCTGTGTTTTACTGTAAAGGCGTAATCTTGTAGGGCCAAAAACCACCGGTTCACTCGCCTATTAGTCTCCTTCTTTTGGGCCATCCATTTCAGGGGAGCATGGTCAGTTATCAACTCAAACTGGCGCCCCAACAAGTAGTACCTGAGCACGTCCACGGCCCACTTTATGGCCAGACACTCCTTTTCAATGACTGCGTACTTCTTTTCATGGTCATTGAGCTTTCTGCTTAAGTACACCACAGGGTGTTCTTCCCCATTGTGTACCTGTGAAAGTACTGCCCCGATACCCACATCAGACGCATCCGTCTGGACCAAAAAGTTTTTGTAGAAATCGGGGGAGTATAGGATTGGCTGTGCACAAAGAGCCTTCTTCAGTACTTGAAAAGACTCTTCTGCTACTGGAGACCATTTCACCATTACGGAGGCTTTCCCTTTTGTAAGGTCTGTCAGTGGGGCAGCTATAGTTGCGAAATTTGGGATGAATCTTCTATAGTACCCCGCAATGCCAAGAAAGGCCCTGACCTGCTTCTTGTTTGCAGGACGTGGCCACTCCTGGATGGCTTCTATTTTATTCACCTGGGGCTTTATGACACCCCGGCCAATAGTGTAGCCCAAATACCTGGCTTCCTCTAGCCCAATGGCACATTTTTTGGGATTTGCCGTAAACCCTTCTTTGAAGAGGGAATCCAGGACAGCCTGGACACGGGGCAAGTGAGACTCCCAGTCAGTGCTATGCACCACTATGTCGTCCAGATAGGCTGCAGCATACTGTCGGTGAGGTCTTAGGGTCCTGTCCATAGCCCTCTGAAATGTTGCAGGGGCATTTTGCAACCCAAAAGGCATTTCTTTTTCGTACATCACGGAACACAGAGCGACTTAGTCATTACTAATGGGTTATATAGTTTACCTTCAGGTGCTGGCACTGGCAACTTCCAAACCGGAAGTACCCTCCCCTATATAAGCCCCTCCCATCCGGGAGCACCTCAGTTTTTTGCCAGTGTCTAAGGTGTTGGCCAAAGAGTAACATGTGTTTTCACTGGGCTTGCATACAGGTTCTTTTATGGGCCTTAGTAAGCTGTTCCGGATCCCACCAAAAAAGCTTCATAGCTAAACGGTCGGTACCCGGGCCTTGCAGCAGAAGAGCAAGGTTTTGCCTGTAATGCCTCTCTTAGGAGGGCTGGACCCTGGGATCCAGAGCTCTGGTCATACCCACGACCAAGATGTTTTCTGTGCAGGGTGCTATACAGGTCCAGGGGAGTGGAATCCTTGGGAACCCGGTCCCTGAAGGTTTAATTACAATGCCTGCCGTGATAGGTGAAGTTTGGGCTTCTGTGGACCAAACAGAGTCCTGCGGCGGGGAACAGGTAAGTGGGGGCTCCCAGGAACTTGGTTCTATTGGGGGACCCCCAAGCCTAATTTGTCTTTCTGTCTGTTACCTAACGGTATTCCCGCTAATATCTGTGTATGCCTGTAACTACTGAAAAATGTAAAATTTTAACCACTTAACGACCGCTCACTGTATATATACGTCGGCAGAATGGCACCGACAGGCACAATCACGTAGAGTGTACGTGATTGCCTTTGTACAGTTGGGGGGTCCAATCGGACCCCCCTTCTATACAGTGAGCGGTGGCTAAGTGTCTGGGGGAGCGTTCCGGGATGAGGGGGCAGCCATTCGTTTCTGGCCACCCCCTCGCGATCGCTCCCGGCGAATGGAAATGCCCCCTCTGTCTGTGTCAGACAGAGGGAGCAGGAGGAAGTGATGTCATCTCTGGTGCGGCGCTCACATATACCGAGCGCCGTACAAGAGAAGATATCAGGTCAGTGCACACAACACTACACTGACACCAGGACACATAGGGACATAAATCGCGCCCCCAGGCCCCCCCAGACACCCCAGATCACCCCCAGATCACCCCCCAGCCCCCAGTCACAGTGTCACTGATTGCAGTGACCATTTATTTAGTGATCACTGCAATCAGTGACATTTGTGACTGTAAAAGTGTCACCAAAGTTTAGTCTTAGGTCCAGTGTAGCCCCCTAACCCCCCCTAATAAAGGTTTAACCCCCTGATCACCCCCCAGATAACCCTTTCACCCCCTATCACCACTGTCGCTTAGCGATAATTTTTCTGATCTCTGTCTTAGCGTCAGTGATGCCGATCGGCAGCCAGTAATTTTTTTTAGGTTCGCCACAGGTTTTTATAGCGTCAGGTACCCCAATATATTATCTAATAAAGGTTTAACCCCCTTGATCGCCCCCCAGGTAACCCTTTCACCCCCTATCACCACTATCACTAAGCGATCGTTTTTCTAAACGCTGTCTTAGTGTCTGTGATGCCGATCGGCAGCCAGTAATTTTTTTTAGGTTCGCCGCAGGTTTTTATAGCGTCAGGTACCCCAATATATTATCTAATAAAGGTTTAACCCCCTTGATCGCCCCCCAGGTAACCCTTTCATCCCCTATCACCACTATCACTAAGCGATCGTTTTTCTAAACGCTGTCTTAGTGTCTGTGATGCAGATCGGTAGCCGGTAATTTTTTTTAGGTTCGCCGCAGGTTTTTATAGCGTCAGGTACCCCAATATATTATCTAATAAGGGTTTAACCCCCTTGATCGCCCCCCAGGTAACCCTTTCACCCCCTATCACCACTGTCGCTAAGCAATTGTTTTTCTAAACGCTGTCTTAGTGTCGGTGATGCAGATCGTAGCCAGTAATTTTTTTTAGGTTCGCCGCATGTTTTTATAGCATCAGGTACCCCAATATATTATCTAATAAAGGTTTAACCCCCTTGATCGCCCCCAGGTAACCCTTTCACCCCCTATCACCACTGTCACTAAGCGATCGTTTTTCTAAACGCTGTCTTAGTGTCTGTGATGCAGATCGGTAGCCGGTAATTTTTTTTAGGTTCGCCGCAGGTTTTTATAGCGTCAGGTACCCCAATATATTATCTAATAAAGGTTTAACCCCCTTGATCGCCCCCCCAGGTAACCCTTTCACCCCCATCACCACTGTCGCTAAGCAATCGTTTTTCTAAACGCTGTCTTAGTGTCTGTGATGCAGATCGGTAGCCGGTAATTTTTTTTAGGTTCGCCGCAGGTTTTTATAGCGTCAGGTACCCCAATATATTATCTAATAAAGGTTTAACCCCCTTGATCGCCCCCCAGGTAACCCTTTCACCCCCTATCACCACTGTCGCTAAGAAATTGTTTTTCTAAACGCTGTCTTAGTGTCGGTGATTCAGATCGTAGCCAGTATTTTTTTTTAGGTTCGCCGCAGGTTTTTATAGCGTCAGGTACCCCAATATATTATCTAATAAAGGTTTAACCCCCTTGATCGCCCCCCCAGGTAACCCTTTCACCCCCATCACCACTGTCGCTAAGCAATCGTTTTTCTAAACGCTGTCTTAGTGTCGGTGATGCAGATCGGTAGCTGGTAATTTTTTTTAGGTTCGCCGCAGGTTTTTATAGCGTCAGGTACCCCCATATATTATCTAATAAAGGTTTTAACCCCCTGATTGCCCCTAGTTAACCCTTTCACCAGTGATCACCATATAAGTGTTACGGGTGACGCTGGTTAGTTAGTTTGCTTTTTATAGTGTCAGGGCACCCGCCGTGTATATAACCCAATAAAGGTTTAACCCCCTGATCGCCCGGCGGGTGATATCAATTAGGTCTTAGCATCAGAGAGGGTCTGAGTCACACCCCAGGCAGCGTCAGGTTAGTGCCAGTAACGCTAACACCCACGCGTGAAGCATACACCCCCCTTAGTGGTATAGTATCTGAACAGATCAATATCTGATCTGATCAGATCTATACTAGCGTCCCCAGCAGTTTAGGGTTCCCAAAAACGCAGTGTTAGCGGGATCAGCCCAGATACCTGCTGGCACCTGCGTTTTGCCCCTCCGTCCAGCCCAGGCCAGCCAAGTGCAGTATCGATCGATCACTGTCACTTACAAAACAAAAACACACATAACTGCAGCGTTCGCAGAGACAGGCCTGATCCCTGCGACTCCAGTGCTGTAGGAGGTGATTTCACCACCACAGTTAAAAAAAAAAAGCAAATATGCCGAAGCATTGGGGCAGCAGGGGCGGAGGAGCGATTTTGCTCCTAATGCCGCGTACATACGGTCGAAATTCCGACGGAGGCTTGCCCGTGGAAAAGTCCGACCATGTGTGTGCGGCATAACTTTTTTGCGGGAGGATGCCCCCATGCTTCGGCATATATAAATGGTGCGTGTATGCCCATCATTGGAAGTGGGTGGATGAAGGGCGGTATTCTAATGGTGGGCATACCCACCGATCAATCTCTTTTTTCGTTCAGCCAACTGGCTGCATGAAATAAAAAGATTACAATACATGTCCAACAAGGACCAGCAACGTACTGGTATGTTGCTGGACTTTGAATGTTTATACCAGAATGATGCCTGCGGGTTTAGGTATCATCTTGGTATCATTCTTTTCAGCCTGCGGCCGGCTTTCATGTAAAAGCAATCCTAGCGGCTAATTAGCCTCTGGACTGCTTTTACAAGCAGTGGGAGGGAATGCCCCCCCCGGATATAAAAAGCGCCATTGGGAAATTGGGAAAGCATTTTATCACACCGATCTTGGTGTGGTCAGATGCTTTGAGGGCAGAGGAAAAATCTAGGGTCTAGCAGACCCCAGTTTTTTCAAAAAAAGAGTACCTGTCACTACCTATTGCTATCATAGGGGATATTTACATTCCCTGAGATAACAATAAAAATGATAAAAAAAAAAAAATACTTGGAAGGAACAATTTAAAAATAAAATAAAAAAGCAAAATTAATAATAAAAAAAAAAAAAAAAAAAAAAAAGCACCCCTGTCCTGCCCTGCTCTTGCCCAATGGCGAACGCAAGCGTCGGTCTGGCGTCATATGTAAACAGCAATTGCACCATGCATGTGAGGTATCACCGCGAAGGTCAGATCGAGGGCAATCATTTTAGCAGTAGACCTCCTCTGTAAATCTACTGGGGTAACCTGTAAAGGCTTTTAAAGGCTTTTAAAAATGTATGTAGTTTGTCGCCAATGCGCGTTTGTGCGAAATTTTAAAGCATGTCGTGTTTGGTATCTATGTACTCGGCCTAAGATCATCTTTTTTATTTCATCAAACATTTGGGCAATATAGTGTGTTTTAGTGCATTAAAATTAAAAAAAGTGTATTTTTTAACCCAAAAAATGCGTTTGAAAAATCGCTGCGCAAATACTGTGTAGAAAAAAAAAATGCAACACCCACCATTTTAATCTGTAGGGCCTTTGCTTTAAAAATATATATAATGTTTGGGGGTTCAACATAATTTTCTTGCAAAAAAAAAAAATGTTTTCATGTAAACAAAAAGTGTCAAAAAGGGCTTTGTCTTCAAGTGGTTAGAAGAGTGGATGTAAGCTTCCTAATGTTGTGTATAAAATGCCAGAACAGTTCAAAACCCCCCCAAATGACCCAATTTTGGAAAGTAGACACCCCAAGCTATATACTGAGAGGCATGTCGAGTCCATGGAATATTTTATATGTTGACACAAGTTGCGGAAAAACGACAATTTTTTTTTTTTTTTTTTGCACAAAGTTGTCACTAAATGATATATTGCTCAAACATGCCATGGGTATATGTGGAATTACACCCCAAAATACATTCTGTTGCTTCTCCTGAGTACGGGGATACCACATGTGTGAGACTTTTTGGGAGCCTAGCCGCGTACGGGACCCCAAAAACCAAGCACCGCCTTCAGGCTTTCTAAGGGTGTAAATTTTTGATTTCACTTCTCACTGCCTATCACAGTTTCGGAGGCCATGGAATGCCCAGATAGCACAAAACCCCCCCAAATGACCCCATTTTGGAAAGTAGACACCCCAAGCTATTTGCTGAGAGGTATTGTGAGTATTTTGCAGATCTCGCTTTTTGTCACAAAGTTTTGAAAATTGAAAAAAAAAATATATATATATATATATTTTCTTTCTTCATTTTCAAAAACAAATGAGAGCTGTAAAATACTCGCCATGCCTCTCAGCAAATAGCTTGGGGTGTCTATATTCCAAAATGGGGTCATTTGGGGGGGTTTTGTGCGATTTTGGCATTTTATGGCCTTCGAAACTGTGATAGGTAGTGAGGAGTGAAATCAAAAATTTGTGCCTAGAAATCATGAAGGCGGTGCTTGGTTTTCGGGGTCCCGTACGCGGCTAGGCTCCTAAAAAGTCCCACACATGTGGTATCCCCGTACTCAGGAGAAGCAGAAAAATGTATTTTGGGGTGTAATTCCACATATAACCATGGCATGTGTGAGCAATATATCATTTAGTGACAACTTTTTGTAATTTTTTATTTTTTTTTGTCATTATTCAATCACTTGGGACAAAAAAAATTATATTCAATGGGCTCAACAGGCCTCTCAGCAATTTCCTTGGGGTGTCTACTTTCTAAAATGGGGTCATTTGGGGGGGTTTTGTGCTATTTTGGCATTTTATGGCCTTCGAAACTGTGATAGGTAGTGAGGAGTGAAATCAAAAATTTGCGCCCTTAGAAATCCTGAAGGCTGTGCTTGGTTTCCGGGGTCCCGTACGCGGCTAGGCTCCCAAAAAGTCCCACACATGTGGTATCCCCGTACTCAGGAGAAGCAGCAAAATGTATTTTGGGGTGAAATTCCACATATAACCATGGCATGTGTGAGCAATATATCATTTAGTGACAACTTTTTGTAATTTTTTTTTTTTTTGTCATTATTCAATCACTTGGGACAAAAAAATAAAAAATTCAATGGGCTCAACATGCCTCTCAGCAATTTCCTTGGGGTGTCTACTTTCCAAAATGGGGTCATTTGGGGGGGTTTTGTACTTCCCTGTCATTTTAGCACCTCAAGAAATGAGATAGGCAGTCATAAATTTAAAGCTGTGTAAATTTCAGAAAATGTACCCTAGTTTGTAAACTCTATAACTTTTGCGCAAACCAATAAATATACGCTTATTGACATTTTTTTTACTAAAAACATGTGGCTGAATACATTTTGGCCTAAATGTATGACTACAATTGAGTTTATTCGATTTTTCTTATAACAAAAAGTAGAAAATATCATTTTTTTTCAAAATTTTCGGTCTTTTTCCGTTTAAATCGCAAAAAATAAAAATCGCAGAGGCAATCAAATACCATTAAAAGAAAGCTCTAGTTGTGGGAAGAAAAGGACGCAAATTTCGTTTGGGTACAACATTGCATGTCCGCACAATTTACAGTTAAAGCAGCGCAGTGCAAAATTCTGAATTCACCTCTGGTCCTCTAGCTACCAAATGGTCCGGGGCTTAAGTGGTTAATAGTAGTCAAGGAAAAAAAAAAAAAAAGGACCGCGGTACCTGTGTTAAACCACTAGAGGCCGCTGTGGTCCATTTTTTCTTGTCATGTGGATCTTTGGTTTTCTCAAGTCAAAAGATCCAGGCAGTTGGTAAGTTCTCTGTGGGAATCCACTTCCTCTGCCCTGTTGCTGCGCTCATCCACCGCACAGGCCCTCCGGCAAAAAGGGCCCTGGCTCCTAGTCCCTGCTTGGTTTTCGAAAAGGGCACCAATGGCGCACGGGTGCGCGCGCGGGCGCGTGCACGCGCCTTCTATGAAAAAAAAGGGGCGGGGCGGGTGGATGACGCTCGATGTGCGCCGCGGCGCTTCTGCGCATGTGCAGGCGTCCCAGCATGTATAAAAGACACAGTAAAAGTGTCAGCTGGATGCAAACAGAGCTAGCAACAAACAGTGGCACACAGAGGCGGTTGATGCAGGCATCCCCATAGAAAGGCACTTTAGTGGACACCAGCTGGTATATAGCAGCAACTGTGTTAGACTATTACCAGCAAAAATTGGTGTATGACGACGGGAATACCTCAGCTTTGTGCTTAAAGGATATGTCATCCAGACGCTCCGGAAATAAGTCTTCCAGGAAGCCAAAGGGGTCTCCATCGGGCTCTGAGGATATTGGGCATGCTTGTACTGCACCAATCTCCCCTGAGAATTCAGAGGTCAGTAGCCGTAGGAACCCCGCAGGAGTGCCTGGTGCTGCGGCTGTCCCCAGTCCACCTGCTCCTGTATATATAACAGAGGAGGTTTTATCCTCAACTCTGGGAGGATTGGAAGAGAGATTAACAGCATTGATCGCTGCTTCCCTGTCACAGGAAAAGCGCGTCCGATCTCCGTCTCCTCCTTCAGAGTGCCTGTTAGTGGAGGAACAGCCCCACACAGAGATCGACCTACCTGAAGGGGATCAGGATGAGGTTGATTCAGTTATGGAGGAATCAACAGTGGAAGAACCTTTCTCAGCATCTCAGGCTGAAAGATTATGGGTTCAGTCTCTGACTAACATGGTCCGATCAGCATTTAAAATGCCTCTGGCGGAACCATCAACCACTACGGTTTCCTCGCTGGGGTCGCTGAAAGCTCCCCAGGCTGTCTGTTCCTTCCCAATCCACCCTTTATTGGAAGGGCTTATTTACCAGGATTGGGAGCATCTTGATAAAATATTTACTCCCCCCAAGAGATTTCCGGTGATCTATCCCATGGAGGATAAGTTCATAAAAAAATGGAGGGTCCCTACAGTCGACGCAGCCATCTCTTCTGTGAACAAATCACTGACATGTCCAGTAGATAATGTTCCAATGTTCAAAGACCCAATAGATAAAAAATTGGAGTCTTTACTAAAATCTGCTTTCTCTACAGCAAGCATGGTGACACAACCTGCGGTAGCAGCGATTGGAGTCTGCCAAGCGGTGAAAGATCAGTTGAAACAAGTCTTAAGGGACTTACCAGATCAGCAGGCTCTTGCCCTAGCTGACCTACCTAGAGCCTTGTGTTTTGCGGTGGGCGCCATAAAGGATACAATCCAACAGGCCTCCCGCTTTACGCTGTCTGTAGTACATATGCGTAGGCTTCTATGGCTCAAAAACTGGTCTGCTGAAGCTCCCTGTAAGAAATTGCTGGTTAGCTTCCCATTTCATGGAGAACGCTTATTTGGAGAAGATCTGGACAAATATATCCAGAAAATTTCTGCCGGTAAAAGTTCACTCTTACCGGTTAAGAACAAGAGTAGAAGTCCTTCTTTTAAGAGGCCTACTTCTCCAGTCCCTGGCACATCGGCTGTGAAACAGTTCCGACGGCCTCCGCGGTCAAATTCAGGGGGCAGAAATCAGGGACAATCACAGGGTAACAAGAAACCCTGGGTCAAGAGAGGTACAAAACCTCCCCCCAAGTCATGAAGGGTTGCCCCCACTCAATCGGGTGGGGGGAAGACTTCAGTTGTTCACAGAGACCTGGCGGGACACCATCAGAGACAGATGGGTGCTCTCCGCAGTAAGTCTGGGATACAAGCTGGAGTTAAAAGACACTCCTCCTGCCCAATTTATGAGGTCAAACGTGCCAAGTGATCCCCAGAAGAGAGGATCCCTCCTTTTGGCACTAGAACAACTATTGCTCCAAGGTGTAATCATGAAGGTTCCCCTGGAAGAAAGTGGGTTCGGGTTTTACTCGAACCTTTTCACAGTCCCCAAACCAAATGGGGACGTGAGGCCCATATTAAATCTAAAAGGGCTAAACAAGTTCCTAAATATCAGGACTTTTCGGATGGAGTCGATCCGATCGGTGGCCACCGCCCTACAAGGGCAGGAATGGTTAGCCTCGATTGACATAAGGGATGCTTATCTGCATATTCCCATCTTTCCGGCCCACCAGAAATTTCTACGCTTTGCAGTAGAAGGGCGCCATTTTCAGTTCAGAGCCTTACCTTTCGGTCTGGCCACAGCACCACGAGTGTTCACAAAAATTCTGGCCCCACTATTGGCCAATCTAAGAACACAAGGTGTAACGATAATGGCATATCTAGACGACCTGCTACTAATAGACCACTCAGTGGAAAAGCTGGAAGTAGCTATTCACAAGACAATCAAGTATCTGGAATATCACGGTTGGATTATCAACCGGGACAAGTCAGCTCTAAGACCAGTCAGAAGTCTGGAATACTTAGGGCTAAGGCTGGATTCAAATCAGAGAAAGATTTTCTTACCTCCAGAAAAGGTGTCGTCTTTAAAAGATTTGACCCACTTAGTGGGTACAAAAAGAAAACCATCCATACGCCTGTGCATGAGGCTGCTGGGAAAAATGGTGGCTTCATTCGAAGCAGTACCCTACGGTTAATTCCATTCAAGGAATTTGCAAAGGGCCATACTGTCAGCCTGGAACAAAAAAGTTCAGGCTTTAGACTTACCAATGTCCCTGTCCCCTTCCGTTCGCAAGAGCCTCCATTGGTGGTTGGTGCCCCAGAATCTGGAAAAAGGGAAACCCTTCAGTCCGGTTTCTTGGAAGGTGGTCACTACAGATGCCAGCCTCATAGGCTCGGGGGCAGTACTGGAGCAATGGTCTCTCCAGGGCAAGTGGTCAGAAGCAGAGAAGGCCCTGCCCATCAATCTCTTAGAGATACGAGCAGCCCGGTATGCCCTAGTAGCATGGACATCCAAACTCCAAGGGTCCCCTGTCAGAATTCAATCAGACAATGCCACAGCAGTGGCATATATCAATCACCAGGGTGGCACCAGGAGTCGTGCAGCCCAGAGGGAAGCGAATTGCATCCTGGAATGGGCAGAAAGATATGTCCCAGCCATATCCGCGGTTTTCATCCCAGGAGTGGAAAATTGGAGAGCGGACTTTTTAAGTCGCCAGCAATTATGCCCGGGGGAATGGTCTCTTCACCCCGAGGTTTTCCAGGCAATATGCCAGCGGTGGGGAACACCGGATGTAGATCTGCTAGCATCCAGATTCAACGCAAAGGTGGAAAGATTTGTGTCTCGCACAAGGGATCCCCTAGCTTGCGGCTCGGATGCCCTAGTGTTCCCTTGGGATCAGTTCAAGCTGATATATGCATTCCCACCACCACAATTGTTACCGCGATTAATCCGCAGAATCAGGGTAGAAAAGAAACCAGTGATTCTGCGTGGTCCCGAAGGGCATGGTACGCGGAGATTGTAAAAATGTCAGTGAGGAGTCCTTGGACCCTCCCACATCGTCCGGACCTGCTGTCGCAAGGACCGATATACCACCCTTCCTTACCAGCCCTAGGTTTGACGGCCTGGCTATTGAAGCCCACATTCTGAAAAAGAGAGGGCTCTCTAATCCTGTGGTATCTACCATGATCAATGCCAGGAAGCCGGTATCCAGGCAGATCTATTATAGGATCTGGAAGGCGTACATTACATGGTGTGAGGCCAAGAAATGGCATCCACGTAAGTACGTGATAGGTAGGATTTTGGACTTCCTACAGTGGGCTGTAGATAGGAAGCTGGCCTTGAGTACTATCAAGGGTCAGATTTCGGCCTTGTCAATATTTTTTCAAAGGCCCTTGGCTTCGCATTCACTAGTCAAAGCTTTCATACAAGGAGTGATGCGTATTAGCCCTCCGGTTAGTATTCCCATATGTCCATGGGACTTAAACCTGGTTCTGTCGGTTCTACAGAAACAACCGTTTGAACCATTGCAACACATTTCCTTGGTTCTTCTCACCAGGAAATTTATTTTCTTAGTAGCCATTTGTTCGGCTAAAAGAGTATCGGAATTAGCCGCCTTGTCCTGTAAGGAGCCATATCTGGTTGTCCATAAGGACAGAGTAGTATTACGTCCTCATCCAGCCTTTCTTCCTAAGGTGGTATTGAGGTTTCATTTGAACCAAGATGTGGTTCTTCCTTCTTTTTTCCCCAAACCTAGCTCGGTAGAGGAAAAGTTATTGCATTCTTTGGATGTAGTAAGAGCAGTTAAAGCTTATCTAAAAGCCACTGCTCAGATTCGCAGAACGGATACTTTGTTTATTCTGCCGGAAGGCCCTAGAAAGGGTCAGGCAGCATCAAAATCTACTTTAGCCAAGTGGATTCGACAGGTCATATTACAAGCCTATGGCTTGAGAAAGAGACCGCCTCCATTCAAAGTTAGGGCGCACTCCACAAGAGCAGTTGGAACTTCATAGGCAGTGCATCACCAGGCCTCCCTGGCTCAAGTCTGTAAGGCCGCAACATGGTCTTCAGTACACACGTTTACTAGATTCTACCAGGTAGACGTTAGAAGTCAGGAGGATGTCGCCTTTGGGCGCAGTGTGTTGCAGGCCGCAAAAGATCCTCATACCTGATGGCGCCCAGTGTCAGGGTCACCTGTGGCCAGGTGACAGATGCACACCGTAGGGGGACAGGAGTGCACCGCAAGGTAGTGAACCCTATGGCTGGCTTCTGCGGATAGGAAACTGGGTGGTTGTGGAAAGCGGGACCAGAGGAGCACAACCGGGATCTCAACGGAAGCGAGAGCCAAGATTCCCCAGGGCGCGGAGTCTAAGACCCAGCTGGTCTTCTCCAGGGCCTCTAGTGGTGAGGATGTTACGCTGCAGGCTGGGACCAGGTCGCGGCCCCTGGAGTTTCCTAGCTCACGCCCCGTAGGATAAGAGGAAGCAGCAGCACACGATAGAGAGAACCGAATAACAAGCCGAAGGTCAGGGGCCACAAGCAGACAAGGATAACGAAGAACGAGCCGAAGGTCAAGGGTCACGAGCAGACAAGGATAGTCGGGGACAAGCCAATAACATAACAGAGAGACAGACGTAGCACACGGCAGGCAGGAACCCAAACACACAATGCCTAACAAACACGTTGATCAGCCAAGCAGGCTTGCAGTGCACAAGTTAATATAGTGTTCTGTGATAGGGCCTGGGGTGGAGTCTGGCTGGGAGGAGATTATAAAGGAAGCCAGGTGAAAGGGCTCAGGCCTCTAAGATGAACACATGGGAAGGAAGGTAAGCTGACAGACAAACACTACTGCATATCCATGACAGTACCCTCCCTCTTTTGGGCCCTCCCCCGCCTGGGCCCAGGCTTAAAGGGAAATCTTTGATGAAACCTTCTCAACAGATGAGGTGCAGCGACATCAGATGCAGCGATCCAAGACGCCTCCTCAGGACCAAAACCTCTCCAATGCACAAGGTACAGAAGAATGCCTCTGCAGAGCCGAGAATCCAGAACTTGTCTAACCTCGTACTTAAGATTATCCTCAGAGACTGAAAACGAGGTAGGGAGATGACAAGAAGATCTATTGAGGACCAAAGGCTCTCTAGGAATAAGCAAGGGCATGAGAGGATCAACAGGAATCTGAGGAGGGTCCCCTAGACCCTTAAAGGGGAACTGGTCATCTTGCACAGGACCATCAAACTGGGCAGATGTCAGTGGAACCCTGAAGTCAGGTTGGTTAGAGGGTGACATGTCACAGGAGTCAAGCTGAATAGCTGAAAGACAAGCAGAATGTCCTGAACAAGAAAAAGTAGGAGGCTCACTGGGCATGGGCTGGACTGGCATAACTAGTACAGAGGCAGAGTGAATAGCTGAGTCAGGTGTAGCGACTACCTGAATCGCATCGCAAGACGTAGTGACTGCAGGACTTGTAGACAAGCTAGCCTGGCTGTGCGTCCAAGGGTGGTTAGGGACAGAGAAATGTAAATGGTTATGCAACCTGGAATGAATGACCGGCTCAGATTCACAGGGGGCAACCTTGGGTAGGCAGGACGAGGAACAGGAGGGACCCCAAGCCAGGATCTGTCCAGTAGTCCAGTCCACATGAGGAGAATGGAGCTGTAACCATGGGAGACCCAAAATTATAGGTGTTGAGGCCCTGGGTAAGATAAGGAAGGATATCCACTCCTGGTGGAGTGTCCCTACCGACATCTTAACAGGGAGGGTCTGGAAGCGGATAGGTCCCCCTGGGAGAACAGTACCATCAATCGCCAAGACCACCAATGGTGTGGTGAGGGGCAAAAGAGTAAGTCTCATGGACGATGCGATTTCCCAGTCCATGAAATTACCAGCGGCTCCGGAATCCAGATATGCTGAGACCGAATGAGAAGAAGCACCAACATGAAGGAACACAGAAAGCAGAAGACGAGAAGGGGAAGGTGATATTTCTGGGTCCAATACTCCACTTTCCAGATGAAGTGGACCCGAACGTTTTTCTGGACAAAGAGAGCAAGTGTCACGAAAATGACCTTTGCCCCCACAGTAAAGACACAGACCAAGAGTTCTGCGCCTAGCACGTTCCTCGGGGGATAGCCTGGTCCGACCCAGCTGCATGGGTTCCTCAGCTGGTAGGAGATGCTCTACGGGTCGAAGAGAGGGGAGCTCAGGCTGACTAAGAACCAAGGAGTGCTGGCGTTGCTTTTCTAAGGTCCTCTCCTGAAAGCGAATATCGATCTGGTTACACAAGGAGATAACGCCGGCCAGATCAGTGGGGATGGTTCTTCCTGCTAATTCATCCTTCACTCTATCAGACAGGCCATGCAAAAAGGTTGCGACTAAGGCCTCATTGTTCCAGCTCAACTCAGCCGACAGTATGCGGAAATGAAGGGCATACTGTCCCACAGAAGCAGACTCTTGGCGGAGACGTAAAAGGGCGCTGGCCGCTGAAGAGACACGAGCCGGTTCTTCGAAGATATTCCGAAAAAGTTTCAAGAAGCCAGACAGGCTAGAAACCACTGGATCATTCAGTTCCCACAGAGGGGCTGCCCAGGCTAAAGCTTCACCAGAGAGGAGGGAAATGATATAGGCTACCTTAGCCCGATCAGACAGGAAGTTTTGGGGCTGGAGCTCAAAATGAATTGTGCATTGGCTAAGGAACCCCCTGCAAGCCTTGGAGTTCCCAGAGAAACGGGACGGAGCTGGCAGTTGTAGTGAGTGTGTGGCTGCGACTGGTGCAATAGGTGCAGCCGCTGGTTGTATTTGAGGTTGCGGATTCAGGGTTCCCAAGGAGGCCTGAAGCTGCTCAAAGCGAGAAGCCAGATCCTGGAGGAATCGCATCACCTGAGTCTGATTCGATTCCTGGGTTTCAAGTCTGCAAACTATGCCCTGCAACGGATCATCCACGGGTAACGGGATGTCAGCCGGGTTCATGGCTGATCAAACTGTCAGGGTCACCTGTGGCCAGGTGACAGATGCACACCGTAGGGGGACAGGAGTGCACCGCGAGGTAGTGAACCCTATGGCTGGCTTCTGCGGATAGGAAACTGGGTGGTTGTGGAAAGCGGGACCAGAGGAGCACAACCGGGATCCCAACGGAAGCGAGAGCCAAGATTCCCCAGGGCGCGGAGTCTAAGACCCAGCTGGTCTTCTCCAGGGCCTCTAGTAGTGAGGATGTTACGCTGCAGGCTGGGACCAGGTCGCGGCCCCTGGAGTTTCCTAGCTCACGCCCCGTAGGATAAGGGGAAGCAGCAGCACACGATAGAGAGAACCGAATAACAAGCCGAAGGTCAGGGGCCACAAGCAGACAAGGATAACGAAGAACGAGCCGAAGGTCAAGGGTCACGAGCAGACAAGGATAGTCGGGGACAAGCCAATAACGTAACAGAGAGACAGACGTAGCACACGGCAGGCAGGAACCCAAACACACAATGCCTAACAAACACGTTGATCAGCCAAGCAGGCTTGCAGTGCACAGGTTAATATAGTGTTCTGTGATAGGGCCTGGGGTGGAGTCTGGCTGGGAGGAGATTATAAAGGAAGCCAGGTGAAAGGGCTCAGGCCTCTAAGATGATTAGTAATGACTAAGTCGCTCTGTGTCCCGTGATGTACGAAAAAGAAAAAGGGATTTTTATAACAGCTTACCTGTAAAATCCTTTTCTTGGAGTACATCACGGGACACAGAGCTCCCACCCCTCTTTTTGGGACACTTATTGCTTTGCTACAAAACTGAGGTACTCCCGGATGGGAGGGGCTTATATAGGGGAGGGTACTTCCGGTTTGGAAGTTGCCAGTGCCAGCACCTGAAGGTAAACTATATAACCCATTAGTAATGACTAAGTCGCTCTGTGTCCCGTGATGTACTCCAAGAAAAGGATTTTACAGGTAAGCTGTTATAAAAATCCCTTTTTTCTTATACTGAAACGACCCCTCCGGGGTCACAAACGCAGTCTTTTCTTTGGCACTACCAGTCAGGGGTATTTGCCAATATCCTTTGGTCAAGTCCAAAGTGGTCAGATAACGGGCCTTGCCAAGTCGGTCTATAAGCTCGTCTACCCTGGGCATTGGGTATGTGTCAAACTTTGTTACCGCATTAAGCTTCCTGAAGTCGTTACAAAACCTCCAAGTGCCATCCGGTTTTGGGACTAATACAATGGGGCTAGACCAGTCACTATTGGATTCCTCAATAACATCTAGCTCCAACATCCTTTTAACTTCCTCACTGATGTCCTTTCTTCTAGCTTCGGGAATTCGGTATGGTTTGAGCTTGACACGGACCCCAGGTTCAGTAACAATATCATGCTGAACTGCTGAAGTCGTGCCCGGCAACTCTGAAAATTTCTCTTTATTCCTTATCAGGAACTCTCTAGCTTCCTGTTTCTGGGAACATGACAGGGTGTCTGGAATCGTGACCTCAGGGATCAGAGGGGATTCAGTACCCTTAAGGGTTACCGGGAGAGACCTGGTAGTTAATGCCAGTCTATCCTTCCAGGGCTTTAACAGGTTTATGTGGTAAATCTGTTCGGGCTTCCTTTTACCTGGTTGATACACCTTGTAATTGACCTCCCCAACTCTTTCAATTACTTCAAAGGGTCCCTGCCACTTAGCCAGGAATTTGCTCTCAACAGTGGGAACTAACACGAGGACCCGGTCACCAGGTGAGAAAACACGAAGTTGGGCCCCCCTGTTGTATATCCTCTGTTGGGCTGCTTGGGCCTGCAGTAAATGTTCTTTTACTACCGGCATGATTGCTGCAATCCTATCCTGCATTTGAGCGATATGCTCAATAACACTTTTGTGAGGTGTCTGCTCCCCCTCCCAAGTTTCCTTGGCTATGTCTAAGAGTCCCCGAGGGTGTCTCCCATAAAGCAGCTCAAATGGAGAGTACCCCGTAGAGGACTGGGGAACTTCCCTGATGGCGAACATCAAGTAAGGTATCAGGAAGTCCCAGTTTTTCCCATCCTTATCAACAACCTTTTTTAACATACTCTTTAAGGTCTTATTGAAGCGTTCCACCAAGCCATCCGTTTGAGGATGGTACACTGAGGTACGCAACTGCGTCACCTTAAATAACTTGCAGAGCTCCCTAGTTATTCGTGACATGAATGGGGTACCTTGGTCTGTAAGGACTTCTTTCGGGACGCCAACCCGACTGAACACCATAAACAGCTCTTTGGCAATGTTTTTAGCAGATGCAGTGCGTAAGGGAACGGCTTTGGGGTAACGGGTAGCGTAATCCATGATCACGAGGATATGTTGATGACCGCGGGCAGATTTGGGGAGTGGACCCACCAGGTCCATGGCAATCCTTTCAAAGGGCACTTCAATAATGGGCAAGGGCACTAACGGACTTCGAAAGTGGGGTTGGGGGGCTGACATCTGACATATAGGACAGGATTGACAATAATTCTCGATATTTTTCCATATCCCAGGCCAGTAAAACCTGCGCAACACCCTTTCAGTGGTTTTCTCAACCCCTAAATGGCCTCCTAGCAAGTGCCCATGGGCAAGTTCCAACACCACCCGTCTGTATAGCTTAGGGACTACCAACTGTTCAACCACTTCATCATTAGTTTTACATACACGATACAGTAAATCCTCATTGCTGCAGAAATATGGAAAACAGGGCCCGTCTCCCGGTTCGACAGGTACCCCATCAACCACCAGCACATTTTCCCAGGCCCTGGCAAGGGTAGGGTCTTTTCTCTGTTCCGTACCAAAATTTTCCTTGTGCACATTTAGATCGGTAAACTCTAACGTAGGCTCAGATTCAGCAGACGGCTGTCCAGCTCTACTGGTTGTGGGGACTTCTTCAGGCTCCCCCAGCTCTCCTGCCATAACTGAGAAAGGATCACCCGGAGAGCCCTGAGAGGAGTCCCCTGAACTCACAAGGTCAGTAATGGCCATGAGTTCTGGCTCTGCGACTGAGTTCGGTACTGCGACTGGGTCGGGACAATCCCACAGTTCCCAAAACTTAGGGAAGTCCCTACCAATTATAGCCTCGTGCACCAAGTCGTGCACCAGTCCGACTGAATGGGTCACCGTACCTAAGCCAGTTTTAAACTGAACAGTGGCTATTGGATACTCGCGGGTATCCCCATGTACACAGATCACAGCAACTTTTTTTGCATGAAAATTCACAGTTTCAACCATCTCAGCTGTAACCAAAGTAACTAGACTTCCAGAGTCCAGCAAGGCCGTAATAGGCTTATTATTAACAGTCACTTGACACATGTGTTTTCCCACATTTGTCACTGCAGCGCATGAAACAGCAGCAAACATAGACTGCCTTCTAAAAGATAGATCACACTGCATTGGTTCATCTGTCAATGGACAGTTTGCTGCAACATGTCCCAGCTCTTGGCAACGAAAACACCTGATGTTTCCCCAATTTGGTTTGCTGACAGGCAGTGGCTTCCCTTGCTTGGGCCGCCAAACTTCAGTCCTGGCACCAAAAATCCTCCCCCCTATTTCCTTGCCATGCTTACCACCCACTTCCCATGGAACAGTCTTACCGGTTGCCTGGGGAGACCGTGGTTTTGGGTGGAAAGTCCGTGCGGCTGTAGGGGTGGTGACCAGGTTCTCTGCAGCAAAGTACCTCTCAACCAGCTCCACCAGGTTGTCTGCTGACTTGGGGTCTCCTTGACTCACCCACTTCTGCAGGGGAATTGGTAGTGACCTCAGGAATTGGTCCATGACCACACGCTCCACTATTTGTGGCGCAGACAGGGACTCCGGCTGTAGCCATTTCCGCACCAGGTGGATCAGATCAAACATCTGCGATCTTGGGGGCCTCTTTTCTTGGAAGAACCAGCTGTGGACCCGCTGAGCTCGAACAGCCAAGGTAACGCCAAGTCGTGCCAGGATTTCCCGCTTGACCTTCTCATAATCTCCCGCTTCTGCTGACTCCAGATCATAGTAGGCCTTCTGCGCTTCTCCAGAAAGTAAGGGGGCGATCAGTCCTGCCCACTGGGTTTGGGGCCAACCTTCCCTCTCAGCGGTCCGTTCAAATGTTAGTAGGAAGGCCTCTGGATCATCATCTGCCGTCATCTTTGAAAGAAAGCGACCCACATGGATGGCTGAGGGCTTGTCTCCAATATCCTTCATTATCGCAGGTGACCCCTGTGCTAGCGTCTCCATAACCTCAGTAAGGGTTTTCCTATCCGCTTTTGCAGCAGTGGCAAGCTGTTCAAACAGCCTCTGTGATTGCTCTTGTACAGCACCAATCTGTTGGAACAGCACCTTGGTTTGCTCCTGTGCAATAGCGTTGGCTTGCTGTTGTGCAGCGTTAGTTTGCTGTTGTGTAGCATTTGCTTGCTGCCATGCAGCGTTTGCTTGCCGCAATTCAGCGTTAGTTTGCCGTTGTACAGCGTTTGCCAACACCATTTGTTTGAGGAGGTCCTCCATGTTGTCACTTTAGGTACTGGCCTTTTAAGTAGTAACTTACTACAGCTGGTCGCAGCCTCCACCATATGTAACCTGGGGGACAGGTAGTCGGTACAAACGCTCCCTGGGATGAGCAGGCACAGATACCAAGTCCATTGGATCAGTGAAAACACAGTGTTATTCATTGGTGCTATATACAAAGTCAATGACAGGTGCTGTACAGTGCTGGAAACAAACAGAAGAAAAACTAACTAAACAAAAGCCTAGCCGTGTCTCGGCTCTAACTATACAGTATTTACAAGCCCTCCCTACCAGGCTAGACAAGCCTAGCGCTTGTCAGCTTCCACATTCACAGAGTCACAAGTTTTACAAACCTTCTTGCTCTCACAGACCAATGCTGTCTGTGTTTCCCAGGCAGAGCAAAGGCTGTCTGCTCAGGTGAGCTTTTAATTAACCTGTGGGAGAGAACCAACACCTGAAGTGGATCCTGGCTCAGAGATCCCTGAATGTATATGAGAGGAGCCTGGGAGATGTATAAACCCCGAATAGGACTTTCCCAGGCTCTCTCTGGGATGCTCTGTCACAATGGTTATACCAGATTGATGCCTGCGGGTTTAGGTATCATCTTGGTATCATTCTTTTCAGCCAGCGGCCGGCTTTCATGTAAAAGCAATCCTAGTGGCTAATTAGCCTCTGGACTGCTTTTACAAGCAGTGGAAGGGAATGTCCCCCCCCCCCCGGATATAAAAAGCGCCATTGGGAAAGCATTTTATCACACCGATCTTGGTGTGGTCAGAGATGCTTTGAGGGCAGAGGAAAGATCTAGGGTCTAATAGACCCCAGTTTTTTCAAAAAAAAGAGTACCTGTCACTACCTATTGCTATCATAGGGGATATTTACATTCCCTGAGATAACAATAAAAATGATAAAAAAAAATAAAAATGGAAGGAACAGTTTACAAATAAAATAATTTTTTTTTATAATAATAAAAAAAAAGCACCCCTGTCCTGCCCTGCTCTTGCGCAATGGCGAACACAAGCGTCGGTCTGGCGTCATATGTAAACAGCAATTGCACCATGCATGTGAGGTATCACCGCGAAGGTCAGATCGAGGGCAGTCATTTTAGCAGTAGACCTCCTCTGTAAATCTAACGTAGTAACCTGTAAAGGCTTTTAAAGGCTTTTTTAAAAATGTATGTAGTTTGTCGCCAATGCGCGTTCGTGCGAAATTTTAAAGCATGTCGTGTTTGGTATCTATGTACTCGGCCTAAGATCATCTTTTTTATTTCATCAAACATTTGGGCAATATAGTGTGTTTTAGTGCATTAAAATTAAAAAAAAGTGTATTTTTTACCCAAAAAATGCGTTTGAAAAATCGCTGCGCAAATACTGTGTGGAAAAAAAAAATGCAACACCCACCATTTTAATCTGTAGGGCCTTTGCTTTAAAAAAAATATAAAATGTTTGGGGGTTCAACATAATTTTCTTGCAAAAAAAAAAATATGTTTTCATGTAAACAAAAAGTGTCAGAAAGGGCTTTGTCTTCAAGTGGTTAGAAGAGTGGATGTAAGCTTCCTAATGTTGTGTATAAAATTCCAGAACAGTTCAAAACCCCCCCAAATGACCCAATTTTGGAAAGTAGACACCCCAAGCTATATACTGAGAGGCATGTCGAGTCCATGGAATATTTTATATGTTGACACAAGTTGCGGAAACAGACAATTTTTTTTTTTTTTTGCACAAAGTTGTTACTAAATGAAATATTGCTCAAACATGCCATGGGCATATGTGGAATTACACCCCAAAATACATTCTGTTGCTTCTCCTGAGTACGGGGATACCACATGTGTGAGACTTTTTGGGAGCCTAGCCGCGTACGGGACCCCAAAAACCAAGCACCGCCTTCTGTGATAGGTAGTGAGGAGTGAAATCAAAAATTTGCGCCCTTAGAAATCCTGAAGGCGGTGCTTGGTTTTCGGTGGCCGGTACGTGGCTAGGCTCTCAAAAAGTCCCACACATGTGGTATCCCCGTACTCAGGAGAAGCAGCAAAATGTACTTGGGGTGCAATTCCACATATAACCATGGCATGTGTGAGCAATATATCATTTAGTGACAACTTTTTGTAATTTTTTTTGTCATTATTCAATCACTTGAGACAAAAAAAAAAATATTCAATGGGCTCAACATGCCTCTCAGCAATTTCCTTGCGATGTCTACTTTCCAAAATGGGGTCATTTGGGGGGGTTTTGTACTGCCCTGCCATTTTAGCACCTCAAGAAATGAGATAGGCAGTCATAAATTAAAAGCTGTGTAAATTCCAGAAAATGTACCCTAGTTTGTAGACGCTATAACTTTTGCGCAAACCTAAAAAATGTACGCTTATTGACATTTTTTTTACTAAAGACATGTGGCTGAATACATTTTGGCCTAAATGTATGACTAAAATTGAGTTTATTCGATTTTTCTTATAATAAAAAGTAGAAAATATCATTTTTTTTCAAAATTTTCAGTCTTTTTCCGTTTATATCGCAAAAAATAAAAATCGCAGAGGCAATCAAATACCATTAAAAGAAAGCTCTATTTGTGGGAAGAATGAGACGCAAATTTCGTTTGGGTACAACATTGCATGTCCGCACAATTACCAGTTAAAGCAGCGCAGTGCCAAATTGTGAAATCACCTCTGGTCATTAAGCTGCGTAATGGTCCGGGGCTTAAGTGGTTAATGAAGCCCAAATTAAAAGCTGGACCCTTGCTGGTAGCACCTTTATTAATCAGTCTCACATATTATCCTACAGTATCTTGTGAATTGTACCATGCCTGCCACACCTTATCAAATTTCTTCCTGCATCCCCTGGCTGCGTAAGCGGCCTTGTAGTAAGGCATCATTGCATTCACCAATCTCTTCCAAAACACCACATCAGGAGCCCCTGGCTTATTCCAGTTTAGCAGAATGGCCTTCCTCCCATAAAATAATATATTAATCAATGTTCTAAAAGACCTGGACGGCACTACCTCGTCCACCAGACCCATCAGGCATACTCTCAAAGTCATGGGTATAGGGATAACCAGTAAGTCTGAAATACAGGAGGTGACCTCAGACCAAAACTGCTTAATCGTGGAGCACCCCCAGAAAATATGATTTGCATTGGCAGGTGAAAAGGAGCATCGCCAGCACTCAGCTGAGACTGAGTGAAAAATCTTGGCCAACCTGGCTGGAGTAAAATAGCTCCTATGCAAGAACTTATATTGAACTTATATTGAATCAACCTATCCCTGGCCAATACAAGGTGTTGAAAAGGTTGAGTCCACATGTCATCCCAGTCCTCCCGTGAAGGTCAGGCACTTCAACTACCCATTCTTCTCTACATCTGGTTATAACCTGGGGAGTCTTTTTAAAGAATTCTTTATAGGTCACTGGAAGGGGTTTGACCAGATCTTCATCCAGTAGTAAGGTTTCTAGATCTGAGGGCAGAGATTCTACCCTCACCTCCTTAAACTGCATGACGGAGTTGAAAAAATCAAAATAGATAAGAGTTAGGAAGATCATATCTTGCTTTAATTTTTGGAAACATCAATAGATCCCCATAACAAGTGATATCCTTTAAGGTTTTAATTCCCTTAATCGCCCACACCATAGGATCAGGTAGGGTATAGAAGTGGGATAATGCAGGGTTCATTTATAAAGAGGCAGAGGGGGGGACGCCCTAATAACAAGGGCACGCCAATTTCCCCGCTGTTTCCCAGGCTTTAATGGTGGCCTTTATTGTTAAAGTTAGCGGGAGGTTAGATTTAGTGCCCCTATAAAGATCCAAGCGCAAACTTTCAAATGAACCCAGGTGAGCTTCCTCCAAAACATTGGCCGAGTCTCCATCATCTGCCGCAACCACCTGCGGGCAAACACCATTTGACCAGCTAAATAGTATTTCTGCCAGTCAGGTAAGGCCAATCTCCCTTATCCTCCAGTTCCTGTAACACTTTAATACATATTCTAGGGGGTTTGGGCGCCCATAGGAAGGAATTAACAGGTAGTGACAGCAAGGGGAGTCAATTAAGGGAAGTGTAGAGGAGACGCATTGCAACAGGAGTCTGGTTCTGCCACCTATCTGGCTCCCAGATGTAACGGCAGAATAGACAACTTGTTCCAGTTCACCCAGTTCACCTTCAAACCCGAGTACGTGGCAAACTGGTCAAGTACGGCTAGTGCGGCCTCCAATGAAGCTAGTTCCAATGAAGGCCGTTAAGAAACAGGAGCAGATCATCAGCATAGAGGGCAAGGGACTCTTTGATTGTACCCACCCTGATAGCTTTGACCCCAATGCCCAGAGGGCAACAGCCAAGGGCTCCATGGTAAGAGCAAACAGGAAGGGGGACAATGGACACCCCTGCCTAGTGCCCCTGCCTACTCCAAAAAAAAAATTAAACTGACATCCCTAATCTGATTGTTACTCTAGGGTGTCTATACAGCATGGATATCCACCCTCCTCTTTCCTTGATACAGCACAGCTATTGCCAAGTAGCAGTGCTTGTCTCCTGCAAGTATGCTGTACAGAAGGACCCTTTGCTCTGTGTGTGTAAGAAGTGGTCTTTCTGCAGAAGTCCAAAACACCCTCTGCTGAGTCAGAGCTAGAACTCTCTGAACAGCTGATTTCAGAGCTATAGGCCCAGTGTTGGGCCTCTCCAGAGATACCACAGCTTTCTCAGTTGAGAGAAACTGTTCTCTGTGAAGAAAAACATGCATAGTAAGACTTTGCACATCTTTTGTTTTAATGCACATGGAATGTATTTAGCAGATTTAAACTGGAAGTTAATTTGGGATTTATAAACATCTGTTGCTATAAGGTCAAAAATGATAGTACAAATAAATAGTTTTGGCAATGAAAATCAAGATTTCATTGTAACCTTTTAAATTCCCAAACTTTTAGATTATTATTATTATTATTTCTTGTTACAGCTATTATTACAGTTATTTGTTTACAGCAGTGGCCTCCAAACTGCGGCCCTGGGGCCGAATGTGGCCCTTTGCCTGCCATTTTCCAGCCCTATTCCTCCCACTGATACGAGACACTATTCTGCCAACTGACAGCAACAATGAAGCACAATATCTCCCATTGACACCAATAATTGGGTACTATTCCTCCCAATGATACCAATGGTGGGGCACTGCTCCTCCCCAAATGTTTGCTCCCACTGATGCCAGGAAGATTTTCACTACCGCTGGCCATAGTGTGGCCCCCCTAAAGGCTGCAGGACAATAAACTGGTCCTTTGTTTAGAAAGTTTGGAGACCCCTGGTTTACAGGATATCAAAGTTAAAGCAGAATATTGGGACATGAAGAAAAAAAAACAGGGGAGGGGGCGGGGGCGGGAGCAGCTGGCTCCAATATTCAGCAGTCTGCTGAGAGGCTGAGCCAGCTGCTGAACAGGCATCTGGGTGGATCCTGACAATATTGTGATATCAGCTGATAGCAGGCAATAGCCGGTCACAGGAGAGAAAAAGTATGTGCACTTTTGTGACCCAGAATAGAAGTATGGCCAAAAAAACTTTGGCCAACAGAGAATCTACAAAATAAAATGTTTACCTGTAAAAGGATGCACAGATATTATGTGCAAGCAGTCCCATTGATGTCAATTGGGACCCAGCGGCTGCACAGGCACAGCTGCTGCTCCCAAGTTGAGATCTGTGTGGGTACCTGGCCTGAAGGAGACATTGTGAGTTCAGGAACATGCACCAGCACCCACACTAGGGTTGCCATCTCATCCCTTTAAAACCAAACACATTAATTACACAGTGTCTGTGGCTGAATAAGGTGGTAAATAAACTCATGTAATGCCTTATCTGCATTAAATTAGCCTCAGAACCTGTGTAATTCATATGTGTTTGGGTTTAAAGGGATGAGGTGGCAATCCAAACTCACACAGATGTCAAATTGGAGAAAGTAGTTGTGTCCTTTCAGCCGCTGTGTTCCAAGTGACATCAATGGGACTGACTGCACAGGGATTCACAGAAGACCTCACAGGGGCATGTGCTATAGTATGCCCTGTGTGAACAAGGCCATACAAAGAATGTGGACGAACTAAAGTAAGCCTGTAAACAGGGTTGGTTGAAGCTTAGCAGTCTAAATGGAACTTACACCTGCCTAAAAATGCAATCAGTCCTATTAGGTTAACCTCACCTTATGCAGTAAATAGTTACCGTATATACTCGAGTATAAGCCGAGTTTTTCAGCACATTTTTTTGTGCTGAAAATGCCCCCTCGGCTTATACTCGAGTCACCTTTTTGCGCCTGATCTCCCGGACTTTGTTGACCCGGTACCGGCCGGACGTAGGTCCCCTAGCCCCAAGGTTGGCACACATGTAGCCCCACTCTTCCTCTACAAGTGTGCAAAGTTTGTTGGCCGGGGAGCACCGATTTTTCAAAGCCGGGCACCCCTTTCATAGCCTCCCATGTTAAACTGTCATTTCTCCGGTGACTTTGGGGACCCGGTACCGTCCGGTCGTAGGTCCCCTGGACTAAGAACTTGGCACACATGTAGCCCCATTTTTCCTCTACAAGTGTGCAAAGTTTGTTATCTGGGGGACCTATGGCCGGGGAGCACTGATTTTTCCAAGCCAAGCACCCCTTCCATAGACTCCCATGTTAAACGTCAGTCTAGTCCGGGGCACAGTGAGGCATGGACACAGTGAGGCATGCAGATGGACACCCTAGGCTTATACTCGAGGAAATACGTTTTACCAGTTTTTTATGGTAAAATTAGGTGCCTCGGCTTATATTCGGGTCGGCTTATACTCTAGTATATACGGTAATTGTTTGGATCAGCGGCCTCTGCAGAAACCTATTTAGCTCTGAAACAACCTGATACTTCCGCCTGTTCTGATTACTGTCTAAATTCCTACTTGTAATATGATGAGTAACACGCAGAAAAAACATCTGAGTTCAAGTACAAGCAACCACGGAAGCTGTCTTGCTCCATTATACAGTATCTGCCCAAAACACATTTATTGTTTTGTAAGGCGATGCAAATATTAACAATTTTATGTTGAATGTAGTGATTCATATCAAATAGTCATATTTAAATTTTCTGAAGTCAGATAGAGAAAAGACTCATTCTGATTGGTTGATATGGGTTACTGTCTTTGTATCAGACTCCTGTAATTGCTTTATTTGCAAGCCCCAAGCTGGAAGTGGAATACAGTCACTGCACAGTGTTATCAGACTTCACAGACTGAGATAAATCTATGACTAAGCTGTACTGGTTTAAAGCCTAAAGCCGGCTACACACTAAAGCCCTGTACACACGATCGGATAACCTATGGATTTTTGTCCGATGGATTTGTCCATCGGAAATCCGATGAAACTGTTTTTCATCAGTCTTGGCCACACACCATCAGTCAAAAAACCGACCGTTCCAAACGCGGTGACGTAAAACACTCCGATGAGCCGAGAAAAATGAAGTTTAATGCTTCTGAGCATGCATCGACTTGATTCTGAGCATGCGTGGATTTTTTAACCGATGGACTTGCCCATAGACGATCGGAAATTTCCATCGGTTTTTTATCCATTGGAAAATTTTAAAACAAGTTCTATTTTTTACAACCGATGGAAAAAAGACCGATGGGTACCATACACGATCGGTTGGTCTGATGAAAACCATCCATTGGACGGTTTTCATCAGTCAAACCGATCGTGTGTACGGGGCTTAAGAGCCCTTTCACACTGGGGTGCGGGCCGCCTTGGTGGTAGAGCGAAGCTAGTTTCAGCGGCGCTTTATCTGCGCTGTGCGTGCAGGGCCCTTTTAACCCCATAGAAGGGCTTAAAAGCGCCCGCAAAGCGCTGCTGCCAAAGCACTTTGAAGGCGCTTAGGCAGCGCTGCCCAATGATTTCAATGGCAGGTGCAGTTTAGCAGCGGTGTATACACCGCTCCCGCACCTCCCCAAAGACGCTGCTTACAGGACTTTTTTTTCGGTCCTGCAAGCGCACCGCCCCAGTGTAAAAAGCACTGGGGCTTCCACACTGGGGTGGCTTGAGAGGCGCTTTTCAGGCGCTACTTTTAGCGCTAAAACCCCTTTAAAGCACCTTCAGAGTGAAAGGGGTCTAACAAAAAACTGACAGCTCCGGTCGGAGCCGCTGTACTAACCATGCGAGGTCAGTTCAGTGATCTCCCCCTGCTGAGCTCTTGTGTTATAACAGAGAAGTCCCCCCAGCCAGAACCCTCAGAGTCAGTCGGCTGCTGGTTTTCTAGCATGCATGTCTGACAGAAGCTGGCCAAATGGCCGGCTTCTGTCAGACAGACTGACATGACATCAGTCTGTCAGACAGACTGACATGCACACAGGCTGAATGTCAGACGTTTTTTTCTTGTGGACCAAACTATTTCTATTGCCTGCTGTCAATGCTGTAAAAAATGTATGTAGCATCATCTAAATCCAGCGTTGTGTATCGGCAAAAGTGCAGATTTCCTATCCTGTTCCTGGAACAAAATCGAGTCGGGCTGAGCACTCAGTCATTCACAGGAAGCTCTGTATTTTTATGAATGAGTACAAGGCTTCCTCTGATTGGCTGAGGTGGAGATCACGATCATCTGCCCACTCTTCCACCAATCACCAGATTCCTTGTATCCCATCCCAGGAACAGGATGGCATCTGATGCTACATACAGGTTATACCGCATTGACATTTCTTAGTAATGCAAATAGGTTGCTTGGGCCAGCTTGGCCTAAACTAGCACAACTGCACCTACCACGCCCCCCTGAGCGGCACGGCACTAACACCCCCGTCACCCGCTGTCCTTACCCTGGATGCGGGCGATGAGAGCAGCGGTCGGAGCTGATAAGACTATCTTCCAGCCCTGTCCTTAAGCTTGGCGGGCTCAGGGAAAGCTGCTCTGGTGTCCTCTCTTGTGCGTCTCCTCTCTGCTTCTTCCGGCGCTAGGCATCCAATAGATTCGCCTGACGTTTTGGCCAATCGAGAAAAGGGTTTCAATGGGAGGAGGATCAGTGTCGCAACAGCGAATATTCATTGGCTGTTGCAACAAACCTGGGTGGGCTCCGGTCGCATGCACTGCGACCCAACCCTACCCTATTTTGAAGCCTATTAGAGCCTCTGGCTCTTATCAGGTGCTTAAAAAAAAAAACCTGGCCACTGTAATTCATGCGCCGGTGCCCTGAAAGGGGCCAGACACATGAATAGGGGGCAGCCACAGATAGATTCATGCTATGCTATGTAAAAACCTAAAGTGGATTTACACTGCATCTGAGCCACGCAAATCAAAAATACGATTTAAGTAGGTTATAATATTCACAGCAAATGCATCCACCCATGTTTCTGTGCTTTTTTCCCCCCTGAGAAATCACTTTGAGAACCCCCCTAGCATTTCTGCCCATTGCCATCTTGAGTAAGGGCAGATGATTCATGCAGCATTTACTTCCTAGAATCCATCTGCCCTTAGCACAGGAATGCAGGCAGGAGGGTGTGCTTAGCTGGAAAACCCCTCCTCCCCTCCTGAAGACTCCTGGGATGTATGACATAATTTGCCTAGGCCTGTAAATCAGCAAGTAATTAAAGAAATGTGTAGAGCCCTGCTCCTGATGATCAGGCGCCATATTTAAATCTAGTGGGTATCTGAGCCGCTTACTGGCTCAGATCTGATTATGAAGGCTTAATTGGCCCCTGTTTCGGCTGTGTTGGAAGGATTTCCCGCTGTTCGCCTGTAGGTGGCGTTACCACCACAGGCCAGTGTTGGAACACGACCAAGCCAGAGTGGATTTCCCCGGGAACAGCTCAGTGGGAGTGGTCTCCCTGCTGAACATGCTGGGGAAGGGTACTTAAGGAGCAGACACCATTGTTCTGGGTTAGTTTTGCCATGTGGCCCTTCTGGCCCAAGGCGTGTGTCGCTGCCTGTGTCGTTTTCCCGCCTCGGGGCCTGCTGGCCCGAGGCTGTGCACCTGCAAAGTAGGCTCAGATGTCCTGTCTGGGACCTACGGCTCGAGGGTGGTCCTATGCTGTCTGTCCTGAGGGAAGAAGCCACTAAATGGAGGAACCGGGGGAGGATCCGTCTTGGAGAGAACTCAGCGGAAGGCTGGTATCTCAGGAGGAGGCCTGGTGACTCTATTGGAGGATGCAACCTAGCCAAATGCTACCCTGCAGTATCGCCGGTCCGGCTTAAAGGCTCTCATACTGCTCGGCTGAACACTTGCTAAGTCCTTTGGCGGAGGACCAAGTTACAATTTGTCCACATCGCCCAATCCTGTGGCAGAGGATTGTCTACCTGTTATACTTTCATCAAGTCTGTGGCAGAGACTTTGGGTCTGTGCTCCACCCCGGCTGCTAGGCCAGTGAGAGAGGTCTATCCGGGTGAGCAATTTCCACTCAAAGAAAAGTGGTATGTGTACTTTGTTTAGTGTCGTTTTGAAACCTGAAAGTTCCTCAGTGGTCTGCATCATGTGCCTGAACTTCCCCTAACCCTCCGTCCTTTTTCCCTGCAAGCTGGTGTGAAATAAAAGCAAAGAAAAAGGATTTACAACTTGTGTGGACATTGAAGTCTCTCCTGAAGTGTATAGACTCTCATCCCCTAGACAAAGAATGGTGGGGTAACGTGCATTGACCCAAATCTAAACCAGCAGCTCCTACAGGGGTAGTGCTACAAATGTAAAAAAAGAAAGTTTAAAACAAGTAAAAAATGATTAAAGATTAAAAAATAGTCTTTCTTGTGAAAAAAAAAAGATTAAAAATAGTCAATGTTGACTGAGAAAGTGAAGTTCTGTTTTATTTGTCCATAGCCGAGATGAACACCCTACTTGCACCAGTCACAAATATTATATACCGTATATATATATATATATATATATATATATATATATATATATATATATATATATATTATACACTAAATTACCAAAAGTATTGGGACACCTGCATTTACACGTACATGAACTTTAATGTCATCCCATTCTTAGCCCGTAGGGTTAAATTTTGAGTTGGCCCACCCTTTGGAGCTATAACATCTTCAACTCTTCTGGGAAGGCTGTCCACAAGGTTTAGGGGTGTGTCTATTGGAATATTTGACCATTCTTCCAGAAGCGCATTTGTGAGGTCAGGCACTGATGTGGTCGAGAAGGCCTGGCTTGCAGTCTCCACTCTAATTCATCCCAAAGGTGTTCTATTGGGTTGAGATCAGGACTCTGTACAGGCAGTCTAGTTCCTCCTCCCAAAATTTCCTCATCCATTCCTTAATTGACCTTGCTTTGTGCACTGGTACACAGTCATGTTGGAGCAGGAAGGGGCCATCCCCAAACTGTTCCCACAAAGTTGGGAGCATGAAATTGTCCAAAATGTCTTGGCATGCTGACGCCTTAAGAGTTCCTATCACTGGAACTAAGGGGCCAAGCCCAATCCCTAAAAAGCAACCCCACACCATAATCCCCCCTCCACCAAATGATTTGGACCAGTGCACAAAGAAAGGTCCAAAAAGACATGGATGAGCGAGTTTGGGGTGGAGGAACTTGGCTGGTTTGCACAGAGTCCTGACCTCAACTCAATAGAACACCTTTGGGATGAATTAGAACAAAGACTGCGATCCAGGACTTCTCGTCTACATCAGTGCCTGACCTCACAAATGCTCTTCTGCAAGAATTGTCAAACACTCCCATAGACTAAAGCCTCGTACACACGGCCGAGTTTCTCGTCAAAAAAAACACATCGTTTTTTTCGACGAGATCCTTGGACAAGAAACTTGTCCCGGCCGAGTGTACAGACGCTCGATTCAAAGAACCCGCGGTTCTTTGAATGGAGCGTACGCGGTGACGTCATCGACTACGACAAGCATGCGCTCGTCACATTCGATGCCGTCATCTTGGTATACCCTACCTATGCCTAGGAAGCTACCGCGCATGCGTCAAATTCATTTCGAACATGCGCGGGCTTCCCGGAGGACAGGTAAGTGTACACACACTCACTTTTCTCGTCGAGAAACAGGCTGACGAGAATCTCGACGAGAAAATAGAGAGCAGGTTCTCTATTTTCTCGTCGAGATTACTTGTCGGTTTTCTTGACGAGAAACCATACACACGAACAACTTTCTCTGCCAGCAAGTTTCTTGCTGGTTCTTGCCGAGAAACTCGGTCGTGTGTACGAGGCCATACTCCTAAACCTTGTGGACAGCCTTCCTAGAAGAGTTGAAGCTGTTATAGCTGCAAAGGGTGGGCCAACTTAATATTGAACCCTACGGACTAAAACTGGGATGCCATTAAAGTTTATGTGCATGTAAAGACAAGCGTCCCAATACTTTTGGCAATATACTGTAGTGTATATTAACCACTTAATGACCGCTCACTGTACATATACGTTGGCAGAATGGCACGGACAGGCAAACTCACGTACCTGTACGTGACTGCCTTCGTATGGGTGGGGGGTCCGATCAGAATCAGACCCCCCTCCGGTACAGTGAGCAGTGGTTATCCGTTCGGGAGCGATCCGTGATGAGGGGACAGCCATTAGTTTCGGGCCTAACCCTCGCGATCACTCCCAGCGAATCAAATGCTTCCTCTGCCTGTGTAATGTAAACATAGGCAGAGAGGAAGCAGCAGGAAGTGATGTCATCTCTCCTGCGGTGCTCAGATATACGGGAGCGCCGTGGAGAGAAGACATCAAGTAAGTGCACAAGCAGTACACTGACACCAGGACACATTGGTACACAATCGCCCCCCCAGTCACAGTGTCACCGATTGCAGTGATCATTTATTTACTGATCACTGCGATCAGTGACATTTGTAACTGTAAAAGTGTCAGGGCAGTTAGTGTTAGGTCCCTTAGGTCCAGGGTAGCCCCCCAACCCCCCCTAATAAAGGTTTAACCCCCTGATCGCCCCCCCAGGTAACCCTTTCAGCCCCTAGCATTACTGTCACTAAGCGATCGTTTTTCTGATCGGTGTATTAGTGTCGGTGATGCGCTAGGTAGTCAGTTATTTTTTTATGTTCGCCGTCAGGTTTTTATAACGTCAGGTCAGGGCTGGCCCTACCATGGGACCCAATGGGACCGTGGTACCAGGCGGCATTTAGGAGGGGGCGGCAGTCCGGCCGGCAAAATATTTTTATCAGACATACTTTCAATCAGTCCGGGGCAGAGAGCAGGAGCGGATGCTGGTCGGCGCCGTGGTGCGCTGTGCCTGTGCGCGGTGCCGCTGCTGTCTCCTGGCTGCACTGTCTGGCTGCTATAATTCATTGCCTGCCGAGTGCCGAGTCCCGACCGTCGCCTAGCAACCAGTGACGTCAGGAGGCCACGGCCGCCCCAGCATTCACAGCGCTCAGCCTCCGCGCCAATCAATATTGCTCCGCCCACACACCTCATCCATCTGCCATCTCCTGCATGAGGGTTGGGAATGGGATTCAGAGTGGGACTCTGAGGAATTCTGCTGTGGCTGACTGGCTGTGCCCTGGACGGTGACAGTGTGAGCTGAGCCTGGGCTGCCTCTCTGCCTATCTGATAAAAAGGGTGAGTTAGTGGGATTTTTAATGTGGCTGATGATGATCCTTGTATTGTACCCATGTTTTCCCTGTAATTTAAAGCAAAACTTTATTCTTTTAACCACTTCGTGCCCATGCTATAGACAAATGACGTCTACAGCACGGCGCTCAATTGCCGGGAGGGCGTCCATTGACGTCCTCCTGTTTACTTCCGCGATGCGCGCCGCCGCACATCGGGGAAAAGCTGTGCCCGCCGTGTCACGCGGGTGCCGATGCGCGTGCCTGGCGGCCACGATGTCCACCAGGTACCCGCGATCGGCTGTCACAGAGCCAGGGACGTGGATCTCTGTGTGTAAACACAAAGATCCATGTCCTGTCAGGGAGAGGAGACTGATGCTGTGTCCCTTGTACATAGGGACAACCATCGGTCACCTCCCCCAGTCAGTCCCCTCCCCCCACAGTAAGAATCACCTAGCAGGGAACACATTTAACACCTTCCTCGCCCCCTAGTGTTAACCCCATTCCCTGCCAGTCACATTTATACAGTAATCAGTGCATATTTATAGCAAGGATCGCTGTATAAATGTGAATGGTCCCAAAAATGTGTCAGAAGTGTCCGCCATAATGTCGCAATCACAATAAAAATCACAGATCGCCGCCACTACTAGGAAAAAAAAATAATAAAAAAAATGTCATAATTCCATCCCCTATTTTGTAGGCGCTATAACTTTTGCGCAAACCAATCATTATACGCTTATTTCAATTTTTTTTAACTAAAATATGTAGAAAAATACGTATCGGCCTAAACTGAGAAAAAAAAATATATAAAAAAAAAAAAATTCGGATATTATAGCAAAAAGTAAAAAATATAGTGTTTTTTTCAAAATTTACGCTCTTTTTTTGTTTATAGCGCAAAAAATAAAAACCGCAGAAATGATCAAATACCACCAAAAGAAAGCTCTATTTGTGGGGAAAAAGGACATCAATTTTGTTTGGGAGCCACGTCGCACGACCGCGCAATTGTTATTCAAAGCGTGACAGTGCCGAAAGCTGAAATTTCGCCTGGGCAGGAAGGGGGTTATGTGCCCAGTAAGCAAGTGGTTAAAAAAATGCAAACTATAAAACGATTTGTATTGTTTTCTTGGTTTCTAATCAAGATGCAATGGTCGTGTCATGAATTTTATTTCAACTCCCTCTCTGTGCAGGATAGATCATTGTCAGTAGAGGTGGCATATGGCACATGTTCTTCTCAGGATGCCATTGCCTGCCCTGTATGTACAGCACAAAAACACAATTTAAAAAAACATTAATGCCGCGTACACACGATCATTTTTCCCGTCGTGAAAAATTTAAAAAAAATTTTAACAAGAAAAACGACCGTGTGTGGGCTTTTTGTCATTTTTCACGACGGGAAAAACGGCATTAATCATGACGAGAAAAATTAGAACATGCTCTAATTTTTCTCGTAGTTTTTCCCGTCATTTTTTTCCGCGGCAGTTTTCCCATAGGGAAACACTGCCACGGAGCCTACACACGGTCGTTTTTCTCGACATGAGAAAAAATGACGGGAAAAACGGTCGTGTGTGGGGGAACAAGCCGTTCCCTCGTTTTTCCTGTCATGATTCACTGCGTTTTTTTTACCGCCGTGAATCACGATCGTGTGTACGCGGCATTAGGCTGCTTTCACACGGGGGCGGGTGGGCATTGACGGTAAAACACTGCTAGTTTTAGCGGCGCTTTACCGTAGTTTTAGCGGCGCTATTCGGCCGCTAGTGGGGCGCATTTAAGCCCCGCTAGTGGCTGAAGAAAGGGTTAAATGTGCCCGTGTATCGCTGCTGCCGAAGCACTTTGCAGGTGCTTTAGCAACGCTACCCATTAATTTCAATGGGCAGGAGTGGTGTATACACCGCTCCTCCACCGCCCTAAAAATCAAGCCTGCAGGACTTTTTTTTAACGTCCTGCCAGCGCATCATCCCAGTGTGAAAGCACTGCAGGGGAGGCGCTTTACAGGCGGTATTTTAAGCCCAAAAGCGCCTGAACAACGCCTCCAGTGTGAAAGGGGTCTAACAAAACTGCATAAAAACACTGAGGTGCATTACAGGCATTTTAGCGCTAAAAAGCTTTCACACTGGGGTGCTGCGCTTGCAGGATGTTAAAAAAAAGTCCTGCAAGCAGCATCTTTGGGTCACTTTAGGAGCGCTGTATACACCACTCCTCCACTCCTTGGGGGCGATTTTAACCCTTTCTCGGCCACTAGCGGGGGTTAAAGCGCCCTGCTAGTGGGTGAAATGTGCCGCAAATCCGACAGTAAAATAGCGGCGTTTTACCGATATTTTACCGCCAACGCTATGGGCGTGTGAAAGGGGTCTCAAGGTTTCTTACCTTAATGCATTCTATGCATTAAGGTAAAAAACCTCCTTTGATGCAGCAGCCTCCCTTTTACTTACCTGAGCCTGGTTTTTCCCGCAACGGGGACGAGCACACAAGCTCCACAGACGGTGTCTCTGGTCCTGATTGGATAGATTGATAGCAGCGCAGCCATTGGCCCTACTGCTGTCAATCAAACCCAATAATGCGGGAGCCGGCTGGCGTGGCAGAGTCTTACTGTGTGTGGCAGGATCGCCTGTCTGCACCCTGCTGTCTTTCTGTGGCTCCAGTGTTTACCGTGTTAGAAGGTAAGACCTTGTCATTACCACAATAAAACCATCTCCTGTATCATTGTCTGCACACAGTCTCTGACCATCTCCTGTATCATTGTCTGCACACAGTCTTTGACCATCTCCTGTATCATTGTCTGCACACAGTCTCTGACCATCTCCTGTATCATTGTCTGCACACAGTCTCTGACCATCTCCTGTATCATTGTCTGCACACAGTCTCTGACCATCTCCTGTATCATTGTCTGCACACAGTCTCTGACCATCTCCTGTATCATTGTCTGCACACAGTCTCTGACCATCTCCTGTATCATTGTCTGCACACAGTCTCTGACCATCTCCTGTATCATTGTCTGCACACAGTCTCTGACCATCTCCTGTATCATTGTCTGCACACAGTCTCTGACCATCTCCTGTATCATTGTCTGCACACAGCATTTGACCATCTCCTGTATATTTGTGGTGGGATCGTCTGTCTGCACCCTGCTGCCTGTCTTCGACTCCAGTGTTTGTTACCGTGTTAGCAGGTAAGAGCTTGTCATTACTGTCATTTGACAAAAATTTACTAGCCTGTCATCTAACTGTAGCACTGCCCCCGTAGGAGCTGCTAGTTTAGATTTGGGCCTGCACTCTGCCTGTCAACCCCCAGAATTTGGCTCAATCCCCTCTGGCACAAATGGGCAATAATGTGATTGAGGACCCCAATTGGCTGTTAGGGACCTCAATAGTGTATACACAACAATATAGTTGTAACCAATTAACATGAGATAAACACAAAATAACACTGGAGTTTGTGGTTTGGATTTGAACGTAATGGTATGTCATGTAATTTTGCATATGGTGCTGTTGCATGTAACTCTGCTTTTCTGATAAATTCAATTTTACTTATCATGATATAAAATAATGAATGTGGGGGCGTTTTGGTGGGCGTGTTTTTTTTTGGGGGGGGGGGGCAGCATTTCATTCTTGGTCCCAGGCAGCACCATGTCTTGGGCCGGCGCTGCGTCAGGTACCCCCATATATATTACCTAATAAAGGTTTAACCCCTTGATCGCCCCCTAGGTAACCCTTTCACCCCCTAGCACCACTGTCACTAAGCAATCTTTTTCTGATCTCTGTATTAGTGTCGGTGATGCCGCTAGGTAGTCAGTTATTTTTTTAGGTTCGCCGCCAGGTTTTTATGTCAGGTAGCCCCATATATTATCTAATAAAGGTTTTAACCCCCGGATTGCCCCTAGTTAACCCTTTCACCAGTGATCACCGTATAAGTGTTACGGGTGACGCTGGTTAGTTAGTTTGCTTTTTATAGTGACAGGGCACCCACCGTATATAACCCAATAAAGTTTTAACCCCCTGATCGCCCGGCGGGTGATATCAATTAGGTTTTAGCATCAGAGAGGGTCTGCGTCGCCCCAGGCAGTGTCAGGTTAGTGCCAGTAATGCTAACACCCACGCGTGAAGCATACACCTCCCTTAGTGGTATAGTATCTGATCAGATCTATACTAGCGTCCCCAGCGGTTTAGGGTTCCCAAAAACGCAGTGTTAGCGGGATCAGCCCAGATACCTGCTAGCACCTGCGTTTTGCCCCTCCGTCCAGCCCAGGCCACCCAAGTGCAGTATTGATCGATCACTGTCACTTACAAAACACAACACACATAACTGCAGCGTTCGCAGAGACAGGCCTGATCCCTGCGAGTCCAGTGCTGTAGGAGGTGATTTCACCACCACAGTTAAAATAAAGAGCATATATGCCGAAGCATGGGGGCAGCAGGGGCGGAGGAGCGATTTTGCTCCTAATGCCGCGTACATACAGTCGAAATTCCGATGGAGGCTTGCACGTGGAAAAGTCCGACCTAGTGTACGCGGCATAACTTTTGCGGGATGATGCCCCCATGCTTCGGCATATATAAATGGTGCATGTATGCCCATCATTAGAAGTGGGTGAATGAAGGGAGGTATTCTAATGGTGGGCATACCCACCGATCAATCTCTTTTTTTCGTTCAGCCAACAGGCTGCATGAAAAACAAGATTACAATACATGTCCAACAAGGACCAGCAACGTACTGGTATGTTGCTGGACTTTGAATGGTTATACCAGAATGATGCCTGCGGGTTTAGGTATTATCTTGGTATCATTCTTTTCAGCCAGCGGCCGGCTTTCATGTACAAGCAATCCTAGTGGCTAATTAGCCTCTGGACTGCTTTTACAAGCAGTGGGAGTGAATGTCCCTCCCCCCGATATAAAAAGCGCCATTGGGAAAGCATATTATCACACCGATCTTGGTGTGGTCAGATGCTTTGAGGGCAGAGGAAAGATCTAGGGTCTAATAGACCCCATTTTTTTCAAAAAAGAGTACCTGTCACTACCTATTGCTATCATAGGGGATATTTACATTCCCTGAGATAACAATAAAAATAATAAAATAAAAAAATATGGAAGGAACAGTTTAAAAATAAAATAAAAAAGGAAAATTAATAATAAAAAAAAAAAAAAAAAGCACCCCTGTCCCGCCCTGCTCTTGCGCAAAGGCGAACGCAAGCGTCGGTATGGCATCATATGTAAACAGCAATTGCATCATGCATGTGAGGTATCACCGCAAAGGTCAGATCGAGGGCAGTAATTTTAGCAGTAGACCTCACTGTAAATCTAATGTGGTAACCTGTAAAAGCTTTTAAAAATGTATGTAGTTTGTCGCCACTGCGCGTTTGTGCGAAATTTTAAAGCATGTTGTGTTTGGTATCCATATACTCGGCCTAGGATCATCTTTTTTATTCCATCAAACATTTGGGCAATATAGTGTGTTTTAGTGCATTAAAATTAAAAAAAGTGTATTTTTTCCCCAAAAAATGCGTTTGAAAAATCGCTGCGCAAATACTGTGTGGAAAAAAAAAATGCAACACCCACCATTTTAATCTGTAGGGCCTTTGCTTTAAAAAAATATATAATGTTTGGGGGTTCAACGTAATTTTCTTGCAAAAAAAATATATGTTTTCAGGTAAACAAAAAGTGTCAGAAAGGGCTTTGTCTTCAAGTGTGTCAGGGTCACCTGTGGCCAGGTGACAGATGCACACCGTAGGGGGACAGGAGTGCACCGCGAGGTAGTGAACCCTATGGCTGGCTTCTGCGGATAGGAAACTGGGTGGTTGTGGAAAGCGGGACCAGAGGAGCACAACCGGGATCCAAACGGAAGCTAGAGCCAAGATTCCCCAGGGCGCGGAGTCTAAGACCCAGCTGGTCTTCTCCAGGGCCTCTAGTGGTGAGGATGTTAGCTGCAGGCTGGGACCAGGTCGCGGCCCCTGGAGTTTCCTAGCTCACGCCCCGTAGGATAAGGGGAAAAGAGGGGAAGCAGCAGCACACGATAAGAGAGAACCGAATAACAAGCTGAAGGTCAGGGGCCACAAGCAGACAAGAATAACGAAGAACGAGCCGAAGGTCAAGGGTCACGAGCAGACAGGGATAGTCGGGGACAAGCCAATAACGTAACAGAGAGACAGACGTAGCACACGGCAGGCAGGAACCCAAACACACAATGCCTAACAAACACGTTGATCAGCAAAGCAGGCTTGCAGTGCACAGGTTAATATAGTGTTCAGTGATAGGGCCTGGGGTGGAGTCAGGCTGGGAGGAGATTATAAAGGAAGCCAGGTGAAGGAGGTCTGGTCTCTAGATGAACACATGGGAAGGAAGGTAAGCTGACAGACAAACACTACTGCATATCCATGACAGTACCCTCCCTCTTATGGGCCCTCCCCCGCCTGGACCCAGGCTTAAAGGGAAATCTCTGATGAAACCTTCTCAACAGATGAGGTGCAGCGACATCAGATGCAGCGATCCAAGACGCCTCCTCAGGACCAAAACCTCTCCAATGCACAAGGTACTGAAGAATGCCTCTGCAGAGCCGAGAATCCAGAACTTGTCTAACCTCGTACTTAAAATTATCCTCAGAGACCGAAAACGAGGTAGGGAGATGACAAGAAGATCTATTGAGGACCAAAGGCTCTCTAGGAATAAGCAAGGGCATGAGAGGATCAACAGGAATCTGGGGAGGGTCCCCTAGACCCTTAAAGGGGAACTGGTCATCTTGCACAGGACCATCAGACTGGGCAGATGTCAGTGGAACCCTGAAGTCAGGTTGGTTAGAAGGTGACATGTCGCCGGAGTCAAGCTGAATAGCTGAAGGACAAGCAGAATGTCCCGAACAAGAAAAAGTAAGAGGCTCACTGGGCATGGGCTGGACTGGCATAACTAGTACAGAGGCAGAGTGAATAGCTGAGTCAGGTGTAGCGACTACCTGAATCGCATCGCAAGACGTAGCGACTGCAGGACTTGTAGACAAGCTAGCCTGGCTGTGCGTCCAAGGGTGGTTATGGACAGAGAAATGTAAATGGTTATGCAACCTGGAATGAATGACCGGCTCAGATTCACAGGGGGCAACCTTGGGTAGGCAGGACAAGGAACAGGAGGGACCCCAAGCCAGGATCTGTCCAGTAGTCCAGTCCACATGAGGAGAATGGAGCTGTAACCATGGGAGACCCAAAATTATAGGCGTTGAGGCCTTGGGTAAGATAAGGAAGGATATCCACTCCTGGTGGAGTGTCCCTACCGACATCTTAACAGGGAGGGTCTGGAAGCGGATAGGTCCCCCTGGGAGAACAGTACCATCAATCGCCAAGACCACCAATGGCGTGGTGAGGGGCAAAAGAGTAAGTCTCATGGACGATGCGATTTCCCAGTCCATGAAATTACCAGCGGCTCCGGAATCCAGATATGCTGAGACCGAATGAGAAGAAGCACCAACATGAAGGAACACAGAAAGCAGAAGACGAGAAGGGGAAGGTGATATTTCTGGGTCCAATACTCCACTTTCC